>JAUDYJ010000002.1:275191238-275306238 GCA_030761175.1 Masticophis lateralis | reverse complement strand
TTTTTTTCTTTTAAATGCCTCTGACGATCAGGCAACTCATTTTGGGGGTTAGCGCACGAGTGCATGCATTTGCACACATGTGCGCTCTTGGCACTCGGCACCAAAAAGGTTAACCATCACTGGCCTAAACCCAACTGATCCGTACTTTTTTACCTGCTGGTTCTGCATGATCTTGGCAAGCCGATGCCCGTCGTATTGCTTGGGCAAAGAGGGAATATACATGTCTCCTTTCTGAAACCTTTCTTCTTCCAGCCACAGAACGAAGGTGGAAAACAGCCTGAAAAGATATCCAATACAGAAGGTTTGAAGCAGGAGCTCATGTTTTGGTTGTTACGTAACACACACAAAGATCTTCAGCCTGTATGTATGTGGCTCAAAATAAACGCAAAAGGACCAGGCTAAATCCCAATTGCTTTTGAAGTATGGCATCACAAAGTTTCATAAATTATCTGAGCATCAATCATGAAGCCAAGAAGGCAGGTTGGATAAAAATTGATGGGGTTTTTTTGAAAAAATAAATAAATAAAAATCGGATTTTTTAAAAAACTCAAATCAGATTTTTTTTTATTTTTATCAAATCCATCTTAATAAGGATATCTGCAAGGGGGACCTAAAAGCCCTGAGAATGGACATTAACAACTGGGAAACCTTAACCTCCGATCGTTCAGCTTGGAAGCTAAAGATGCAGCATGGCCTTCTCCAATTCGAAGAGACACTTGTTCGGCAGGCTGAGGCAAAGAGGCAGTCCTGGACCCAGCGAAGTCTGGGGGCTGGGCAGGGGACAGAAGATATCTGCCCTCAGTGTGGAAGGGACTGACACTCTCGAATTGGCCTTTTTAGTCAAACCAGATGCTGTTTTAGGACCTCTTTCCAGAGCACGATACCCTAGTCTCTTGAGACTGAAGGATGCCAATGAATGATATCTTAATAAAATGCTTTTAGAGTAAGAATCTACCTAAAGATAGTTTTCTATTTAAGATACATTAATAATTTAGTTTATTCAGTGTGAACTGGAGCTTAGTTATGTAGCAGGAGGCTGTAGATTCTGCAATATTTACATTTTGGGTCAACTCTGGTGGTGGTCGGCTGGTGGTTCCCAGGAAGAGAGCCTTCTCTGTGGGGGCACCTGCCCTATGGAACAGGATATCCCCAGGGATACGAATGATCCCAGATCTCCGTACTTTCCGTCGTGCCTTGAAAACCTTTCTATTTCACCAAGCCGGACTGGCATAAATTTTCAGTTTATCTAAACTCTACGCGGAGGATCTTAATTGATGAGCCAAATCAGTTTCATTATTTTAAATTAAATATTAATTAAACAATTAAATATATTTTAAATTTTATTTCAAATTATATGTATGTTATTCTGACTGTTCACTGCCCTGAGTCCTTCGGGAGAAGAGCGGTATAAAAATAAAATAAAATAAAATAATAAAATAAAATAATAAAATAAAATAAAATAAAATAAAATAAAATAAAATAAAATAAAATAAAATAAAATAAAATAAAATAAAATAAAATAAAATAAAATAAAATAAAATAAAATAAAATAAAATAAATAAAATAAACAAACAAACTCATTCAATGAATCCAAGCTCTGCAAGCTAAATAGGAACACCTTCATTTTTGTTTGCCAATAGTAACATTAAAGCTTCTAAACTAGCAGCAAGAATGAGTCCTTATGTTTAAAGAGCGCCTGTTGTTTCAGATCCATCATGGAGCGCCTGTTAGCGGGCATCCACTCACCTGCTGCCCGCCACGTCCCTCATCTTGTTGCGTCACTGCCGCATCACCAGCCGTTCCATTAAAGTGAATGGGACGGTCGGTGAGTCAACGGCTGGCCAGAGGAGGAGCCACTGCGGGCCAGAGATGATAGTTGCTCTTTAAAAATTATGATTTAGTATTTCTTGATTTTTGGGCAAAATCAAGAAATACTGGAAGAAAATAAAAATTTGGATATCAGAAATAACTAGCAGAAGAAATAGAATTAGAACCAGAAATTTTTTTTATTAGGTATGATTAAAGAAAATATTAGAAAAGAAACAAAATATCTAATACTACATATAATTAGGCGGCCAAATTGGCATTAGCACAATTTTGGAAAACAGATCAAGTGCCAACAGAGCAGCAAGTAATTCAAAAAATTTATACATGTGCAGAAATGGATAAATTAACACTGAAACTAAAAGATAAGGAAGACTCAAAATTTTTTAAGGTATGGAATAGATGGTATGAGTGGATAGATCAAAAGAAAAAAGGTAAAGGTAAAATTCAGTAAGAAATTGAAAGTAACAAATAGGCACCGTCATTAAGATAATAGAAGGAACAAGTCACTGTCTATATAATGTATATAAAGATTGATACATATTAGTTTGTATGTTGTGGTATGTATTGTTTTATGTAATTTTATGTGAATACCTTGTATAGTTTTTATTTTTTAATCTTAACAAAGTTTGTTTTTTAAAATTAAAAAAAAATATGATTTAAACCAAGTTGTTTTAAATCAAGCCTTTTTACTAGTGATTTAAATCGTGATTTAAATCAACTTGATTTAAATCAAATCCACCCTACAAGAAGGTCCTCAGAAGCCTGATAGGAGTTCCTCAAACAAGCAGGTTGGGCTTGTCCACGATGGAATCACTTCATCCTCAAGGCTAGTTTGGCTTGGGACAATTCAGGGCAGATCTTGGGAGATCTCCACCCAACCTCCATGCTTCCATTGATCTTGGATTCCCCGTGTTAGCAGAGCTCCTTGGGGAAAGAGCTCCCATGTTAGCAGAGCTCCTTGGGGAAACACTGAGCCTGAAGGCCATCTGAAGTTACCTGACCAGGTTCTTGTGAAGCTCTAGGAAAGTCACATAATTGGCCTTGCTGAAGCCTTTTGCTGTTGGTTTTTCACTTCCGCCGGCTGGGCTGTCCAACTGGAGCATTTTGCTAGCTGAATGGTGGAAGTCAGTGGCCTCAATCAGATGCTGTTTCAGGTCGTTCAACAGGCTGAGGTGAGCAGGACTCTGGAAAAACCTCTTCCCGATGCAGCCGTCTTTGGGTAGCCTTAAAAAGCAGAAATCCTGTCGTTTATAAGCAGCACAAACCAACTGATTTTAGTGTTCCTGGTGTATATCGTATTTTTCGGACTATAAGACGCACTCCCTCCTCCCCCCCCAAAAGGGGATGGAAATGTCTGTGCATCTTATAGACTGAATACGGCCCATTTTTGGCCTCCTGAACCCTCCGCACATCGGGCTTTCGCCCTCCCTAGCCCCCAGAAGCACCCTGCAGGCAAAAAACGGGGCAGTTTTTGGCAAAAACAGGACACACGGAGTGCTTCTGGGGGCCAGGGAAAGCAAAAACGGGATGCGCAGAGGCCAAAAGCTAATTTTTTTTCTTGTTTTCTTCCTCTAAATCTAGGTACATCTTATAGTCTGGTGCGTCTTATAGTCCAAAAAATACGGTAATTAATGGTATGCTTCTGCGGCTTTTCTTTCCCATTCTTATGAACATTTAAAAAAAACTATATATTTTAAAGGCCTTCTTTGAAATATACGTATTTTCACCACAGTTGGGTGGGGCTCTCTAGGACATATTGGCCTATATGGAGATCTTTCCCACATTTATTTTATTTAGATTCATGTATCCTGTCTTTCTTATTTTGATAAACAACTCAAGGCAGCAAACATATCTAATGCATCTTCCCTCTGTTTTCCATGCAACAACACTATCATGTGAGTCGGGCAGAGAGAGAGGGACTAGTCCAAACTCATACAGCTGGCTTTGATGCCTAAATCAGGATTAGAATTCAGTCTCCTGATGACTGGCCCAAAGTCATCTAGCTGGATTTTGTGCCTAAGGCAAGATTAGAACTCACAGTCTCCTGGTGATTGGCCTAAAATCATACAGCTGGCTTTGATGACTAAGGCAGAACTAGTGACTGGCCTGAAGTCACCTAGTTGGATTTTGTGCCTACGGCAAGACTAGAATTCCCATCTCCTGGTGACCGACCCAAAGTCATACAGCCGGCTTTGATGCCTAAGGTGGAACTAGAACTCCCAGTCTCCTGGTGACTGGCCCAAAGTTATACAGCTGGCTTTGATGGCTAAGGCAGGACTAGAACTCCCAGTCTCCTGGTTTCTATCCCGATGCTTTAACTACTAGATCAAACTGGCTCATATAGTCTCCACTCTCTTGAAGCTAGAAGACTAGCCCATTTGAACAGGGGGCTTTCGGCATTCAAAACAACTTACACAATTCAACAAAATTTCCCACTGTTAACCAACGATCACTCACCCATCCTGCAATCCCGGGCGCTGCAAATAGAGAAGGAAGAATTTTTGGCAAATAAGAGGAAGGAGAGGATGATCCACTGGAGTGCTTAGGGCTTGGTGAGCCCATCGGTAAATCAGCAGCCGCTGGAGAGAAGGCACGATCGGCAGCTTCAGATGGGCCTGAGCTTTCTGTGGGTGGGAGGGAGGGAAGGAAAAAAGAAGGAGGGGAAGGAAGGGAGGGAGGGAGGGAAGAAGGATGGAGGGACAAGAGGGAGGGTGTGAGAGGGGAAGGAAAGGATGGAGAAAGAAATGAGGGAGGGAAGGAGGGACAATAGGGAGGGTGGGAGAGGGGAAGGAATTGAGGGAGGGAGGAAGGAAGGAAGAAATGAGGGAGGGAGGGACAATAGAGAGAGTAGGAGGGAAAAGAAAGAAGGAAGGAAGGAAGAAATTGAGGGAGGAAGAAATGAGGGAGGGAGGGAGGAAGGAAGGAAGGAAGGAAGAACAAGAGGGAGGGAGGATGGATGGATGAAAGGACAATAGGGAGAGTGGTAGAGAGGAAGGAAAGAAGGGAGGGAGGAAGGAAGGAAGGAAGGAAGGAAGGAAGGAAGGAAGGAAGGAAGGAAGGGTCAGATGGTCTCTAGTAATTGATTCATTCATTTTTATATAACATTTGATTCCCACAGCTTCATTGTTCGGAAGCCTTGCCAAAACAGACATACCATTATTTAAAAATGTTTACATGTTTGGTAGAAATCTAAGTTCTGCCAAAAAGTATTGGGATCAGATATGTTTGTTTTGAGTCAGAAAATGTCTTAACAATGAAAGTAAAATTTAAACCAGAAGCTTTTCTTTTAGGTAACAAGGATAAGCGGATTGAAAGAAAACATAGGATGTTATTTCCATACGAGACCCTGGCCTCAGGAGACTCTTAGATGCACAGAGGTGGAAAGGAACACAAATTCTAGTGGTGCTAGTAAGGAAGGGATTTTGCAGAGCGCTGCAAAATCCCTTCCTTACCAGCATTGATGATGTTATCTAGTTGGGTAATAAAACATCTGCAAGATAAGAACCAAGCTCAGAGAGCACCAAGGATCCCTCGTTTCAACCCTCCCTGTTCTGACAGATGTTACTATATAAATAAAGAACAATTTTCTGATTTACCTTCAGAGCCTGGTCTGGTGAAACGGAATTGGTAACCAACTCCCTCACTACAACTCTACGGAGCTGGGAATCCTCTTCAAATATGGACTCCATATTCAGGACGCTCCAGGCAAACCAAATCTGTAAATTACAAAGTAACCCTTGTCTCTTTATTTATTTTAAAATAATTTCTTTTGCTGCCTTTATGGCTTATATGGACGAAAGCCCAATAGAAACAAAAAAAAAGCAATTAACTCCCACCATTTAACTCCAGTAACAACGATCAAAGGAGCCCCTTGACGGGCTCCATCCCATTCTTTTTATATATAGATATAATTTTTTTATTTGTATTTTAGTATAAATAATCCATCTTCCATTAAACAATGTGTCATCTGGGTACAAATGTTTGTGCAATAACCGTTAAAATTTACGATCGTATTCATTATTTAATCTATTCTTAGCTTCATACCAATACATTAAAGATCTAACATTTTACATCCTCTTCTTACTCTGCTTAACTCTATTTTCTATATTTTACTCATCTACTTTTATTTCCAATTTTTATATTTGTCCTCTAACCATCGATAAAATGTTTCCCGTATTGCGTAATAACCAGTTTGTTCCTTCTCTTTAATTGTCAGTGTTAATCTATTCATTTCTGCACATTCTAATATTTTCTTGATCATATTCTCCTCTGTAGGGATCGCTTCACTTTCCCAGTTTTGTGCAAATACAATTCTAGCTGCGGTTATTACATGAATAATCAAATATACATTTTCTTTACTGTAAGTTGAGGCCCCCAGACCGTTTGGCAAAAACAGATCTTTAGCACCTTGCAAAATAAAATATCCCCAAGTGGGAGCTGATCTTATCTCCCCTGGGATGATGGCCCAGAGTGGAGCAGCCACAGTGATGAAGGCCCTCCTTCCTGGACCCGTTAGATGGATCTCCTTAGGACAGAGGTCCCCAACCCGTTTTAGGAGACTTGTAGCATTCCCTGCCTTCCCATTCTAGGAGAAGGCACAACAATGTCTCCTCTACGTGGTCCTGGAAGACCATCTTAAGTCTACAGAGGAAAATGGTTTTATGAGAAGCTAAGAACTATTGGGCGCAACTAACCAGAAACAAAAGAGTTGAGTTCAAAGGAGAGATTGGAAGGAGAGATAATAAAGAAAATTTTAGAATGTGCAGAAATGAACAGATTAAAGTTAAGAATAAAAAATAATGAGGAATCGGTGTATTTCAAGACACGGTGACGTTGGCTAGAAAAGGAATATGAATAAAAATGAGAGAAAAGACAAAAAAATAGAAATCCAGATGACATCTGAGTAAATGAAAAAGAGGGAAGGAGGGGGGAAATGAAAAAAGAGGTACTATATAAATGTATGTTAAGGATATTATACGTGTAGCCAGCAAAATAGAAAAGAAATTGAAAGGAAAATGCAGGTAAATGTAAGATCGGGGTTGCTCGAATACCATCTTGATAAAATATTGAATTGAAAATGGACACAACAATGGAGAGGGAAGGAAGAGAGGAGTAGAGGGACAGGTAGGAAGGGGAGAGGAGAAGGGAGGAAAAGAGAGAGAGAGAAGAAAGGGAAAAGGAAAGGGAGGGGAAATAAGAGTAGCAGAGAGGGTTAGAAAGAGAGGAAAAGGAGTGGAATGGGGGAAAGGAAGGGGAAGGAGAGGAAGAAAGAAGAAAGTTGAAAAGAATAGAAGGGAGAGAAAGGTAAGAGGGGAGAAGGAGAGAAATGGTTGTTGTGGAAGAAGGGAGATATGGAATGGAAGAAGAGCAACTCCGAATGTATTTTAGAGTTTTAGGATGAAGAATGAACCAATATGGAAACCAAAAGATAATATGTGTGATAAGAATAGTTAGAGAGATTGTACATTTATATATGTTTTATGAGAAATAAAAATAAAAAACTTTTATAAAAAAAAAGTTGCCTTCAAAGCACTAAAAATTTATCCTATGGTCGCTATGCACAAGAATCTGATCTACTAACGGTCAAGGCAAACTGGTGCTAGATAAGAGTCAACGGAATTCACAGTGGCAAGGACTTAGGTCTCTTATGGTGGGTAAAGATTCAAAACTGATGGCATGTTTGACTCTACCTTCAGTCTCCACCTGGTCATTTCCTACCAGAATGGGCCATTGACTCCAAGCTAAACTTTAGCTCATCAACTGCAGGATGCTTTCTTACCTGCATGGAATTAGCATTTCCCTCGATGAAGGAAGGTGTGATGTTGCCTGCCACAATCCAGCTGACCAAGGAAGACAGCAGCCCTTTGTCACTGTGATAGCCCAGAGCATTCTGGGAGATTTCAGGAAAAGAAAAGATATGTAAGTTAAGACAAAGCTGTCTTCTTACAGAGTCCTTCCACGACAAAAGAACACGAAAAAAATAAATAAATTCTGGGACCGAAATTTCTAAAAATACGATGTCGATCCCTGCTTAATACCTGTCGAAAATCCACTTTAAAGAATCAGGTCAATCCATCACGTGACTGGTTTGGATCAGGCAGGGTCCATTCTGTACACCCAACCGTTAACAGTTATAAAATACAATTTTACGGCTTAAAGCGTTGTGCCAATTTAGACAATTGTAGTTTAGCTAATGAGCAAATCATGTGATGCTTCCAGGTTTAACATGCAACAAGGGGATTCATTTACAATCATCGCTCCAAAAAATATGGCTACCATATTTTTCGGAGTATAAGACGCTCCGGACTATAAGATGCATCTTACCTTTTTTGGGGAGGAAAACAAGAAAAAAAAATCTGCCTCTGCCTTGCAGCAAACAGCCGGGGACCGCATGGCAATAGGCAAGGGCAATCCCTGCAACCTGAAACAGCTCAGGGTCAGAAAGCCGATCCAACCAACAATCAGCTGCTTGTGCTAATCAGGCTGTGCTGAAGCTGAAACGGGCAGTTTGCTGCAAGGAGGTAAATTGCTGGGAGGCAGAGGCCAAAGGGTGGGGGGCCGGCAGGTGGGCAGGGCTATATTCAGTGTATAAGACACACGCAAATTTTCATCCTCTTTTGGGGGGGGAGTGTGTCTTATACTCTGAGAAATACGGTATTTAATCCATAGGCTGTGTTTTATCAGCTCCCATTAACAGACTCATTCTTAGAGAAGGGTAATAATCCAATTTAAAAGAGCCTCAGATAGCTCAACAGGCTAATAGCCTGTTATTAACATTCAGCTGTTTGCAATTATTGCAAGTTCGAGGCTCAAGGTTGACTCAGCCTTCCATCCTTTCTAAGGTAGGTAAATTGAGGACCCAGTTTGTGGGGGCAATAAGCTGACTTTGTATAAAAAATATACAAAAGTATGAAGGCTACTGCTTAATGCATTGTAAGCTGCCCTGAGTCTCCGGAGAAGGGCGGCAAAAAAATGTAATTAAAAAAAAAGAAAACCGTTCTTTTCTCTGTAACCAAGAAAATTGAACCCTGGCTTCTCTTTTTATGTGTATTTGTGTGCGCCACTTTTTGTGCGTGTTCTAATCAAAAGATTCGTAATGCAAAAAAAAATAAAAATTAAAAGGTGTCTCAATTTTTTTAAAAAAAATACTCATAGAGGCAAAATATATCAATATTTGTATCCAGGCTATTAGATTTCACGAGGCTTGCCTGCAGGAGCTGCCAGACCTATAATAGCCTTAAATAATATCTTTTTTTTTTTTTTGTCTTTTAATGACCCAGTAATTCCTTACATTGGGGTGGAATCGGGACATTTACTGGCCCGATGCCCTTCCTGTCGCCAATGCAGAGTTCGCAGCAGATAACTACTTATTGTGCCCAGAGAGAGAAATGTCTGCCGCTACCTAGGATCGAACTCACAGCCTCCTAATCGTGAGGTGAGAGCTCCACCTCTAGGCCACCACTCCCTTAAATAATATCTCTGGATCTGAAAAATTGCTTTTTCAAATGTGTAATTTTTTTTAAAATGGAGAAAATATTGCAAGATCATCAAAATCTGATGAGAGATCTCAGGAACACAATTAACAAATCTTGCGGCATTTCACTAATCGCGTTGTGTAAGATCTGTCGGGCGCAAAGGATTGGGACCATCCATCAAGTTGCAGCACAAAAGATTTATTCAAGGATCTAGTCAACTAACGTTCAACACTTATTGGCCCAAGATGAGGGTCAAGGGAATTCAGGAGGAGTTCGTCTTAGATCATTTGTGACTATGTTAGGATTCCAAGCTGATGACGCAGTTAACTCCGCCCTCAGTTCTGCCTGCTGTTCTTCTACAATAAGGGTTCACAACCCCAGCACTGGGCCACGGCATGCCAGAAATCGGGCCACACAAACAAGTGAAGCCCCATCCGTGGGACCCAGGCAGCATATGAAACCACGCCCCCTCCTGGCTGTGGAAAAATCTCTCTCTGCAAAAGCAGTTCCTGGTACCCAAAAGGTTTGGGGCAGCTGTCCTACAAGATCTCAATACACTGGAGAAGCTTGTGGATTTGTTGTAGCCTATCGGCTGCTGGCCCCTCCAGCAGTCAAATCAGGAGGAGGAGATGTGAGAATTAGGGCCAGCATCCAGGCAATCTGAGAGCTCCAAGGGGGAAGAGGGAATGGAGTTGGCAGAGAGAGAGAGAGAGAGACAGAGGCAGAGCCTGGGCCGTCGGTCAGCCCTCAGATGGAGCATCAACAGCCCCCAGGTCCGTAGGGGGCTGATGAGGAAGAGGAGGGACAGCTGGGTCCAGTGCCTGACGCATGAATGCGCAGAAGGCAGAGGAGAGGAGAGCGGTGGAAATCTATGGGCTGGTTCTTGGGATGGAAGAGCCATTGCTGCTAGCGAAGCCCCATCCTAGCTCTGGGGATAAAAGGCAGGGAGCAGAGATGAATAGATGCTGCTGGAACTTCTAATAAAGGAATCATTGCTTCAACTACAGAGGGTTTGTTGTGTTTGGGGACAATCCTGGGTCAGAACAGGATTCTTCTCCCAATCTGTGGGAAAGTCAGCGAGGATGAGGACCAGTGTTGGGTTGCCCCGAATTCGCACCGGTTCTATAGAACCGGTAGTAAAACTGGCGCGAGGCTCTGCCCACTGATCCTGGTATCATAAAAATGCTTCTGAGCATGCGCAGAAGAGTACATGCGCACGGCTCCATTGCGAACCAGTAGTAGAGTTAAGTAGAACCCACCCCTGATGAGGACCCATACCTTGTGCTGGTGATAGAGCAACTTCTGCACGCAATCCTCTTGGTTGAACTGAAATGCGGCTTGGCACAAACCATCCATCAGTTCGAGGACGGCTCTCTCCTTGTGCCAAAGCTGTTGGCTGGTCAGGACCTGGACCCAGAATTCTAACACGGCAGCCGGGCCAATTCCGCCTGGGTGGCTGCTCATAAAAATGTGGCTCTGTCAAAATAAAGGAGAGAGTAATTATTAGGCTCACAGTAAAAAGGGGAAAAGATTCAACTCCTATATAGGTAGTCCTCAACCTATGGCCACAATTGAGGTCAAAATAACCAGTCCTTCAGGAGAGGGGCGGTATATAAATATAATAAATCTAATCTAATCTGCTAAGCAAGGTGATTGTTAAGTGAGTCCTGCCTGTTCTGGCCCGCCAGCAGAGCTGGTGGCGGACTCAGACAGTGAGGAGGTTGGGGAGGAACATGGGCCAGTCCTGGAGTCTGAGGAAGGCTCTGATGAGGGCTCTGCGTCAGAGGCAGAGAGGAGGCCAGGGCCATCTGACAGCTGCCAGCTGCCTTCAGAGTTGGACATCAGTGGGGCAGAAGAACAGCTGGAGCCTGTTCCCAGTGTGCGCATGCGCAGAGCTTCCAGGAGAAGGGAACAGTTAAGGAACTAGGGCCGACTCGGGAGTAAAGGCACAAGTGGATGGTGAATGGCCCCTCCCATAGGGAATGAAGAGGAGCGAAAGGGGAGTGGAGTTTGCAGGAGACAATTAGTTCATTTCATTAGTGTGAAGATCTGTCCTTGCCAAGTATTTTCTTGTACAGCATTGCCTTTGGAAGATATCGGCCTGGCAGCTCTCCAAACCTGATAAGGTCTGTGGTTGTAAATTCACACTGGAAAGACTGTTTGTCGGGATGTTGCTGATTGTGAATGAGAGGAATTCACATTAGCTTAACAAAAAGGGGTTTTGTCGGGACAAGGAGTCTGCTTCGTGCTTTTGTGAAGCCTAGGTCACAAAATGAGCCTTTTTTACCATGGCTGTTAAATGTATCACAACAGTTGTTAAGGGAATCATGCCGTCATTAAGCAACCCTGGCTTCCCCCATTGACTCTGCTTCCCTAGCAAGTCAGAAATGACAATCTCACGCACCCCACAAGGACACTGCAACCATCGTAAATACATGCCAAGCTCCCATAGACTCATCATGTACTGTGGGGATGCTGCAACGGTCGTTAAGTATGAGAACTGGTCATAAGTCATATTTTTAGTGCTATTGTGAGCACTGTTACGAGCCACGGTGGTGCAGTGGTTAGAGTGCAGTACTGGAGGCTACTTCTGCTGACTGCCAGCTGCCTGCAATTTGGCAGTTTGATTCTCACCAGGCTGAAGGTTGACTCAGCCTTCCATCCTTCCGAGGTGGGTAAAATGAGGACCCAGATTGTTGGGGGCAATAGGCTGACTCTGTCAACCACTTAGAGAGGGCTGTAAAAGCACTGTGAAGCGGTATATAAGTCTAAGTGCTAATGCTATTGCAACTTGCAACTGTCATTAACAAATGGTTGTAAATTGTAGACAATTGTAGACAATGCTGGCTGGCGACCCCCAGGGGGAGAGCCTTCTCTGTGGTAGCTCCTACCCTCTGGAACGACCTTCCTCCAGAGTTGCGAACGATCTCCGACCTCCGGACTTTTCATCGGGCCTTAAAAACTTACTTTTTCCAGTTAGCCGGACTGGCCTGATCCCATGGTAAATTTTTTAGAGTCTGATATTAAATATTAATTGAACTGGTTTGAATTTATGGGCCAAATTTTATATTAGCTGCTTTTAAAATTCTTTTAACTTTTGTAAAATCTGTTTTTTATTCTGGCTGTTCACCGCCCTGAGTCCGCAAGGAGAAGGGCAGTATATAAATCAAATCAAATCAAATCAAATCAAATCATAAAATAATTAATTGAGGACTACTTATGCCCAGTTTTTGTGTTTGATCCCTGGTCCTCCTTATCTGACTGAAAGCAGAATAAGAGTCTTCGGGGACCCCTCGAGGCACTTCTATTTCCTGACCTGAATCATGGAGTTCAACAGCTTAATGTTTTTGCCGTAACTCGTGCCGGTCAAGTGTTGAGTCACTCGATGGGTCATCTGCTGAGTCATCCCTTGAGGAACACCGCTGTCCAGCTGAAGGAACTGGTGGAAGAAGGAGAGAAACCTAGGGAAGCCACAAACAAAACGGCCATCCAATTATCCAATCACAGGCAGACGTTTCTCCATTCATATCCCCCAATCGAAATCCTCCCTCCATCCAGTGGTGGTATTCAGCCGGTTCTATCCTGTTCGGGCAAGCCGGTGGCTATGGGAGGCTCCACCCACCTGCCCAGATGTCATCACATCCCGTTTTTGACCTCTGCACATGAGTGCGCACGCTCACATTTGTGAACCGGTAGCGAAGATAAGTAAATACTACCTCTGGCTATCAATATACAGGCAGTCCTCAACTTACGACCATTTGTTCGGTGACCGTTTAAAGCTGTAACAGGCACGGAAAAATGTGACTTAGGACTACTTTTCACTCTTATGACTGTCACAGCATCCCCAGGGTCACGTGGTCAAAATTCGTATTTATGACGGATGCGGTGTTTCCAGAATCATGGGATCCCCCTTTTGCGACCTTCTGACACTCAAACTCATGAGGGAATCACTTAACAACTGTGTGACTAACTTAACCAAGGCAATGATTCACTTAACAGCTCCGGCAAGAAAAGTCGTTAAAAAAAAAAAAATATGGAGCAAACTCACTTCACGAATGTTTCACTTAGCAACACAACATTTGGGCTCAGTTGTGGTCGAACTCGAGGACTATCCGTTAAAGAGGTTGACAGTACAGGTTGTCCTCGACTTACGACCACACTTGAGCCCAACATTTCTGTCGCTAAGTGAGGCAGTTGTGAAGTGAATTTTGGCCCATTTTACAACCTCTACGGCCCCGTTGTTAAGTGAATCTCTGCGGCTCTAAAGTTAGTAAGACGATTGTTAAGCAAATCCGCCTTCCCCCATTGACTTTGCTTGTCGGAAGGTCACAAAAGAGGATCACGTGACCCACTCCCCCCGGGGACACTGCGACCGTCATAAATACGAGTCAGTTGCCAAACATCTTAATTTTAATCACGTGACCACGGGGAGGCTGCCACGGTCGTAAGGGTGCAAAATGGCCACAAGTCACTTTTTTCAGTGCCGTTGCAACTTCGAACGGTCACTAAACGAATGTTGTAAGTCGAGAACTACCGGGAATATTACTCCGAGGTCTTTTCAGAAGGGTTAGATATCGATGTCATTAAAAAAAACCAGCCAAAGCATGATAAAGTTCAAGGTAAATCTGAACTCACTTTTCGTTCTTGAGAAGGTAATAATGGCATGGGTAAAACAGAAGCAACACTTTATCCAGGACGTGAACGACGGTTCTCAAATGTCGCGACTGAACCAGAATGCCCAAATAAGGGATCCCTTCAGCACAGAACTTCTCAATGCTGTCAACATAAAGGAACAAAGTTAAGATTTCATTTCGCAGATTCATGGACGCTAAATCCAAGTTAACTGTTCTGACCCAGCCGTAGCAGAAAGAAACAGATTCCTTGTCACGAAAAAAACCCTCTTTATTTTCCTCTTGTGAATTAATGGCATTCACCCACCGAAAAATCCAGGCAAGAGTCCTTCAAGGAGTTAACTGCAGTAACAGACCTTATCAGTTCCTTGTGATAATGGCTGTGAGCTCCCAGCTGAAAGGCTGCAGTCTTTGTGGCACGAAAAACAATGAGCAAAATCTTCAGAAATACGAACTGTTGTCCCCTACGACAACCACTCCCCTTTCCTTCTATTTATTCGCCAGCCAGGGAGAAGCCATTCAGTGTCCATGTGTGCCTTGCTTCCTGAGTCAACTCCTTGTCCTCCGTTGTTCAACTCTCCTAACTGCTTTGCGCATACTTGCGTCTGGAACAGGCCCCAGCTGTTCTTCCTCCTCACTCATATCAGCCTCCAAAAGCAGCTGCCTCTCCGGTGGCTGGGAAATGTTGGACAGCCCTGGCTTTATCTCTCCGTCCAACACAGAGCATCCATCAGTGTCCTCCCCAGACTCCAGCACTGGCCCAAGTTCCTTCCCAACCTTCTCATTGTCCGAGTCTGCCGACAGCTCCACTAGCAGCTGGCGGGCCACAACACTAGCTCTCATAGATAAGAGGAAGGACTGAGGAATAACGCTTAAAACTGGGCTTCCAATTTGGTGTCAGCGTTCCAAAGAAATCGGAACTCCAAGGCAGGAACATTCCTCAGGGAACATGTTTAATGGACACATCCTATCGACGGAGCCAGTGAAAACCAACTCTAAAAAATCCCTGCGGTTACCATGCAGTTGAAAAAGCAAAAGTTTCCTCCCTCAGGTGTCACAGGTCACACTGTCTAATCAACACAGTGGGCGGGCATTCTCAACCACTTCTGTTCCTCCTCCTATGGCCACCTGTTGGGATGACCTTGGTTCCAGTGATGGGCTGCAGCCGTTTTAACAACCGGTTCTGTGAGCACGCGCAAAGTGTGGACCACGAACACACGCACGCCTTACGTGCTTGCGCACAGCGTTCAGAATACAGCAATTTGAAGCTCAGCTGCTTACCTTCTAAGGCAGCCCCGGTAAGTAGAACAGCAGAGGCGCAAAAATCAGCTGTGCCGCACGAATCAGCTGAGTCAAAAAGAAGGAAATGTAGGACAGGATAGGGCAGGGGCCAGCCAATCGTAGGAACTACCGGTTCGTGCGAACCGATCCGAATTGGCAGTAGCTTGGTTCCCACGGGAAAGTTATGAGAAGATTTTGCTATTTCCCCCTCATCCTCTCCCCCACATAGTGTGTGGCAAATATGAAGCTGTACAAGATGGCTTCAGCCAGGTTCAATTCAGAGTTGACAGCCGGTTTAAGTTAAGAGGACGGATACTTTCCAACTCCTGGTATCAAACTTCTTCCTTTGCAAGGTCCCCTTCTTTAGGCTAGATAGGAAAATGGATTCTCAGGTGTTCCATCCATCTATCCACCTGTTTATAATTAATTAGCCCTACATTGGCTTAACTACCATGATTTCCTATAAAGAGAACTTTGAGAATTGTAATTCTAAACGAAGAAATGGGAATATTTCAAGCAATCTTTACCAACATGGGAGAAAAAATAAAACACCTCGTTCTGAACTCAATAAAATCAGCAACACAGAAGCTCCAACTTGCTAATTTTTGTTCTGATGATATGAGACTTGATTAGCAGGTTTTGCCACGGGCGATGAGAAAAACTATCACTGGAATTGCACCGTCTTGTGTTTTCAGCCACAAATTTCCAAACACTGCTCTCTTTGCTACCCGCAGTGAATGGCTCTTAAGCAGATGGCACATTAGGAAGTCACAATGATCCGTATTTGTAAAGCAGTCCCACAAAAACCACAGACGATATGCTCGAATGCTGCTGGTTGAAAAAGCCACATGAAATTCACAAAGGAAAGCCTTGTGACTAAAGCAGAATTATTTAAAACTAGTTGATAATCCGGGGTTGCTCGGGTATTTATTTATCCCAATCCTGTATTAGACAGGAAAAGGACTGGCTCAACTACTGTGGTGAGAATTAGAGACCCAATTGCCCTGGTAATGATCTGCATTAGCAGGCACCTCCCCCGACAACTTGCCCTCTTTGCTTGAAGCTGGGGGCCTAGGATGTTTGGTTGTTTTTTTTTTTTAAGAACCAATCCCCTTTACCAGAGGGAGCCCCCTTGTGGAGTACTGTGAAGCCGCTACCATGGCAACTCCACTGTGCTGTACAGTAGAAGCCATTTTAAGGTGCAACAGGCTGTATCTTAACAGAACTTGAATCCAAAATGCACAGTATCACTGTCAAAAGTGCTGTGATTTGACACTATAGATATAATTCATTCCTTTTCATTTCAGCGGCCCAGGTGTTCCAGAGTTCTGCTGGGACACACACACATACACACACACACACACACACACACACACACACACACACACCAAGGGGCGTTAGAGGTATCTTACCCCCACAGTATTTTTTTCAAGAGAGTAATTCATCTATATATCAAGTTTGGTTGAAATTGCTCGAGGCATTCCAGAGTTATGCTGGAATACACACACACACAGCCATTTTTATATATATAGATCTTGGCCATCCCTCACATCTAAACTTAGCCATAGGAAAAAAAGTTATCAGAGTTTCAAAGAAACTACAGATGTGTTTAGGAAACGTGAGTTGCAAGCATGAAGAAAATGAATATTTACCTGTGGCCAACAGCGGACATAGCCAAGGCAAGGTAGCAGCCAATTGGGAGACTAGATCTGACCGCCTTCAGCAGTGGGTGAAAGGTGGGTGAATCAGCCAAGTCAGGTATGGGTGCTGGAGCCCAGTGTCCCTGCACGCCGTAATCGTTCATGTGCAGCTTTAATCTCAAAATCATCCCCCAGGCCCACTGATTAAAGGAGCTTTCTGCGGTTTCGCCATAACGGACAATGCTGGCCAGATAGGAGACCTGGTAAACAGAAGCGACATAACAGAATAATAGAGTTGGAAGGGATCTTGGAGGTCTTCAACCTGTGGGACCCACTACTGATCGGCAGCCTATCTGCAACCGGGCTGCATGAATGGCCGGCTGGTGCATGCACATGTGCACACAGCTCCACTTGCGCATCACGAGGTCTCAGGGCCCCACTCGTGTGAACATCACGGGCGCTCAGGGCCTCACTCATGTGAACGTCAAGAGGGCTCAGGGCCCCACTCGTGTGAACGTCACGTGGGCTCAGGGCCCCACTCGTGTGAACGCCACGGGGGCTCAGGGGCCCACTTGTGTGAATGCCACGGGGGCTCAGGGTCCCTCGTGTTAAGATCACAGGGGCTCAGGGCCCCATTCGTGTGAGTGTCACAAGGCCTCACTTGAGCATCGTGGGCGCTCGTGAGCTCACTCGTGCAAGCGTCACAGGCACTCGGGGCCATGCTCACACATGTGCACGCACACACCTGTCCCACCCACACAACTATCCCCAATTTCTCCTCCCCCCCCACACACACACACTCCAGGCTACCAACCCAGAAAGGTTGGGGAACTCTGTTCTAGTCCAACCCTCTGCTAAACCAGGAAACCCTCTACCATTTCAGACAAATAATTCCTCAGTTCATCTCAACAGAACAAAAGTCCTTTACTGGTCAAAGAACTGCCCGGTTGTCAACCCAAACGACTGTAAGGAGCTACAGGTAGTCCTCAAGTTATGACCATAATTGAGCACGAACTTTCTGTGGCTAAGCGAGACAGTTGTTAAGTGAATTTTGCCCCCGTTTACGATCTTCCTTGACCCAGTCGTTAAGTGAATCACTGCAGCTGTTCAGTAAAGATCATGGTTGTTATGTGAACCTGGCTTCCCCATTGACTTTTGCTTGTAAGAAGGTCGCAAAAGGGACAACCAGGGACACTCCGACCGTCATAAATGTGATCCAGTTGCCAAGTGTCTGAATTTTGATCGTGTGACCGTGGGGATACTGCGACGGTCGTTAAGTATGAAAAAGGGACATTTAAGACACAATGTCTTAAACTAGTTCAGTCTCAGTAGAAGAGAATATTTGTAGTCCAGGGATGAACTATGGAGTTCTTGAGCTGAGCTTGCTTGTTTTCTTGTAGACGTTTCATTGCCCAACTCGCTAACATCATCAGTGCTAAGTGAGTGTGGGATTTTGCTCCCTGTTTATACAGAGTAATTTACACTGCATAAATAGGGAGCAAATCCCATACTCACCAGCACTGATGATGTTACCTAGCTGGGTAATGAAATGTCTACAAGAAAAAAATATATATAAGCTCACAGAGAACCAAGTCCATATCTCAGATCAGTTTCTTTTAATTTATGCTTCAGGGTACTGTGAGAACCCATAAAATTGCTTTTTTCTTTAGCAACTATGTTAAATATGATTTATTATTTCAACCAGCAACTAGGAGAGATTCAAAGATTTCCTGACGGAACAATTAATCAGTGGAACGGCTTGTCTCCAGAAGTTGTGAATGCTCCAACACTGGAAGTTCTAAAGAAGATGTTGGATAACCATTTGTCTGGAGTGGTGTAGGGTTTCCTGCCTAAGCAGGGGGTTGGACTAGAAGACCTCCAAGGTCCCTTCCAACTCTGTTATTCCATTCTATTCCATTCTAAAAGCAATGAAAGGGAAGCACCTGCTTGAAGCTCTCCGAGAGGAGTCCGCTGTATGGCTTCTGGGGGAGATACTTCTGATAAGCTTCCAAGATCATCAACGCAACCTCTGCATGGACAGCTGGGCTGATGTGAAGGTGACCCTGTTCAAAAAAACATCCAGGTGATTTTTCAAGACAAGGAGACATTTTCTGTTCCGTGGGGCTACCTTAACCATTAGGTAGTTTGGTAGTGGTTGCTCTTTCAATATCTCATTTATTTATTACGGCTACCAAAACCATTCCAGAAATAGGACACAGGGAGTTCTATGTAGCAAATTTATAGGCTGGGTAGGTTTAAACTAAACCAAAATTACTAGAGCAAAATCATTTATTAAGCCTCGTGTGTTTCGAAGAATCATTCTCGGGTATATTCTTCTGAACTGAAAGCAACCTTAGAAGGTAAGACTGTTGATTGGTAAATCCCATAGAATGGCATTATTCAAACACAGCAACTTTGAGATGCATGGATTTCATGGGGGGGAGGGAAAGAGGGGAGGGGAAATAGCAATAGCAATAGCACTTAGACTATTAGACACATTCCACTGTGCTTTACAGCCCTCTCTAAGTGATTTACAGAGTCAGCATATTGCCCCCAACAATCTGGGTCCTCAGGGGAGATGGAGGTTTGAAGAGAGGGGACCTATGGAAGGGGGAGGGGTGGGGAGGAGAGGAGAGGAAAGGAGTGGGAAGGGGACCTAGTGGATGGGAAAAGAGTAGATGAAAGGAGCCCTAGAAGAGGGGAGGGGAAGGGGACCTGGAGGGAGGAGAGAGGAAGAGAGGGAGAGGAGACCTAGGTTAGAGGAGACCTAGATTAGGGTAAATTTAGGGGAGACCGAGGGAAGAGGAGAGGAGACCTAGGTTAGGGGAGACCTAGGGGAGGGGAGGGGAGACCTAGGTTAGGGGAGACCGAGGGAAGGGGAGGGGAGACCTAGGTTAGAGGAGACCTAGGGGAAGGGAGAGGAGACCTAGGTTAGGGTAAACCTAGGGGAGACCTAGGGGAGGAGAGAGGAGACCTAGGGGAGGGGAGAGGAGACCTAGGTTAGAGGAGACCTAGGGGAAGGGAGAGGAAAGACCACCTAGGTTAGGGGAGACCTAGGGGAGGGGAAAGCTAGGTTAGGGGAGACCTAGATTAGGGGAGACTTAGGGAGAGGAGAGGAGAGGAGAGGAGAGGAGAGGAGAGGAGAGGAGAGGAGAGGAGAGGAGAGGAGATCTAGGTTAGGGGAGACCGAGGAGAGGGGAGGGGAGAGGAGAGGAATGCTGGGATTCCGGTGTTCACTCACTTTGGTTTTCTTCCTGCAAACATTTCATTACCAAATTAGGGATAACACTTGAAATGATTGACAGGAAACCTTTGCAAGACAACTAAGCTCAGAGAATGCCAGGAGCCCAACATTTCAACCCTGAACTTACACAGAGGCTCTGTATTGCTAAAAGAAAAGCTGCCTGCTTCACAAACTAAAGTTGATACACACGTGTTGGTCACCGGAGCCCCAGTTCATCTCTTCCAGGATGATGCAAGCGAGTTTATTTTCGACTTCGGTCAGACTGTAATTCAGAAGCCAGTCCCGGATCAAGGCGACCTCGGAAGCCGACGGTTTCCAGAGAAGCATTGGCAGCTCTTTAAACAAATAGAGAGTCACCTGACAAGATAAAAACAATGAAGACAAACGTGAGGACAGAATTGCGTGGAGTTATGAAGGTGATCTTGAAAGGCATGGTCACTAAACGTCAGTAAGAAGTTAATGACACACAATCAATTTATGGGTTGGCTAAAACTTATTTAAGGCATTTTCTTACTTTGTGATGCTTAGAAGGAAGACACCTCCCTAATGGATCAGTCAGGAAGAAAAAATTAAATGTACAAGCTGCTCCGTTTCCCAAATGATAGAAAAGTTATCCTCCTACGTGGCAGGGGACCAGATTACTTTGAAGGGCTGCTTACATCAACTCAACCCACCGTGGTGGGGAGGCAGGGAATGTGGCTTGTCTCCTGTCCTAAAATGGTCCTCCTGGTGGGACCAAGAAGAAGGGCCTTCTTCATGGTGGCCCCCCTCCCTGTGGAACATCATCCCTGAGGAAATCCCTGAGTCAAGCTATTCTCCAAAGCACCTGAGGGCAGGACAAGAAGCAATGGCTGGAAACTATTCAAGGAGAGAAGCAACTCAGAACTAAGGAGAAATTTCCTGACAGTTAGAACAATTAATCGGTGGAATGAATTGCTTGTAGAAGTTGTGAATGCTCCAACACTGTAAGTTTTTAAGAAGATGATGGTTAACTATTTTTCTGAAGTGGTGTAGAGTTTCCTGCCTGGGTAGGGGGTTGGACTAGAAGACCTCCAAGGTCCCTTCCAACTCTGTTAATCTATTCTATTTAAATAATACTGGCCCCCACTTTGACACTCTCCAAAAGGCCCTGAAGACATGGTTTTACCAGCCATGCTGGGGACCCCAGGGTGATGCATCGAGCCCATTGAGTGGTTGGTCTGATTGTTGCCACTGGTGGGTCATAGTTTATTTGGTTTTGTAGAAGAATTTTATTTCTGGGAAGGGAGGGAGGGAGGAAGGAAGGAAAAGAAAAACAGAGGGAGGGAAGGAAGGAAAGTTAAAAGAAAGAGGGAGGGAGGAAGAAGGAAGGTGGAGAGGGAGGGAGGGAAGAAGGTAAAAGAAAGAGGGAGCGAGGGAGGAAAAGAAAAACAGAGGGATGGAGGGAGGGAAGGAAAGTTAAAAGAAAGGGAGAGAGGAAGGGAGGAAGGAAGGGAGGAAGGAAGTAAAAGAATGGGAGGGAGGGAGGGAGGGAGGGAAGGAGGAAGGCAAAGAAAAAATGGGGGAGGGAGGAAGAAAAGTAAAAGAAAGAGGGAGGGAAGGAGGGAGGGAGGGAGGAAGGAAGGAAGGAAGGAAAAAGAGGAAGGGAGGAATTCTTGGTCTTGGCAAAGAATTTTCCTTTTAGATGGGCTTTGAGTTCATTTATAGTTTTGCTCAAAGATTTGGGCCATTCTTACCATGCCGACACTTTCAATGGTCTCCCTGACTCGATCCAGCAGGACAGAAATCATATTTGTGTGGACAGCCGTTATAGCAGCCAGGAGCTCTCGGCCAACTTTTGAAAAAGTTTCTCTGGTGGAAAGGCTGACATAAGATACCTGAGGGGAGATTAAAAAAAAAAAAAAGAGTATTCCAGAAACACAGCCCTCCACAAACTGTAACCAAGACTTAATGCCCTTCTCAACAGCTTCTGTTCGACTCACACATGATGAACTAAGGATTCATTATGTGTGAGTCTGCATTTATTTCAAACTTAGGGACCACAGTGGACCTGACAAGTGACATGATGATTGACACTGTGGAGGACTTGGGGAATTATTTAAGATAGGTCCCGCCTTAGCTATGAAACTTGTCTAGGAGACTTTGAGCCAATCGCCACTAGACTGTGAGTCTGTGAGACCTTAGCCATAATAGCCGCTGGGTGACTTTGGGCCAATCAGCAGGAGACTTGAGTTCTTGTCCCCACCTCAGGCCTGAAAACCAGCTGGGGGACATTAGGCCAGTCCCTCTCTCTCAGCCCAACCCACCTCACAGGGTTGTTGTTATGGGGAAACTAAGAGGAAGTTGTGTTGAATATAGCAATAGCACTCAGACTTCTATACTGTTTTCACAGTGCTTTATAGCCCTCTCTAAGCGGTTTACAGAGCATATTGGCACCCCCAATAATCTGGGTCCTCATTTTACAGACCTCAGAAGGATGGAAGGTTCACCGCCTTGAGTTATTGGTAAAAATAAGGTAGGTAGGTAAAATGAGGACCCGGATTGTGGGGGCAATAAGCTGACTTTGTATAAAAAAGAATACCGCTTGGGGGGGGGGGGCCCAAAGCCCTACTAAGCAGGTATATACAAAGGTATGAAGGCTATTGCTTAACGCATTGTAAGCCGCCCTGAGTCTCCGGAGAAGGGCGGCATATAAATCTAATTTAAAATTTTTTAAAAAAAATAAACAATAAATAAATAAAATAATAAAGGCAGAATAGAAATAAAATGAAATAAATAAAGTAAAATAAAATAATGAAGTGAAGTAAAATGAATGAAATGAAACAAAAAATAAAAAATGAAATGAAATGAAGTGAAATGAAATAAAATAAAATAAAAAAAATAAAATAAAATAAAAAATAAAAAAAATAAAAAATGAAGTGAAGTGAAATGAATGAAATAAAAAATAAAATAAATAAATAAAATAAAATAAAATAAAATAATAATAAAATAAAAAATGAAGTGAAGTAAATGAAATGAAATAAATAAATAAAATAAATAAATAAAATAATAATAAAATAAAATAAAAAATGAAGTGAAGTGAATGAAATGAAATAAGAAATAAATCAAATCAAATCAAATCAAATCAAATCAAATCAAATCAAATCCCTGGTCAATGGTGAAGGGGGGATCCCGGATTGACAGCAGTGACAGTGACGATGAGGGGGAGGCCAACCCAATGAAATGAAATATAAAATGTAAAATAAGATGAAATAAAATATAAAATATAAAGTATAAAATAAAAAATAAAAAATAAAATTAAATATAAAATTAAAATTAAAATATCATCTCTATAGCTTTAAGTTTGGTGGACTTCAACTTCCAGAATTCCCTAGCCAGCCATGCTGGCTAGGGAATTCTGGGAGTTGGAAGTCCACAGGTCTTAAAGTTGCCATGGTTGGATAACCCTAACTTAGGATACCCCTAACCTCAACCTAGGGAAACACTGCACCGCATCCTTCCTAATGCTGCCACCTTGGTCTTGCAACCCCCTGCCCTGAAAATGCTCTCAGGAAAGCACCCCACCCACCTCCCACCGCCACTCCCTCCTCCACTCCCTTCTTGCTCACCTCGTAGATCTCCAGCACCACCACTTTCACGAAGTCCTCGTCAACGTCCTCCCGTTTGGTCTGGGCCATCTGGGCGAAGGTGGTCAGCAGGCAGATCTCCTCGGAGCTGTTCATTGATTGTAGGTAGCGCTCAAAAGTCTCCAGGTTGGCCGGATCTGTTGGCGACACCAAAGCTAGGTTTTTTATTTCGTTTCCTCACAGTTATGTCTAGTCCGTTTAGTGTCCATGGGAATCTATGGCTTCCAACTTTCTTTGGTACGGATATAAATAATAAATACATCCAGCTCTTACTCTAAACCTAATAATAGTCTACATTAATTCTGAAATCCCATATAAGCCAGTTTGGATCTAGGGTTAAGGTGCCAGGTTAGAAACAGGAGACTGTATAGGTAGTCCTCAATATGTACGACCACAATTGAGCCCTAAATTTCTGTTCTTAAGTGAGACATTTATTAAGTGAACATATGACAATAGAGCCCTAAATTTCTGTTGTTAAGTGAGACATTTATTAAGTGAACTGATGACCACAATTGAGCCCTAAATTTCTGTTGTTAAGTGAGACATTTATTAAGTGAACTTATGACCACAATTGAGCCCTAAATTTCTGTTAAGTGAGGCATTTATTTATTTATTTATTTATTTTATTGAAAAGTTTTATAAAAAGAAAAAAAATTCCCCTCCCCCAATATTTCCCCCACCCTTTTTCCCACTCCAGGGGAAGGATACTGCAAAATCCCCATTCCCTCCCCACTCCAGGGAAGGATACTCAAAATCCCCATTCCCACCCCACTCCAGGGGGAAGGATATTGCCAAATCCCCATTCCCTCCCCACTCTGGGACCAGTCAGAGGTGGTATTTATCGGTTCTCTGAACCTACTCAAAAATTGTGTTATCGGTTCTCCAGAACCTGTCAGAACCTGCTGGATTTCACCCCTGGGCCTTGCTCAAGCGCTTCCACCCAAGAAGGATAAAGAAAGAAGGGAAACCTTTGAGTTTCTGCTTGCATTCAGCCAGCTGCATGGTGGAACTGAACTTCTCCAGATCTTCGCTTTCGTCGCAGTGCATGATGGAGAAGAGCTTCCAAAGCATGTCGCTGGACACTGTCCCGTAAGGCATCTCAGACATGAAAAGCCAGACTCCTAGTCTGCAGGGGGTTGAAAGCCAACAAGGAAATGCTCGTTTATTACAATCACCTCTGATGGCCTTCCGAGTGCGCTTCAAGGTGTTGGTTCTTACCTTTAAAGTGCTCCATGGCTTAGGACCTGAGTACTTACGAGACCACCTGCTGCAACCGATAACCTCCCACCAACCAATACGCTCTCACAGAGTAGGCCTACTCATGGTACCATCATTAAAACAATGTCGTCTGGAGGTTCCAAGGGAGAGGGCCTTCTCTGAGGGGGCACCTACGCTTTGGAACAAAATACCACCTGGAATACGAATAATCCCAGATCTTCGCACTTTCCGACGTGCCCTGAAGACCTTTCTATTTCAACAAGCAGGGCTAGCATAAACATCAAAATTCTATGGCAAGGTCTTAGTAGATACACCAAGTTGACTTAATTTATTATTTACTGTTTATAAAATATATTTATATGTATATGAAATCTTAATCTGTTCACCGCCCTGAGTCCTTTGGGAGAAGGGCGGTATAGAAATTCAATAAATAAATAAATAAATAAATAAATAAATAAATAAATAAATAAATAAATAAATAAATAAATAAATAATAAATGCTGCATTAATGGAGCGATGGAAGCAAGATGGTGTGAAGTGTTAATACCACTTTATAATGCGTTGGTAAGGCCACACTTAGAATACTGCATCCAGTATTGGTCACCACGATGTAGCAATAGCAATAAGTCTAATATATATTAGACTTATATACTGCTTTATAGCCCTCTCTAAGCAGTTTACAGAATCAGCATAATGTCCCCAACAATTTGAGTCATTTTACCATCCTCGGAAGGATGGAAAGCTGAGTCAACCTTGAGCCTGGTGACATTTGAACTGCCAAATTGCAGGCAGTCAACAGAAGTAACCTGCAGTACTGCATTCTAACCACTGCGCCACCGCGGCTCATCCATGTAAAAATCATGTGGAGACTCTAGAAAGAGTGCAGAGAAGAGCAACAAAGATGATGAGGGGACTGAAAGCTAAAACATGAAAAATGGTTGCAGGAACTGGGCACGGCTAGTTTAATGAAAAGAAGGAGTAGGGGAGACATAATAGCAATGTTCCAATATCTCAGGGGCTGCCACAAAGAAGAAGGAGTCAAGCTATTCTCCAAAGCACCTGAGGGTAGGACAAGAAGCAACGGGTAGAAACTGATCAAGGAGAGAAGCAACCTAGAACTAAGGAGAAATTTCCTGACAGTGAGAACAATTAATCAGTGGAACAATTTGCCTCCAGAAGTTGTGAATGCTCCAACACTGGACATTTTTCAGAAGAGATTAGACAGCCATTTTTCTGAAATGCTGTAGGATTTCCTGCCTAAGCAGGGAGTTGGACTAGAAGATCTCTAAACTCTTCCAACTCTGCCATGCCATGCCATATTTTCTATTCTATTCTATTCTATTCTATTCTATTCTATTCTATTCTATTCTATTCTATTCTATTCTATTCTATTCTATTCTATTCTATTCTACTCTACTCTACTCTACTCTACTCTACTCTACTCTACTCTACTCTACTCTACTCTACTCTACTCTACTCTTATTCTATTCTTATTCTATTCTTATTTTACTCCACCCAACCCAACCCAACCCAAAAAAACCAAGGTATCTGCTTGCTGAAATTTCCCCAGCGGGGATGATTTCCTCCCATAGACTCATAACATGCTACCCCAGACTGGAATCAGTGCTGTTCCACACAATAAGAATCCACTTTTGCCAACCTTTTTGCTTTCAGGACATGGAGTACAGCCCTCAGGAAAAACTCATCGAATTCCACTTGCAGCTTCTTCAAGGAATACGGCTGCATCATGGAGCCACCCTCCTTGGCCCGGCTGACAAACTGGGCCCAGTGATCACTCACGTGGCACAAGGTCATCCTGCAGGAACAGTTGGGAGACAGAAAAAAGAGAAGAAGGGTTCCAACAGGAGAGAATATTTGTAGCTCAGGGTTGAACTGTGGGATCCTCCCTGAGCTTGGTGGTTTTCTTGCAGATGTTCCGGGACCCAACTAGGTAACTTCATCTGGGAGTCTGGGGTCTGCTTAAGGTACTAGAGAGCCAGTTTGGTGTAGTGTTTATGGCACCAGGCTAGAAAGTGGGAGACGATGAGTTCTAGTCCCACCTTAGGTATGAAAGCCAGCTGGGTGACCTTGGGGCCAATCACCAGGAGACAGTGAGTTCTACTCCCGCCTTAGGTATGAAAGCCAGCTGGGTGACCTTGGGCCAATCACCAGGAGACAGTGAGTTCTACTCCCGCCTTAGGCATGAAAGCCAGCTGGGTGACCTTGGGCCAATCACCAGGAGACAGTGAGTTCTACTCCCGCCTTAGGCATGAAAGCCAGCTGGGTGATCTTGGGGCCAATCACCAGGAGACAGTGAGTTCTACTCCCGCCTTAGGTATGAAAGCCAGCTGGGTGATTTTGGGCCAATCACCAGGAGACAGTGAGTTCTACTCCCGCCTTAGGTATGAAAGCCAGCTGGGTGACCTTGGGGCCAATCACCAGGAGACAGTGAGTTCTACTCCCGCCTTAGGTATGAAAGCCAGCTGGGTGATTTTGGGCCAATCACCAGGAGACAGTGAGTTCTACTCCCGCCTTAGGTATGAAAGCCAGCTGGGTGATTTTGGGCCAGGCCCTCTCTCTCAGCCCAACTCATGCAAATGGAGCCCAAGTGAGGATATGCATGTGTCCGTGCATGCTCACCAACTGTTTCCACAGCCCAGTTGCAAATCCCACACCCCACAGGTTGGGGGACTCCTGCACTATACTAAATATAGGTACAGGTGAATATTTCCCCTGTCGAGTCATGTCCGATTCAAGGGGACA
The DNA here is from genome assembly GCA_030761175.1 of Masticophis lateralis. Taxonomy (NCBI): domain Eukaryota; kingdom Metazoa; phylum Chordata; class Lepidosauria; order Squamata; family Colubridae; genus Masticophis; species Masticophis lateralis. The sequence goes on along the minus strand of JAUDYJ010000002.1, from coordinate 275,278,554 downwards.
GTGCTCATCTCCATTGCCTAGCCAAGGGAGCCAGCTTTGTCCAAAGATGCTTCCATGGACATGCAGCCAGCAAACTATAGGCCAAAGGGGGACAGAATTCTGTTACCTTCCCACCAAAGTGGTACCTATTAATCTACTCGCATTTGTATGCTTCCAAACTGCTAGGTGGGAAGGAGCTGAGGCAAGGAATGGGAGCTCACCCCTTTGCACAGCACTCGGGTCTTGAACCCAGGCTGTCAAAAGTTTCCAGCTGACAAACTCAGCGTCTTTAAACCGCTGAACCACTGTGCCCGCCAAACACAGCAATATAGAAAACCAACACCAGAAAAAGACCGACTGGTCCTTCAAATTTGCCTTCTGAGTTTCTGTTTTCTTTTTAATTTATTTATTTGTTATTACATTTATTTTTATTTTGTTATTACATTTATTATTTATTTGTTTTTATATTTCAGAGTATAAGATGCACTTTTATCCCTCCTAAAAAAGGCTGAAAATTTGGGTGCATCTTATACTCCGAATGTAATCCAGCCCATCCGCCGGCCCTCACCCTTCGGCTTCCGTGTCCCCTCTTCCTGGCTGCAGAGATTGCCACCGACAATGGCTCGTTTTTGGGCTCTGCGCATCACACTTTCAGCCTCCAAACACTTCATTTGAGAGCCCTTCAAGGCTGCGGGGATCACCAAAGCACATCGCCACCGATCTCCACCCAAGAACACAATACGTTTGGAGGCTGAAAACAAGACTTGCGGTGCCCAAAATGGCTACCCGGAACAGCTGCTGCCTTCTCTTACCCGTTCCGCACTTCGCCTCCTTTAGTCACTGGAGCTCCCTCCGACGATCAGCTATGTTTTTGAAGCTGTTTTTCAGCTCAAATCAGCCCCAACCTCAAAACCAACAAATGAACTAATGTGCTGAAGCTGACCAGGCTAAGGACGCTAGTCAGATGAATACCTGGTAGTCAGAATTTTTTCCCCCCTATTTTCCTCCCCCAAAACTAAGATACATCTTATACTGCGGTGCGCCTTATACTCCAAAAACTACGGTAATTTACTCATATCCGCCCCCCCCCCAACTCAGCTAGGGGTTTCATTTTGCTGTCCTAATCGTGGCTCCTTTACCTGGCTCTGCCCATGAGGGAAAGCGGACAGAAGCGCCTCACCTGATGAGATGGCCGATCCGTTTCACAAACTGCCTGTAACGGGCTCGGTTGAACGTTTCCAGCCCCACAGCAAGGAGATTCACCACAGAATTAGCGAAGGTAAGTATCTTCATCATCTCTTGGGAAGTTGTTTTCTCGGAGACGTAGCTGCCTGCTCAAAGGAAAGCATTTCAGAATGGAAACAGTTATTAGTACAAGAGCTACAGCCAAGGCAGGCAGAAGAAAGGAAAAAAATTCTCACTTATTAAATTTATATGCCACTCATTTCACTGTCATGTGAAAAGGCAGCTTGTAACTTCATAAAATGCAAATACAATTCATTAAAACATTAAATATTATAAAATAAATGAAAAAGGGGGAAGGGGGAAAGAGAAAAAGTGTTACTATAAAAGTGTACATGAATGATAAAACAGATGTAATTATTTTTTTAAAAAGTATCTGAAATGAAAATATATGTAAATAGAAAATCAGGACTGCTCGAATACCATTCTAGATTAAACTGACAATGGATACAACAAAGGAGTGGGAAAGGAGAGAGGAATAGAGAGAGGGAAAGAGGGGAGAAGAGAGGAAAGGAGAGGGATAGAAGAGAGGGAAAAGGAGAGGAAGAAAAGGGAGGGGAAAGATAATTAGGAGAGAGGGTTAGAAAGGGAGGAAGAAGAAAGGAGTGGGGGAAGGGGAGGGGAAGTAGAAGGGGAGGAGAGGAGGAACGAAGAAAGTAGAAAGGGACAGAAGGAGGAAGAGGAGGGAAGGAGAAGAGGAAAGGTTGTGGTAAAACAAAGAAGAGGAAATGGTAAAAGAGCAGCCCCGAACAAATAAAAATGAAACTTAAAAGGATAAGATGAATGATCAATGATTAATGATGGATAAGAGACTGTACAGTTAAATATGCTTATGAGAAATAAAAATAAAAAAAATATTTTAAAAAATTATAAAATTAGATAAGTTAGTAAGGCAGGGGTGTCAAACTCAAGGTCCGGGGGCTGGATTTGGCCCGTGGGGTGCTTCAATCTGGCCCACGGGGCCACCCTGGAAACAGTGAAGGACTGGCCTGCGGTGACTCTGCCAATGAAAATGGAGCTCGGGAGGACCACATGCAGCCCTCCCGAGCTCTGTTTTCACTGGCAGGTGGTTGCAGGAGGACATCGCAGCCCAAAACGGCGCTCAGGAGCCCATTTTCATTGGCAGAGCATTCGAGCTACCACAGGCGCCCCCTGACACAAGTGACGCTGAGCTGGCCACACCCACCCCGGCCCCCCAAGGTCAAACACAACCCTGATGCGGGTTGTGAAATCGAGTTTGACACCCCTGCTCTAAGGAGAAGGAGTGGAAGAATTGGGGTTGGAGTTAAAAGAGGGATCAGCCTAGAATCCCTACATTGCCACCAGCGGTTGAAATCTAACCTCCACTGAATTGTGTTGAAATTTTGCTAACTCCAAGCAGGTGCTAACTGTTGGTTGAAAAGATTCCTAAGCATAGGCATGATTACCAATAAATCAGTTTAATTGGATCGTGTTTGTGGTCCTGATCTTTCACACCTCAGAGCGGTAGAGACGAGATCTTCTTCAGAGCCCACTAACAACCTCCAACGTGGCATGGACCCATCGCAGCCCCAGGCCAATTGGCACAACCAGGTCTTAAGAACTTTTGGGAAGGCCTAATATTCTTAGCCTAAGCCACAAATTCAGTCTCTTTATTATGATTTTTTTTTAATTTATAAAATGTATTGGCTGTCCATCTTACCACAGATTAACTCTGGGTGGTTTACAGGCCTCTTGTAACCCTGGAAGTGATTTTCGTTCCATTCTTGCATTTGTTCCTTCAATGTTAGCTTTTCTCCCCAATAATTTTTTGTGGGCTGTTTCAACTGTGTTTATCATGAACATTTTCAGGGTCCTGTTGAAAACTCATCAAAGGCTACCTATGTGTCAATACTCAAAAGGGACCTGCTGGCTCGGTGGCTAAGATGCTGAGCTTGTCGATTGAAAGGTCGCCAGTTCAGCGGTTCGAATTCCTAGTGCCGCGTAACGGGGTGAGCTCTCGTTACTTGTCCCACCTACCAACCTAGCAGTTCGAAAGTACGTAAAAAATGCAAGTAGAAAAATAGGGACCACCTTTGGTGGGAAGGGAACAGCGTTCCGTGCACCTTTGGCGTTGAGTCATGCCGGCCACATGACCACGGAGACGTCTTTGGACAGCGCTGGCTCTTCGGCTTTGAAACAGAGATGAGCACCGCCCCCTAGAGTCGGGAACAACTAGCATATATGTGCGAAGGGAACCTTTACCTATGTGTAAATGGTAAAGTAAAGTTTCCCCTGTTCAGTCGTGTCTGATGCTAAGCAACGGTGCTGATCTCTGTTTCTTCACCAAGGGAACCAGCGTTGTTCAAAGACACTTCCGGGGTCACGTGGACAGCATAACTTTATGCCAGGGATGGGGAACAATGACCCTCTTCATGACTTTTGGACTTCAACTCCCAGAATTCCTGAGCCAGCATGGCTAGCTCAGGAATTCTGGGAGTTGAAGTCCACAAGTCATAAAGGGATCATAGTTTCCTCCATGCTGGCTCAGGAATTCTGGGAGTTGAAGCCCACAAGTCATAAAGGGATCATAGTTCCCCCATGCTGGCTCAGGAATTCTGGGAGTTGAAGTCCACAAGTCATAAAGGGACCATCGTTCCCCACCTCTGCTCTACGCCAAGGTGCACGTTATGTGGATGCTATGTTTTTCTCCATTCTCCCTCTTTTAATATACTGTACTCCCCTCTACACATAGACCTCAGCAAATAAACACAATGAAGTCTTCATACAATGCAGAGTCAAATACAATATTGCGAGCGTCAACGGAAAAGAACAAACCCTTAAAAAAAATCAGACCGAGAAAATTCTGCTGGCCCAAACCTCATGAGGTCTACATTCCCGAATGAGTTCTGCTGAAAAGGCAACCATTTCTCATTTTAATTTAATTTTTAAAATCCCCGTGAATAGAGCTAGCTTTATAAAGTCGCTCACCTTCAGCATCGAAGCCAAGCATGTGCTGGAAGAGTTCGTGGAAGGGGAACTGAGACAAAAGGGCCACCAGGTCATCTTCCAGAAGAAGAACCCAGCTAGATTCGGGATCTTCATCCTGAGGTGAAAGAAACCTGAATCAAGGACCTGCGTTTTGTACAGTTAAGGTTGAGCCAGTTTGGTGTAGTGGTTAAGATGCTAGGCTAAAACCGGGAGACCGGGAGTTCTAGTCCTACCCTAGACATGAAGTCAATTATGTGGCACGGTGGGGCAGTGGCTAGAGTGCAGTAGTGCAGGCTACTCCTTTTTTGCAAGGGGAAGAGTTAGTTGCAATTAATTTCTTAACCAAAAGCAACGGATAGTTTTTTTCCTACATGAATGAAAGATTTTACTTCTGTCCTGGTTGAAATTAATTGTGCTTGTTTCTGCCCATTTCCCCAATTTTTCAAGATGCTCTTGAATCATTCATTCATTCATTCATTCATTTATTTATATGCCGCCCTTCTCCGGAGACTCAGGGCGGTTTACAAGGCATTAAGTAATAGCCTTCATACTTTTGTATATTTTATACAAAGTCATCTTTTTGCCCCCACAAACCGGGTCCTCATTTTACCTACCTTAGAAAGGATGGAAGGCTGAGTTAACCTTGAGCCTGGTGAGAATTGAACTCACAGTAATTGCAGGCAGCTGGAAGCTAAATACTACCTTTAACAGTAGCATTAGTCTGCTGCGCCACTCAGACTCCTTGATATTGCCCTTTAAGGCATTTGCTATCTCTCATATATTTATTATCTACAAATATTATAATTACTTTTAATTATTGAATTATTTTAATTAAGTAAATTATTCATTGTCATTGGTTATCGATTTGGATATCTGGCCTGAAAAGGGTTCTTCCTTCTCTCTGAAAAAAAAGCCAGAGGTGGAAGTCTCTCCCCCATCCTTCTCCCTCCCATTTCACCAAGGCTGTTACTTCCTTCCTTCCCTCTCTATCTGATTTGTTGGGCCCTAACTATCCCAGGGGTCAAAAAACTTAGGACGAAACCTTCTTCTGTGTATGGGCTGCAGCGAAGCGCCTGGGAGGGAGTGGCCATAGCCATTGTGCCAGGGCGAAAGACTAGGGGAGGGCCAGCCGAGGAGAAAAGTTTGTGGCTAATAACCCAGAGTTGAAAACCTTGAGGTGAAACAGGTGAAAGGAGAAGGGTTCGAGCCGAAAAGTCCTAGACCCCCTTGGGCCGATGTCAGCCCTGCTTCAGCTCGAATCTTTAAGTAAGGATTCTTGACTCCATTCGGTGAAAAAGGTATGGTTTGCTAAAGGTCAAGCAGTCTACAGTAAAGCAAAGCCAGATCTGAGGTTCGCGCGCCAAATTCCCCACTGCATTTCCCCCAAGACTCTCTCCGCTTTTGGTTCCCGATTCGCCAATCAAACTGAAACCAGATGTTGTTGGTCTTCTTTGATAGGCGGATAAATTTCTCTTCAGACAGTTGTATCTCCACCGGCACAGTGAATAGTGGAGGCTTCTTCCCCACTCCCATTCGTTTACCTTCTCCCACCCGCACCCCGCGAGAGCTCATGGCGGGCTGGCACCAAAGCAAAAGTACAACCCAGGTGTGAGGAGGCAGTCCTGACAGCCAGTCACTCTCTCTCAGCCCTAGGAAGGAGGCAATGGCAAACCACTTCCAAAAAACCTGGCCAAGAAAACTGCAGGGACTTGTCCGGGCAGTCATCAGGAGCCAACACTCACTCAAACACAAACACAAACGCAAACACACACACACACACACACACACACACACACACACACTCAGCACTAGTACTGTCAAGGGAGAAAGGGTTAGCCTCTCCAATACTTCTCTAGGCTGTATCACAACTGCAACTCCAATACACAACTGTATTGCAACACAATACAGCAATTCCAACGGTATCCGTCTTACAGGTAGTCCTCGACTTACAGCAGTTCGCTCAGTGACCATTCAAAGTTACGAAGACACTGGAAAAAGAGACTTAGGACCATTTTTCACACATACGACTGTTGTAGCATCCCCATGGTCACGTGATCTACATTCAGATGCTTGGCAACCCGACTCACGTTTATGACGGCTGAAATGTCATGGGGAAGTCAGGTGATCCCCCTTTTGCGAAGTCGGTGATCCCCAACAAGCAAAGTCAACGGGGGTGGGGGTGGGGAGCCAGATTCATTTAATAACCGTGTTACTAATTTCACACCTGCTGGGATTCACTTAACAAAGGCGGCAAGGGAAGTCGTAAAATGGGGCAAAACTCCCTTGACAAATTTCTCACTTAGCAACAGAAATGTTGGGCTCCGTTGTGGTCATAAATTGAGGATTAACCTAATTTCATTGGAGAATAATAACCTCACTGTGTTTCCCTCTATGGCGTTCATACAGTACTAGTCAGTATTTTTAAACATGCAACCAAGTTATTGTAGTTTTCGGAGTATAAGACGCACTTTTTTCTCTCCTAAAAGAAGCTAAAAATTTGGGTACTTTTCCTATTTTCCTCCCCAAAAACTAGGGTGCGCCTTATACTCCGAAAAATACGGTATAAAAACTTCTCTCCCCATCTAGCTGGAAAACTAAACTCCAAACTAACCGCTCGAACTAAACAGTAAATCTATAGTGAGTTTGAGCTCAAGGGATATTAAAATCCTCTTTTCAAAATACCTCTTCTCCACCTTCGTCCACTAAAGTCCAGTTTCCAGATTCCGCCCCTGAGGACGAAGACCTTCGTTCGCTCGGCTTCATATGGCACATAAATTCCGCTCGATTTCTGGAGGATATAAAACACGTCGGGCTTTGAAAATTAGGAAGACGCATCAACGCGTGTGGGTACAAATAGTTCCATTTTCTTTCGTTGCTATATTAGAACGGAGCGACCCAAGTTAGCATAACTTCTCTGCCTAACGCTCCACAGAATGGAACATTAAAACGTGCTTTTTTTTTTTTTTGACTCCATGAACTTTTGACATTTCAGGCAACACAAGCAATGTATATAGACTTACTGCTGTAATGGATGCCAATGCCAAGTTCAGAAATTCTGACAACCCTCCCCGCCCCCCCGCCCCCCAGGCATGGTCATATGCCCCCCCCCCCCCCCCCGAATGCAAGGTGCTCAACAACCAACCCTCATTTATTTATTAAATTTATATGCTGCTCAGAGCTGCCCGATAGTGAGATGGATAGCATATACACTAGATTTGATAGACAGGACAGGACAGGACAGGACAGGACTGGGAGAGAGAGAGAGAGAGCGAAAGAGAAAGAGAGATAAAGAGATAGAAACAGAGAGAGAGAGACAGAGAGACAGAGAGAGAGAGAGAGAGAGAGAGAGAGCGAGAGAGAGACAGAGAGAGAAGGCAGAGAGAGAGAGAGAAAGAGCAAAAGGTTGAAAGAAACAGAGACAGACGGAGAGACAGAGATAGATAGAAATAGATAGTAAAAGCTTGATAGAAATAAGAGACCGACAGACGGATGGATGGATGGATGGATGGATACTGGTTTTTGAGTGCCCGACATGCGAACATATGACCAGTTGTCAGAACGGCAAAACCAAGTCCTAAGTCCACCTGGGGAGGTCCCACTGCAATTTAAATGGTTGATAAGCGACCAGTCATAAGTCGAGTACTACCTATATGTTAGATGTTGATAAATCTACAGGTTCTCAAACAGGTTGAAGATCTGACTCAGCAACATGAAGTTTTACCCTACTGTCATCTGCGCACATTACACAAGATGGAATTCTTGTTCTTCGAATTAGACATTTCCTATTATCCAGTTGATTTTTTTTTAATTATTTATTCACCAACACAACAAACTCAATTCAACCGAGAGAAGGCAGCCTTTCCTAAGACTGGGCTACTCAGTCTTATCACAGGGAGACGGTTTAGGAGAAGAGCTTCAGGCTGTTTAAATTCCCCAATCAAACACAACCCTCCCACTGGCTCCCACATCCACCCTACCCAGCTGCCTCTCTGCTCAGCTCTGCTCAGCTTTTATAGCTATCCACTGCTGGACTGGTTAGGGAGGGGTCTTAAAGGGACAGGGCACCTGCAGCCCAAGTACCAATCACTTTGCAGGCAGCCTGTCTAGGCTGCATTCACAGAGGGATAGAATCAAGATCACGTGAAGTGTTAGTACCAGTTTATAATGCCTTGGTAAGGCCACACTTGGAATACTGCATCCAGTTTTGGTCATCGTATTATTAAAAAAGATGTTGAGAAGTACAGAAAAAAGCAACAAAGATGATTAGAGGGCTGGAGGTTAAAACATAGGAAGAACGGTTGCAGGAACTGGGTATGTCTAGTTTAATGAAAAGGAGGACTAGGGGAGACATGATAGCAGTCTTCCAGTATTTGAGGGGCTTCCACAAAGAAGAGGGGGTCAAACTATTCTCCAAAGCACTGGAAGGCAGGACAACAAGCAATGGGTGGAAACTGATCAAGGAGAGAAGCAAGCTAGAATTAAGGAGAATTTTCCTAACAGTGAGGACAATTAAATCAGTGGAATGGCTTGCCTTCAGAAGTTGTGGGTGCTCCATCACTGGAGGCTTTCAAGAAGAGATTGGATAGCCATTTGTCTGGAAGGGTATAGGCTTGAGAAGAGGGGGTTGGACTAGAAGACCTCCAAGGTCCTTTCCAACTCTGTTATTCTGTTATTTCTTCCCCCCAAGAAACACGTTTCGCACTCTGAACCTACTTGGCAGGAGACATGAGCAAAGCGAGGGCCTGCATGAAGTGAAAGACACCGGACGGATTGCCCAGAATCTGGATCTGAAAGGAAAGGGTAAAATTAGGATGTGTGAATAATAATAATAATAATGATGATGATGATGATGATGATGATGATGATGTACCAATTTGGAGCTCAACGTCACAGACGCTGAATTTTCAGAATTCTGAAATTTGTAATTATACAACAGTACTGAGTAGAGGTAGTCCTCGACTTACAACAGTTCATTTAGTGACCGGTCACTAACTGTCATTAAATGACCGTTCAAAGTGACAACGGCACTGGAAAAAGGGACTTATGACCATTTTTCACACTTTATGACCATTGCAGCCATCCCCATGGCCACGTGAATAAAACTCAGACGCTTGACAACTGACTCCTATTTATGATGGTTGAAGTGTCCTGGGGTTATGTGATCTTCTGACCAGCAAGGTCAACCAGGGGGGAGGGGGGGCAGGGGGGAAACCCGATTTGTATAACAACCATGCAACTAATTTAACAACTGCAGGGATTCACTTAAATGAATGTGTTAAGGAAAGTCGTAAAATGGGACAAAACTCAGTTAACAAACTGGTCACTTAACAACATAAATTTTTGGGCTTGATTGGTGGTTAAGTTGAGGACTATCTGTATAGGGAGCTGGGAGGGAGGTGAGGAATTTATGGGAGCCGTTGGCAGCCTGAAAAAATCCTCAAGGCCGTTCGGAAGGAACTTCCAAAGGCACAAACTACTTTCCCAAAACAAAAAGAAACATACTGGATTGATGGACAATGGAAAAGCAGTGGCCCAAATAGGGAAAAGTATGCTGTTTTAAGTGCAAAAAACCTCAGAGCCAGCTTTGCTTCTTCTGTGCCCTATGTGGATCTATCGGTAAAGTTATTCCTCTTGGTAAAATACTGTCCCAAGGACTTTCTTTTGCTGCTTGTGCCAATGGGACAGTTGACGTGGGTCACAACTCAAGGACCACCTGTGAACGATTATTTGCCGCTGACTCATTTTGGACTCCAGGCAACCAAACAGGCAGATTTTCTCCATCACGAAAAGGCCGCAGTTTAAGAAACATTTCCTTACAATAGTAAATCAAGTCTAGGCACCTGAACAAACGGAGCAGCCCATTTGCTGACACCGGCTGGACACCGGAGGATGTGGTTTAAGAGGAAAAGGTGGTCTCCTGGAGAAGCAACCCTTTGCAAGATGGAGACCTGGAATGGAGGGAGACCATGTCAAAAACCAGTACCATCGTTATTGTCTATGGAGATTCTCAGTCATCCAGGTTATCCTTATCCCAAAGCTGTTGTGACCGAGGCTTCCTGAGTCATTAAAACACACGAGTAGTTCCAAAAACCTATTTTATTGCAACAGCTGTGAATTACGTTCATTCACAGCTGAGGCCCAATTAGTTGCAAAAAGTCCTTTGGGAGAAGTTCTTCAGAATAATCACCCACCTTTATCTCCCCTGACACGCTGCCAAAGACCTACTTGGCAAAGCCACACAGAGTCCAGAATCAAACAGAGATGCCGACTGGGAACAGAATTAACAATGTTGCTTTCCTGCAAAGAGCCCAGGTGCCTTTGCTCCTCTTTTAAGCCTTATGGGAGGGGCCAATCATCTCCAGGCCTTATTCCCGAGTCGTCCCTTTTGTTTTAACTGTACATGCCTTCTGGCAGCTCTGCGCATGCGTGCATTAGGAACAGGCTCCTCCTGTTCCTCTGCCTCTCTGCTGTCCGACTCTGGAGGCTCCAGAGTCCGCACATCACTCCCAGATGGCCCCATCTCTGCCTCCCACGCAGAGTCCCCATCAGAGCCTTCCCGACTCCAGGACTGGCCCATGGTCCTCCCCAGCCTCCTCACTGCCTGACTCCGCTGACAGCTCTTCAGGCTGCTGGTGGACCACAACAAAAGGTGCTTTTTCAAGAGGCAACTAGACTTTCTGGTTTTTCTTTGAAGATGTTTCGCTTCTCATCCAGGAAGCTGAAGAAGCTTCTTGGATGAGAAGCGAAACGTCTTCAAAAAATAACCAGAAAGCCAAGTTGATTCTTGAAAAAGCACCTTTAGAATGACCATTGTTATTAATTTATTAAAAATCTACAGCAGCATTGGGCAACCTCATCTGGCCTTGGAAGCTAAGCAGGATAAGGCCTAGTTAATACAGAGATGGGAGACCAGCAGAAAATCCTGTAGACTAGGCTAAATCTACAACCAAAAGGACACCCCAGAGAATAACAGTGGAAATCACACCTGTGTATAGATGTCTATGGAGATTTACACGGAGCCGTATCTGTGGGCACGCGAGCCCCACCTCAGTCCAGCACGCATTGGCCAGCTGATTTTCGGGCCTTCCGGGCCCACTGGAAGTCGAGAAACGGGCTGTTTCCAGGCCTCCGGAGGGCCTCCGGTGGGGGGGGGGAGGCTGTTTTTACTTTCCCCAGGCTCCTAGAAAGGCTCTGGAGCCGGGGGAGGGCAAAAAATGGGCCTACTGGGCCATCACGTGCCAAAAGCGGGGGGAGAGCGGGAGGGTCGTGCGTGCATGCGTGGGGGGACGGGGTGCATTGAATTATGGGTGTTGGCACATGCATATGCAATCCTCCCCCATTACCCCCACTTTTGGCAAAAAGGTTAGCCATCACTGAATTAGGTGCTCAAAAAACCTCAATCCCCCCCCCCAAAAAAGATTAAAATGCCAAAAATTCATCAGAATTTTTTTTTAAAAAAAAATACTTGTAATCATCAGGGCCTCTACAGTCATCTAAATAATGTTTATGGATGCTGTGTTTCTGGCACGCAATTTTTTTTTTTTAAAAAAAAGTACAAAAACATCGGCTAAAGTTTGTCCATCCTTCGGCTCTAACAGTGCTTCCCAGGTAGCAGCAACCTGAGGATGTCTGGACTTCAATTCCCAGAATTCCCCCAGCTGGAGAATTCTGGGAATTGAAGTCCACCATCTTCAAGGCGCTGAGGTTGGGAAAAATGATCTCGAGCAAGGGTCTCCAAACTTGGCGATTTTTAAAACTTGGGGGCCTTCAAACTCCCAGAATTCCTCAGCCAGGAAATCCTACAAACGTTGAAGTTGCCAAGTTTGGAGAGCCTTATCTAGAAGATGCATAGTCCAACAGCCAATGAGGAGAGGCCCCTCTTAAACCAGGTCTAAGGCTCAATGAATTCCACACTTTTCGTCCCGCTCTGACTTGTGACTTGAAATATTGATAAAACGAAGATCCTCACCAGCCTCCGAAGCCACAAAAGAACATCACTCTGGAACTGTGGATCTTCAGTGACTCGACGGGTGAAGCTGAAGAGAACGCTGATGCAGTCTTTCAAGGACTCCAAATCTGAGGAAGGGGATTCCACGGTCTTCAGAGCTGCAAAAAAGTAGGGAGAGATGGTTCTAAGAGACCCATGGAGGTGGGGAAAACCATAATTTATAGTGATCCTAGTTATTTGGGATTCTTGGTGCAGAACGTGATTAGCATCCTACATCCTGGCTATCTCCTATGTGCTCTACACAGGAAAGAAGGAAGATGCTCTTGATGGAGATAAGGGGGATTTATTGCCTACAAAAAAGGGCTACAGATTTACGTTCAGAAGCACCTCATTTAGACACCCTTTTAATTGGAGGAGGAGGAGGAGGGAGGAGGAAGAGGAGGAGGTACAGCACAAAAAAATCAACAGCAAAATTCCCAATCCTCGACTTACAACCACAACGGGAGGCCAAAATTCCCGTGGCTAAGCGAGGCAGTGGTTAAGGGACTTTTGCCTCATTTTGCAACCTTTCTTGGCTCCGTCGGTAAAGTTGAATCACTGCAGCTGTTCAGTTAGTAAGACGGCTGTTAAGTGACGCCGGCTTCCCCCATCGATTTTGCTTGTCGGAAGGTCGCAAAATGGAATCACATGACCCCGGGACACTACAACTGACATAAATACCGTATTTTTCGGAGTGTAAGACGCACCTACCTTTTTTGGTGAGGAAAACAAGAAAAAGAAATCTGCCTCTGCCTCTGAGCAATTTTGCCTCCTTGCAGCAAACAGCCAACAGCCTGCTTTACTTTCATGTTCGTTTTCAGCATAGCTTGATTAGCATAACAGAAAAAAAAAACAACTGCTCCAGCAATTTACCTCCTTGCAGCAAGCAGAAGAGCCCTGCACAAAACAGCTGAGAGCAAATCAGTTGAGAGTCGGGAGGCCGATCCAATCAACTTGTGCTAATTAGGCAATGCTGAAGCTGAAAGGAGCCGTTTTTTCTTGCTGTTTGCTTGCAAAGGAGGTAACTGCTGCGAGGCAGAGGCCAAAGGGCGGGGGCCAGTGGGTGGGCAAGGCTACATTCAGTGTATAAGACGCACCTAAGTTTTCATCTTTTGGGGGGGAAGAAGGTGCATCTTATACTCCGAAAAATACGGTACATGCCAGTTGCCAAGCGTCTGCATTTTGATCACGTGACCATGGGGAAGCTGTAACTGTCATCTGAAAAACGGTCACTTTCTTTTCAGTGCTACTGAAACTTTGAGCAGCCACTAAGCCATGTACATGGATACATCCGAATTAGACGGTGTTGTTTTTCTCTGTGTCATATAATATATGTGGGTATGTGAGTACATGCGCAATTTTTTATTTATTCATTTGTCGTGTTTATGCAGTGCATATTGGAGGTGGTGACCTTTTGAGAGCTGTATGCAATGCAATTTCATTTTAATTCATGGCGATTAGTGTACATTTAAAGTGACAATAAAGTTATTCTAAGTCTAAGCTAATAGCTGTAAGTCAAGGACTAAATGTCTATGGTGATTCTCAGTCATCCAGATCGTGGATGTCGCAAAGGTGCTTTTTTTCAAGAGGCAACTGGACTTTCTGGTTTTTTTCTTTTGAAGACGTTTTGCTTCTCACCCAAGAAGCTTCTTCAGCTCTGACTGGATGGTAGGGAATGGAAGGGTTTATCCTCCTTGCATCCTTTTAGAGGTTCATTGAAGCACTTGGTTTATCTGTGTCCTCATCTGAGTGGTGCAAATGGGGTGTGGAGCCTTCTTGGAACTGCTGAAAGGACTGGGTTGTAGAGTGGAGATAGACGATGTAGTATCCCTCCTCCTCTGTTGAGAGAGGGCTGTTTAATTTCAATTCCTTCAGCCAGAGCCAAAGAAGCTTCTCAGATGAGAAGCGAAATGCCTTCAAGGAAAAACCAGAAAGCCCAGTGGCCTCTTGAAAAAAGCACCATTAGGACAACCACAAACTGGATGACTGAGAATCTCCATAGACAATTAGTCCTTGACTTACAGCTATTTGTTTAAGAGTTAGACTCAGAATAACTTTATTGTCACTTTGGAATGTACACTAATCGGCATGAATTAAAATGAAACTGCATTGCATACAGCTGTCAAAGGGCCACCACCTCCAATATGCGCTACACAAACATGACAAATGAATAAATGTAAAATTATGCATATGCTCACGTACCGACATAGTGTTGTGGCCCGCCAGTGACCAGCAGAGCTAAATATGACACAGAGAAACAACACAGTCTGGTTAGGATATACCTGTACATGGCTTAGTGACTGCTCAAAGTTAGCATGGCGCTAAAAAAACAATGACAGTTTTTCAGATGCATTGCGTTGCAGCGTCCCCATGTGATCAAAATTCACATGCTTGGAAACTGACATGTGTTTGTGTCGGTTGCAGTGTCCCAGGGTCATGTGATCCCATTTTGGGACCCTCTGACAAACAAAATCCATGTGGGTGATCTGTCCCCCTCTGCAGATACCCACAAAAACACAGCCAGTCGAGGGTTAAGGAAGCACTTGGCACACTCCACAGTTCTTATCTCAAACTTGGCAGCGATATGCACACCGTCTGCCAAGGACTTTAATAGTACACAGAAAGAAAAGCACCACAAATATTCAGCAAAGTCTCTGATCAGCTTCAGCTTTTAACTCCAATGCCTATCCGATAGAGTATTAGTTCATCACAGAGATCATTACCACCCCCGTCTATTATATAGTCTCTGGGTGTGGTCCAGTGACTCATTGATCCTGTGACTCCAGTCCAGTGACTCAGGTCTATTCCCTCATGCGTCTCCGCAGCTGCTGTAAGCGTTTATCTCGCCTTCTTTGGCGTGCGTCCAGGAATGACGTCTCTCCCTCACTCTCATCTGAGACACCTGTTTCCCCACTACTTGGCTCTCTTTCAGCTGGCACCTGAGACGGTGCCAGAGGGGGAGGGCTGGGAGATCTGGCTGGCTCCTCTTCCTCCTGCTCAGAGCTTCCTTCCTCCAATGGGATAGGCTCAGAGGACGGGGCCACAACAGTGGGAAGCCAGCTTCAATTAACCACCATGTTGCTAACGTAACAATTGCAATGATGGACTTTACTGACGGAGGCAAGAAAAAGCACCTTTTGTTGTGGCTCCGTTGCTTGAGCCTGTGTCATCAGCAGGAGGGAGAGGAATTGGCAAGGCCTCCCTCTCCAGGACCCTCCTCTCTGGCAATGCCTCCGGAGGACACCGAAGGGCAAGAGATAGGCCCAGAGCCAAGCACGTCCCCGCAGCCACAGGTGGACAGTGATGAGGGTCATGAGTCTTGGCTGGACCTTCGTCAGCGTCGCAGAGACAGGCGCGCGCAATAGAAGAAAAGACGTGCCCGTGATTAGCTGACTCACTGGACCACACCCCACAGGTTATAAAAGGGGGTGAGTTAACCATTCAGACTCTGTGACGGACAAAACTAACTTCTTTGAGTCACATTGCATCTATGGAAAACAGCAATCTGGGCCTTGGAAATATTCGGACAATTCTGACTGTGGGTATTTTTGTTTGTTGATAAAGTTCTTGGCAAGCAGCTGCTGGGATTGCTGCCAAGCGTCTTATCGGACTAATTGGTTGCCTGCCAGTTTATTTAACCCCTGGCTGTCTGTTTGTGTGTGTGTGTGTGTGACGGGGACAGAACACCTTTGCGAAACTCAAGGACTACCTGTAAAGGAGGTTTTAGCCTTGGGGGAGGGCACGGGGTTTGATTTAACGATCTGGTCTCTCTACTATGTTTCCCTGAAAATAAGACCTGGTCTTATATTAATTTTTGCTCCAAAAGACGCATTTTCTGGTTATTTTGGGGAACATATAGTACTAAAAAGAGATGTTGTGGCTCAGTGGCTAAGATGCTAAGCTTGCCTATCGAAAGGTGGGCAGTTCAGCAGTTCGAGTCCCTAGCGTAATGGAGTGAGCTCCCATGACTTGTCCCAGCTTCTGCCAACCTAGGAGTTCGAAAGCACGTCAAAAATGCAAGTAGAAAAAATAGGGACCCCTCTCTGGCGGGAAGGAAACAGCATTCCATGAGCCTTTGGCATTGAGTCATGCCGGCCACATGACCACGGAGACGTCTTTGGACAGCGCTGGCTCTTCGGCTTTGAAATGAAGATGAACACCGCCCCCTAGAGTTGGGAACGACTAGCACATATGTACAAGGAAAACCTTTACCTTATAGTACTAAAATGCATCCGTCGGGCTGACAGTGTTAACTGGGGTTTATTTTTGGGTGGTAGGGCTTATATTACGAGCATCCAGAAAAATCATGCTAGCGCTTATTTTCCGGTTGGGTCTTACTTTTCAGGGAAACATGGTAATGGGCTGTCAGGTACCCACCTGCTGACTCCTGCTGCTGAAGTCCCACCGACCTTAGCAAGGGAGAGCCCCTCAGCAGGTTGTAGAGATAAGATTCTACTTGCAAGCGGGACAACACCGAGGTGTACAAGTGCAAAGCGAGGATCTGGTGCAGGTGTTCTGTCTGGGCATCGAAGAGCCTCTTCAGTTCTCCCAAAGCGCCTTCGTTCACCTCAACCGTTTGGTATCGGTGAAAGCCGGACACTTTGCACTGATCGGCACAGACACCCTGAAAGAGGCACAAAGGGGGAAAAATACACTCAGCAAACAGCTGCAACGGTAAGAGGAGAGGGGGCTGAGATACCCCACGGGATGCCTGTCAAACTGCTCACAACAGGGCACAATTAAGGAAGTGAGCATTGTGCAACTTCTTTTGAGATGTTTTTAATACAAGAATTAGGTATAAATAGCAAAATCTTCAAAACGTGGGACATTATGTATTACAAAACATAATGTATTGCAATACATAATGTTAAAATATATTAACAGCAAGTAGAATCACTTTAAGCACAGAATTGGACACAGATTAACATTCCTCCGGACCACATGATAATAAGGAAAATCTATGAATGTGCAGAAATGAATAGACTGTCTATGGAAATGAAGGAGAGGGAAGAAACGAAGTACTTTCAAATTTGGAATAGATGGTATTCCTGGCTTGAGGGTAAACGTTAAAACTTAACTTATACAACGTATAAGTTGTAAAAAGTATCAATATATAGAATGTAAAATGTATAAGAAATATATTATTTTGATTTATAAGTAGATATTATTATAATTTAAATAAGGATATAACATAGGATAGTGATGTATATAAATATAATTTTTGTATATGATTGTTATGAAAGATATGGATGCCAATATGGAAAAGCTCTTATAAGTGTAAATATGTGTTTTAAATGTTGGAAAATTCAATAAATACTATTTTTTTTAAAAAAAAATTGGGGTTCAAAGGGAGGGGACTGCTGGATTTAATTTGATTGGATTGATTGGATTTATATACCACCCTTCTCCCGAAGGACTCAGGGCGGTGTACAGCCATAGTAACAATATATCGTACAAAATTTAAAACCCGTTTAAAACAAAATTAAACAAATCTTGGCTTTCTTGATTTAAAACCCCATAATTTAAAAAACTACCCCATCCAAATTTTATTTAGTCAGCCAGGCCCGCCTGGTGAAATAACAAGGTCTTGAGATGGCAGATTGATTCATGGCAGACTCCCACTTCCCTCCCCTCATTCCCTGCTTTCTACCCATCCATCTTTCTGTTTCAGTGATCATATAGTTGTATACATAGTCCTCAACTTAGAACCAAAATTGAGCCTAAAATTTCTGCTAAGTGAGAAAGTTATGGCGATCACATGACCTCCATATACTGCAGCCGTCATAAATATGAACCAATTGCCAAGCGTCTGAATTTGATCACGTTACCATGGGAACGTTGCAACGGTCGTTAAGTGTGAAAAATGGACAAAAGTCACTTTTTTCAATGCCGTTGTAACTTCAGCCACTAAATAAACTTGTGGTAGGTCAAGAACTACCATATTTTTCAGACTATAAGACGCATCTAAATTGAAGAGAACAAGAAAAAAAAGTTTTTGGCCTACCTTATTTCAGGCCTTTTTTTGGCCCTTTTCCAGGCTTTTTTCGGCCTGTTTCTGGGGCGCTTTTTTTTTTGGCCTGCTTTGGGGGCTTTTTTCAGGCCATTTTCAAGGCTTTTTTCGACCTAGTTTTGGGCTTTTTTTCAAAGATTTTTTCGGCCCATTTTCGAGGTTTTTTTGTGGCCCATTTTCAGGGCTTTTTTCGCACTGTTTTGGGGGGCGTTTTTGAGGCTTTTTTGGCCCATTTTTGAGGCTTTTTTCATCCTGTTTTTTCTGAAAAAAATGGGCCAAAAAAGCCTCAAAAACAGGCTGAAAAAAGCCTCAAAAATGGGCCAAAAAAAAGAGGCCCAAAAATAGGGCATGTGGAGGTCAAAAAATAGCTGGTGGGTGGGTAGGGCTTTGGCAATATTCAGTCTATAAGACACACATTTTCGCACCCTTTTGGGAGACAAAAAAGTGTGTCTTAAAAAATACAGCAGTTGTATTTCTCATTGTGTGTTTTTTCCTTGTTTATTTTCTTGCTTGTTTATTCTCGTCTGTTTTATTCACTCTTTTTTTTTCGTTTCTTCCTTTTTATTGTTGCAAGACACCTAGAGTAGCCCTACAGCAAGATAGGTGGCAAATAAATTTAACAAATAAAAATAAAATAAAATTAGGGAGTTCATTAAGGAAAAGAGAGTTTGAACATTTTGCATTTCTTGGGTTTTGGCACCCTGGAGTGGAGCATGCACAGTGAGCGCCAAACACGCTTCACATGGAAAAAGGAGGCTAAACAAGGTAAGTACAACAGCGAGTGGGAGAACAGCTGTGCCGCGCAATTTATATTCGCTAGCAAGCAGGATTCCCTGCTTTCTAGCGAATATAAATTATATGGCACAGCTGATTGTTGGAAATTTTGTTTTACTACCAGTGCGCCCAAACTGGTAGCTTTTATCACTACCGGTTCGCCCGAACCGGTGCGAACCGGTAGCATTTCACCCCTGATCTGAACCCTGGGATTTTAATGACAACGCATTTGTCTAAAGTGGTATTGGTTTTCCTGCTTGAGCAGGGGGTTGGACTAGAAGACCTCCAAGGTCCCTTCCCAACTCTTCTGTTATTCTGTCCAAAACCAGCTTCCCTAATCCTCACCTGGGCACTCTGCTGCTTATCCCTGAAAGTCCACAGGCGCTCTTTGACACTTTCGCAATCCAGGTAAAGGCTCTGCAATTTGGCTTCAGCTAGCAACAACTGTTTCCGACACCGGCAGTAATTCAACACCAGCTCATAAAACTCGTGCCGGTCCTGGTAGGCCCTGCTGCCGAATTCCTCCACGTAAGCTTCGACGTTCCCCAGCCAGGAACAGGGCTCGAAAACCTTCAGCTGCTCTTTGGTAAAAGGAATTGGTTCGGGATCTACTGGAAGTTCAGGATACAATCTCTCTGTACGATGCGGCAGCCGGAAAGTAAAATCCGGCAGTCCTTCAGATAACAACGTTGAAAGTTCAGGGTACAGCTTTTTAAAGACGGGGGTCTCCATGGGTGTTTTCACTCCCGTTTCAGGAACGGAGATGAGACCATGGACCTTTTCGGAGGTAGGAGCAGCTGGATGCTCCATTGGGCTACTACGAGGTGCACTTTCCATGGGTGGAATGTTTTTTTCCGACGAGTCACTAGTCCTCTTGCTGTTAACTGCTCCTTCCTCAAGATCCCGCCTGTCCGCCATTGCCACGTCTTTCTCCTCCTCCAATTTTTTTGCACCCAGGGGAGGTTGGGTTTGGGGAGCTGCTGGGGGTTCTTCATTTTCAGGAGAGAGCACACTTGGTGGCACTTTGGGGTCCTTGATCCCAGTTTCCTTCCGGGCGGCTTGAGGGTAGGGCCTGGATTCTGAAACGAGTCCTTCAGGCCTGCTGTTCTCCCGCAAAACCTCTTCGTCAATCTTTTTGCACAAAGGCAGTTCGCTTGCCTCGCTCTCTTTCTCTTCATTCTTCTTCTTTTTTTCCTAGTGGGAATTAAAACAATTAAAAAAAAAAAAAGACAGCCTAATCATCAGGTATAGGGCACAATAGAAAAGTCCTATTCGATTCAATCAAGTGATAGCAACGTTAGTTTTACCCAAATTAGTAAGGATCATTCACCACACCTAGAATACTGCATCCAGTTTTGGTCACACCCTCGTTACTTCCCGTCTGTACTACTGCAATGGGGCTCCCCTTGAGGAGCACTCGGAGGCTCCAACTTGTCCGGAATACGGCCGCGCGAGTGATTATGGGGGATGACACGTCACTCCCACGTACAACCTCTCTTGCGCGAGCTGCACTGGCTCCCAGTGGTCTTCCAGGTGCGTTTCAAGGTGTTGGTCACCACCTTTAAAGCGCTCCATGACTTACGACCTGGATATTTGCAAGACCACCTTCTGCCACCGATTGCCGCCCACCAACCGATACGCTCCCACAGAGAGGGCCTCCTCAGGGTGCCGTCGGCCAAACAGTGTCGTCTGGCGACCCCCAGGGGGAAGAGCCTTCTCTATGGAGGCCCTGCCCTATGGAACGAACTGCCCCCAGATATCTGAAGGATCCCCGACCTCCACGCCTACCGCCATGCTCTGAAGACCTTTCTGTTCTATCAAGCCAGTCTGACGGGTCAATAATTTTTAAAGGCGTTTTTAAATGGTTTTTAATTGGGTTTTAATTTTGGCCAGATATTGAATCTTTTTAAATGGTTTTTAAATTTTTGTTTTGTGATTGTTTTAGTACGGCTGTGCACCACCCTGAGTCCTTCGGGAGAAGGGCGGTATAAAAATATAAAAAAATAATAAAAAATAAAAAATAAAAAAATGTTGAGACTCTAGAAAAAGTGCAGAGAAGAGCAACCACGATGATGAGGGGACTGGAGGCTAATACATACGATGAACGATTGCAGGAACTGGGCATGGCCAGCCTAGTGAAGAGAAGGACCAGAGGAGACATGATAGCAGTCTTCCAATATCTGAGGGGCTGCCACAAAGAGCCAGGAGGTCAAGCTATTTTCTAAAGCACTTGAAGGCCAGAAAAGGAATAATGGATGGAAACTGACCAAGGAGAGATTCGACCTAGAAATGAGGAGGAATTCTCTGACAGTGAGAACAATCAACCCATGGAACAGAAGTTGCCTTCAGAAGTTGTGGGAGCTTCATCACTTGAGACTTTCAAGAAAAGATTGGGCAGAAATGGTGCAGGGACTCCTGCTTGAGTGGGGGGTTGAACTAGATGACCTATAAGGTCTCTTCCAACTCTGTTAATCTGTTAAAAACCCTTTAGGCCAAGTTGGGGGCGGGGTGTGTGTTTCCAAACCTGGCAACTTTAAGACTTGTGGACTTCAACTCCCAGCATGGGTGACTGAAGAATTCTTAAAAGTCTTAAAAGTTGCCAAGGTTGGGGAAGACTCCTACTTTTAGGCCCCAAACAGCAAAAATCCTTCAGGCAATCTTCTTGAGAAATATTGCTCTGGACTTTTCAAAGACTGTTTTAACTAGGTAAATTTAGTAATGGTGTAGAAGAATATATCACCCACTGCCGGAGGGAATTTTAAGGGGCAATTATCATTATTACAGTAGTTCAAAACTGCGGTTGTCTATCTTGTCCCATTTGGTTGGGTAGAAGTTAAGGTGCTGAATTAGAAACGATGATCATTATTACAGTGGTTTAAAAATTTGGTTTTATCTTTACCTTATTTTACACCACTTGCCTGGGATAAAGGTTAAGGTGGTGAACTAGAAAGCAAGGGACTGTGAGTTCTAGGTCTTCCTTCGGCTTGAAATGCGGCTGGGTGACTTTGAATCAATCTCTCTCTCAGCCCAACCCACCTCACAGGGTTGTTGTTGTGGGGAAAATTTTATTTATTTATTTATTTTATTAAATTTGTACACCGCCCTTCTCCTGGTGGACTCAGGGTGGTGCACAGCCAAGAATAAAAAACATTCCAATACAAAATTTGAAAAATTAATAAAAGAATTAAACACTTTGGCCCACAATTTAAAACATCCCGACTAACAAACCATTAACAATTAAAAATTTAAAATCTGAGGAGGGGGGGTTACGCCAGCCCAGCTTGATGAAATAAAAGAGTTTTTAGGGCATGGAGAAAGGCTCGGAGATCTAGTATCCTGCGTATCGCTGGGGGAAAATGGGAGGAGGAAGGAGCTATGTTCCCTACCTTGAGTTATATTCTATATTAACATTCAGGATAACAATAGCAAAAACCACGTAACCTCTGTGAAGTGGGTCATATATAAAAATGAGCCTCAGTGGCGCAGTGGTTAGAATGTAGTACTGCAGGCTAATTCTGCTGACTGCCGGCTACCAGAAGTTTGGTAGATTGAATCTCACCAGGCTCAAGGTTGACTCAGCCTTTCATCTTTCCAAGGTCGGTCAAATGAGGACCCAGATTGTTGGGGTCAAAATGATGACTCTGTAAAACCGCTTAGAGAGGGCTGTAAAGCACCGTGAAGCGGTATATAAGTCCAAGTGCTATTGCTATCCCACAATTAAATGAATAAATACGTTCTGAGTAAAAAGCAGCATTTGAAATGTGGATTTACAGGCGGTTGTTACGTATAAGCTGGGTTGACAAAATCAGAAATGAGGAGGTGATAAGCTGCCTGGGAAAGCCAAGGGAAATCACCAAAACCATCAAAAAGCGAAATTTAGAATATTTCGGACATGTGATGCGACACCAGGAAAAATACGGCATCCTTCACTTAATCCTCCAGGGAAAGATTGAAGGCAAACGAGGTCCAGGGAAAAGAAAAACATCATGGCTTCAAAATCTAAGGGACTGGTTTGGACAACACTCAGCAGCACTTTTTCATGCGGCTGTTAATAAAAACAGAATCGCCAACATGATCGCCAACGTCCGATGATGGATACGGCACAAGAAGAAGTGCAAATAATATCAGAATATTTTAGTGGTATTTTTTGTTACCTCATTTGCATTCTGCCACTCATCTGGGTCTCTCAGGCAGGGATGGGAATGGGGGAGGGTTATATTTGGAGGGGGCTTACTTAACAGTTTTAAACGCCTTTCTAATTTTTATAATCCCCTAGCTCAGTATTGGTTAACCTTTTTGGCACTAAATGCTGAAACGGGAGAGTGTGTGTGTATGTGCGCGCCGTAAATCAGAAGAGCTTCTTGTTTCCGGGGCGTATGCACGCGTGAAGATGAGCTGTCTGGCATGCATACGGGTGCCGGAAAACGGAAGCTCAGCTTCCCAGCGTGCACGAGCGCCAGGGAGCTGCACTTCCGTTTTTCGGCGCTCCTGACAAGCTGGACACAACGCTTCTGCGCGCCGGAACCCAGAAGAGCAACAGGCCATAGGTTCGCCATCACGGACCTAGCTTATTACGCTAGACAGGTAGTCCTCGATTTATGACCCCGCTTGAACTCAAACTTCCTGCTGTTAAGTTAGACAGATGCTAAGTGAATTTTTTCCCCTTTTTACGTCCTTTCTTGCCACAGTTGTTAAGTGGATCACTGTACTTAAGTTAGTAACCTGGTTGTTAAACGAATGTAGATTCTCCACTGACATTGCTTATCAGGAGGTCACAGAAGATGATCACCTGACCTCAGGACACTGCGACTGTCACAGATACAGGTAAGTCCTTGACTTACGATCACAATTCAACCCAAAACGATCACAATTCAACCCGAGTAAGATGCTCGTCAGTTGCCAAGCATCCAAATTTTGATCACATGATCATGGGGATGCTCCAAAGGCCGTAAGCGTGAAAAACGATCATAAGTCACTTTTTCCAGTGCAGTCCCTAAACGAACTGTTGTTAAATCGAGGACTATCTGTACACACCAAGCATCCAAATTTTGGCCACAGGGATGCTGGCAACAGTCATAAGTGTCAAAAACTATCATAAATCATGTTTTTCAGTGCCGTTGTAACTTTGAACCATCACTAAAGGAACTGTTGTAAATCAAGGACTACCAGGATTGCAGCTATGAAATGTTTTTTCCATGGTTCTGATCCCTGATGGAATAAATCATAATTTTTACACCTGTGTGGCTGTATGTTTAAAAACAGCTGAAATAGTAGACAAGATTCATAAACCCTCAAAACCTGAACATAACAAGATCCTTCCTTTCTCATCTGCCTGTTTTTCTTCTCCAGCAATTGGTATTTTTGTCTCTATTTAAGCTATTGCAACAAACAAGGGAGGGGGAGATTCTTATTTAGCAATTTCTTGTTATTTTGAAAGATCTCTCCTCTCTAGACTTCCCTAGTTAACAAAAAAGCTTTGTATCACAAGATACACAAGACAGCCAGTATGTGCCAAGGGAAAAAAAAATCACATTACTCAATCAGCCTTGGTTTTAACTCCCAAGTAAACCCTGATTTCACAAACTACCAGGTTCCCATAAGTACCACCACTGTGACACCACCACTGGAAAAAAGCGACTTACTCGCACTTACGGCCAGTGGTGAAATCCAATTTTTTTTACTATTGGATCTGTGGGCGTGACTTGGTGGGCATGGTGTGGCTTGGGGGCATGGCAGAAGGATTCTGCAAAATCCCCATTCCCTCCCTACTCCTGGGGGAAGGATATTGCCACTCTGGGGTGGCACTTGCCTGTTCTCTGAAGTACTCAAAATTTCCATTTCCAGTTCGTCGAACTACTCAAAATTTCCGCTACCGGTTCTCCGAACTTTTCCACTACCGGTTCTCTGAACTACTCAAAATTTCCGCTACCGGTTCTCCAAACTACTCAAAATTTCCGTTACCGGTTGTCCGAACTACTCAAAATTTCCGCTACCAGTTCTTTGAACTACTCAAAATTTCCACTACCGGTTCTCCGAACTACTCAAAATTTCCACTACCGGTTCTCCCAAATCTGTCAGAACCTGCTGGATTTCACCCCTACTTATGGCCTGCTTACGACCTGCTTACGGCCCTTGCAGCATCCTCAGAGTCATGTGATCGGAACTCAGGGTCTTGGCAACTGGCATGTACTTATAATGGTTGCAGTGTCCCGTGAGGTCACGGGATCAACCTTTGCGACTTTCTGACAATGGGGAAGGCAGAATCACTTCACAACGACGGCAAAGAAAAGTCGCAAAACGGGGTGAAACTCCATTTAAGCAATGTTTCACTTGGCAGCAGAAATGTTGGGCTCCATTGGGGCGATAAGTCAAGGACTTTCTACATTTTCAAGGTCTTCCAAACAAGTCTCTCTAATCTAGCGATTAAAAATGCAGACAAGCTCCCAAGCCAAGACGGGAAACAGAAGAAAAGCTGCTTTTGTGTCGTTTTGCAACCGAACGGTGCAAACTAAGCAGCTCTGGAACCCCCAGCCCTTCCTCATCCGTAAGCCGCTTTTCACACAATTTGGTACAAGTGCCAGAGTTGGCATATAAAAATATGTAGAGATTCTCAGTCAACCACGACCTTGGATGACTGAGAAGGTCTACAGACGTTTAGCTGTGCAATTTGGGATGGACAGCTTTCGAATGGTGTGGGAGTAGGAACGGATTTCCAGAGGAAAAACTGCAGGCTACAGGAACCATTTGCACCACTCAGGTGAGGTCACAGACAAACCTCCAAGTGGCCTCAATGACTCCCTAAAAGGGGGCAAATGATCAGCTGTCTGCAAGAAGTATAAATCCTTCCATTCTCCACTCTCCCAGTCTGAGCTGAAGAAGCTTCTTGGATGAGAAGCGAAGCGTCTTCAAAGAAAAAACCAGGAAGTCCAGTTACCAGTGGAAACAATGGTACAGCTTGCCACCAGAAGTCTTGGGTGCTCCATCACTGGAGGTTTTTAAGAAGAGATCGG
Source organism: Masticophis lateralis (assembly GCA_030761175.1). Classification (NCBI taxonomy): domain Eukaryota; kingdom Metazoa; phylum Chordata; class Lepidosauria; order Squamata; family Colubridae; genus Masticophis; species Masticophis lateralis. The sequence goes on along the minus strand of JAUDYJ010000002.1, from coordinate 275,252,603 downwards.
ACAACCATTTGTGTGAAATGGTATAGAGCAGTGATGGCGAATCTTTTCGGCACTGAGTGCCAAAAAGGGAGTGTGCATGCGCGGCATTACATGCCGAAAAGGGAGCACTTCGCGCACTCATCTTGGCCATGACCAGGAAGAGCAGCTACCCAGGTGACATGTGCATGCAGGAAAATGAACTTCCGGTTTCCAGCAGTAACAGGAAGACTTGCTGGCCGGGGCACATGCACACACGCGTGTGAAAAATAGTCACAAATTACTTTTTTTCAGCGCCGGTGTTAACTTCAAACAGTCACTAAATGAAATGTTCTAAATTGAAGATTACCTGTATTTTATTTCATTTATACTTCATATTTCTTAATTGTCCATCTACCCCGGAGAAGGGCTCTGGCCAGTGTACAATGTCAAGTATATTTAGTAAAACAAATTACTATACCCACTAATCCAAGTTTAGGATGATTCTTGGAAAGATCTGAATCTGTGTAAACCTTGTGTAAGAAATCATTTGACAATTCGCAAAGCATCCCTGGCCTGCTCTGGAGTTGCCATTGGCAAGGGGGATGGGAAAATGGCGAAGCAGCCAAAAACAAAAGCACAAGGATATCTCCCAGGGTTACCTAGAGCGGCTGAAGAGGAGTGATCTCTAAAACCCGCGAAATTGCTCTGTTGGCGAATGTGACTGATGACACATCCTGGGGGGAAGGGGGAAAGAGTGTCAAGTCTGGGCAGTAAATTACGTAGGGTCAGAGTTGGCTACACTTGTGCTGACATGAAGCTCCTAATAAACAACTGGATTTCTTTTGAAGCTTGGCTGGAGGCTCATGATTTAATGAGGGCATCTGTCGGAATCCTGAGAGTAAGCCATCTCTCTCAAAACTAACTCTGACATCATGACTGACAACTGAATGAAAAAGGCGTTCCCTTAGTCAGTGGATCATCATTGCCATTTTATCCTGCCCGTATTTCTATATTGGTCAATCGAGGGCCAAAAAAAACCCATACATAACATTCTTGCCTTCTATTTGTACCACAACAACAGCCTTGTGAGGTAGGATAGGATGAGAGAGACAGAGTGACTGGCCCAAAGTCAGAAAACGTTTGGTTATGTGTAGGTTGTGCTGAGAATTCGATAATATGAACATAAGGTAACAATAAAACACTCGGCCATCAACAGACACATAGAGATAAACAACATCTACCCACAATGGGTTTCCCCATTGACTTTGCTTGTTAGAAGGTCACAAAAGGGGATTACCTAACCCTGCTGGGACACTGCAACCGTCATACATGTGAGTCGTTGTCAAGCGTCTGAATGTAAATCAGGAATGCTTCGATGGTCATAAGTGTGAAAAAATGGCCATAAGTCACTTTTTTTCAGCGCCGTTGTAACTTCAAATGGTTGTTAAACGAACTGGTGTAAATTGAGGACTATATGTACATTGACCCAAGCGGACAGTGCCTTATAAGATGGATGAGTGGTATGTAGGATAATCTAGAGCAGTGATGGCTAATCTTTTTGCCGTCATGTGCCAAAAGCAGGGGGAGCACGAGGTCACCCACGTGCGTGCCTACACCCATAATTCAATGCACCATGCCCCTGCGCATATAACCCCCCCGTACCGCCCCCCTGGCTGCTTTTAGCACACGATGGCATGGTGGGCCCGGTAGGTCCGTTTTTCACCCTCCAGAGGCTTTCTAGGAGCCCATTTCCCAACTTCCGGTAGGCCCGAAAGGCCCAAAGATCAGCTGGCCAGCGCATGCATGCGCGCTGGAGCTGAACTATGGCAACGCTCGCGTGCCCACTGATATGGCTCCGTGTGCCACCTGTGGCACCCATGCCATAGGTTCGCCATCACGGGTCTAGAGAGATCAAATGAAGCTGGCTAGCAGAATATTGAAGGCAGAAACATGTTAAGAGATCCGTGGAATTCCCTTCTAACAGTTTCATTTGTAGGACTCAACCAGCGTTTAAATTTCCCCAGGTAAACACACCTTTGTGCTAGCGGCACATCATCACGGATGTCCTGAAAAAACACAGCAGCAGCTGTTTCCAGGATCTCGGGGAAAGGTGTGCCTTTGATAAAATGCCATTTCTAGAAGCTGAGGGCTCCTGAACTGGAGCTGAAAGGCGAAAGAGATGCAGTATGCTCCCTCCCACATGCTGGGTAAACCAGGTGCCTTGATAGAAAAACACCTTATAGATATATATCCCTGCTCCTCATTAGAGGAGCCAATAGAACCTCCATGGTCAGGAGCAGTGTATCTTACTGGGCCCTTGAAATGATATTTCTGGGCTTCATGCACCTCCCCTACAGCCAAAGGGGGAAATCTGAAGGTGGGATCATTGCAACCCCCAGCATCCACACCCTATCCTTCCGTCAACCCCCCCCCCCCCACATCCCTACTGGTAGTCCTTGACTTACAACCACAATTGAGCCCAAGATTTCAGTTTGCTAAAAGCAAGGTGCAGTGAACTGTGCCCCATTTTACAACATCATTTGCCACAGTCGTTAAGCGGATGACGGCAGTTTGCAGGTGAATCATGGGATCATTAAGCAAACCTAGATAATCCCCTTGACCTTGCTTGTCAGTAGCTGGCTGGGAAGGTCACAAAAGGGTGACCACAACTGGATGCATGGGGACAGTGCAATCATCATAAAGACACGCCTGTTGTCACGTGCCAGAATTTTGATTACGTGATCATGGGGATGTTGCAACAGGTCGTAAATTACTTTTTCCAGTGCCTTTGTAACTTCAAATGGTCTCTAAAGGAATAGTTGTTAAGTCAAGGACTACTTGTAACACCAACAACAACAGCAACAACACACACACACACACACACACAAATCTGCAAGAAATGAAAAATATTCAGAAAAACAAAATTCCCTAACTGCTAAAGGACCATCTAGGACTTCCTCTCCTCTGCTAGCAGACGAATTGATCCCAACTGTTTGGGTAGGTTCAGCCCCAACAATCCCCTGGGATGTATGGGGAACGGGATCCCAGCAAGTCCTCGACTTATGACCAAAACTGAGGCCAAAATTTCTATTGTTGAGACAGTTAAGTGAGTTTTGCCCCATTTTACAGCCTTCCTTGCCACAGTTGTTAAGTGAATCGCTGCGGGCGTTAAATTAGCAATGGGGTTGTTAAGTGAATCCAACTTCCCCATTGTTAGAGGGTCACAAAAGGTATAAATTATATGTCCTTGGGACACCTGCAACCGTCATATATACGAGCCAGTTGCCAAGCATCTTTAATTTTGGTCACATGAGCATGGCGATGCTGCAACGATCATAAAAATGGTCATAAGTGTGAAAAACGGTCATAAAACACTTTTTTCAGTGCCGCTGTAACTTCAAATCATCACTAAACGAGCTGCTGTAAATCGAGGACTACCTGTATCTCCCTTTCATCTCAGGGCTGGCTGAGCTTCAGCATTACCAAAGGTTTTTCCCTCCCTCCATCACTCTTGCAAGAATAAGGATTTCTCAATCTCAGCCAGGTGAAGAGGGCTGGGACTTCAACTCCCAGAATTCCCCCAGCCAGCATGGCTGGCTGGGGGAATTCTGGGAGTTGAAATCCCTGCCCTCTTCACCTGGCCCAAGGTGGAGACACACACCCAGCTATGATGATTTTGCTCTAATGAGACACTCAGCTGTGATGACTTCACTCCAATTTACAAGGCCAGGAAATGGCTTTTCAAGGCTTAAATAAACCCAGATGTGATCCAGGGAGGCTTTTCTTTCTGGAGGAGGAGAAGTCTATCTGACCACTTGGGTGCGTGAGATAGGCAATGTAGCAATTCAATACATGAATATAGATAAATATAAATTATAGATTTATATTTGGCTGATAAATTGCTTAACGCATTTTAAACCGCCCTGAGTCTCCGGAGAAGGGCGGCATATAAATCGAATCAATCAATCAATAATGGGAGACTAGTATAGATCTATTTCAAGCTATTTAGCTCTCATCAGCTAGCCATACCCTTATTTGGATTCAAACTTGGGCTGCCTGCAAATTTAATATAAATTTGGTATAAAATGGTTTGTCGTCAATGCGACTACTTGCGAAAGGTGAAAGGGATGCAGTATGCTCCCTCCCACATGTTAGGTAAACCAGGTGCCTTGATACACAAATTAATTAGATGGATGGATGGATGGGATGGATGGATGTAGATATAGATATGTAATTAGAGAGAGAGAGAGAGAGAGAGAGAGAGAGAGATGCTGGATGGATGGATGGATATATAGATATATAATTAGATAATAACAACAACAATAATAATAACAATAATAATAATAATAATAAATAATAATAATAATTTTATTTCTATACCGCCCCTCTCCCGAAGGACTCAGGGCGGTGCGGTGCACAGCCTAATTAAAAGCACAAGACAAACAACAACTTTAAAATTAAAAATATTAAATAATTTGGCTCAATATAAAACCCCAAATTTAAAAATCCCTGATTAAAACCAATTTAAAAATCTTCACATCGATAGCCCGGCCTGGCAAAACAAAAAGGTTTTGAGGGCACATACACGGAGGTCAGTGATTTTACGTAATTTTGGGGGCAGTTCATTCCAGAGAGAAGGCTCTCCCCCTGGGTGTTGCCAGCCGACATAATTTGGCCGATGGCACCCTGAGGAGACCCTCTCTGTGGGAGCGGACTGGCCGGTGGGAAGTTACTGGTGGCAGGAGACGGTCTCGAAGGTAACCCAGTCTGATGCCATGGAGCGCTTTAAAGGTGGTAACCAAGATAGATAGATAGATAGACAGACAGACAGACATGATGGATGGATGGATGGATGGATGGATGGATGGAGATAGATAGATAGATAGATAGATAGATAGATAGATAGATAGATAGATAATTACATAGATATAGATAGATAGATAGATAGATAGATAGATAGATAGATAGATAGATAATTACATAGATATATACCAATTTATATTTGTAATATATATAATTTTCATTTGTTGAATTGCTACATTGCCTATCCCAACCACCCACCCAACCACCCACCAACTCATTAGAGGAGCCCATAGAACCTCCATGGCCAGGAGCAGTCTATCTTACCTGAGCCCTTGAAATGATACTTTCTGGGTTTCACGCACCTCCCCACCACCACCACCACCACCACTCACAGCCAAAAAAAAAAAGGGGGGTGGGAAATCTGAGGGTAGGATTACAACCCCCAGCATCCACAGCCGGCCCACCCTTTGGGGTCACTGGGGGGGGGGGAAGATGAAACCTACCTTTCTCTCTCTCCCACCCTCCCTCCCCCCACACTGCACTCCCAATGGCTGGCTGGGAAGAGGAGCGATGGGAGTTGTAGTCCCCAACCCCAATCGAAGTCCGCTGGGAAGCATGGGCTCCTTGGTCCGACCCAGCATCCAAAGCGGATAGGGTTAGGGTTGGTTTAAAAAGGCGGGGGGGCTTTCTGGTTGGGGACGATGGGTATTGTAGTCCCGCCGCCGTCCCCGAGTTACCTTCGCTCTGACCCGGCCGCTCCGGCTGCGGGGCTTGACCGCCTCCGCCATCCGACCGGCCGCCGCTTCGTCTCCTTCTTCCTCCGGGCTTGTTGTTTCTGCAGTGCCCGAAGAGGCGGAGGGGGCGTGGTCAGGATCACGTGATCGGAGGGGGGGAAAAGCGGGGCCCTAGACGTAGGAAAAGGGAAGAGGCGCCAACCTGCCCGCAGCTTCCGCGTCCCAATCAGAGAAGGTTGAATTTCACCACCACCGCCTCTAAATATGCATAGCCACGCCCTCCTCCGGCATAGTCACGCCCACCTCTGAATTCAGCCTCGCTTTCTTCCATCACAGCGCCCGGAAGAGGGTTGGACTTCAACTCCCAGAAATCCCCAGCCGGAAAAGATGAGTTCTGTACTCTGAATTCAGAGCAGGGGATTCTGGGAGTTGAAGTCCACAAGTCTTAAAAGTGGCCAAGGTTGGAGACCCCTGGCATAGAGAGCCCCCCCCCCCCCCCGTTTTAAGGTGGCAACACCTGACAGGCTTCTGCGTTATTGGGACAGCTCTGCAAGTGAGAGGGGCTGCTTGGATGGGAGACCACCAGGAAATCCCAGGCCAGGCTGGTTAATCTTGAAAACATCCCAGGGGAAGACATGGGAAACTTTTTTCCGTTTTTGTTTCTGAGAAAACTCTGAATTTGTCCCTAGACATCCATTGGAGTTGAAGGCGAATTGGCTTCTTTTACCTCTCGCCCCAACCCTGGGCTTTCTGGGAATGGAGGCAAATGAAGGACTGTCCCCCCTTCTTGGATGCAACAAAGGAAAGCAATGGGGGAAAAAATAATAAAGTTTCCATTCGTTTTGACATTTTCGTGTTATTCATTTGCGACAATGAAGGATCAGGGCTTCTCTTTTGGGGAATCTCCAGGCGCCATTCAATGTTTGCAAACCAGAATTTTGCAAAATGCCCCTCTACCCATTTTTATTTTTTATTATTATTATTTATTTTTTTTATTAAACATTTTTTACAAAACAAAAAGAAAGCTTTAACATTTTTCTATTTCAACAGTTTCGCATCAGTCAAAAATGTCATATTATACATTTTTTCCTCCCTTATTTCTACTATATCTTTTATACATATACTTCTAATATTGATTTATTTACACGTACACATAAAAATATCCGTGTACACTTTCATTTCTACAATTTTTCTTCCCTCATATTTACAATTATACTTCTACTCCCCTATTCGACCATCATTCATACCATTTCTCCCACACTAATATTATGTTTCCTCTTTTTCTTGTGTCTCCTTTGTTAATTTGTACATCTCTGAATCTACCCATTTTTAAGTCTACCGACTTTCTTCTCCACCAATCACCATCGAGGAACGGAGTCCTGCGAAGTCATAACATTGCAACGTGGAAGAGCGACCCCTGGCGATCGGGCTGGGAAAGGTTCCTCTCTCTCTCTCTCTCTCTTTTTTTGCTTTTAAAATGAGTTTTCCTCATTTCTTTTCGGATTTTCTGCCCTGCCTTTGCAAATTCTTAATGTGCAATTTTATAGACCTCCTAGACGACGTCTATTTTCTTGGTTTATGTAATTCCCAGCCCAATAACACAATAAAGCCTGGCTAGGTGGCTCTGTGGCTAAGACACTCAACTTGCCGATCAGAAAGGTAGGCAATTCGGTGGTTTGAATCCCTAGTATAGGTCTGGGTGAGCAAGGGGTTGGACTAGATGACCTCCAAGGTCCTTTCCGACTCTGTTACTGTTAGATCTGGAGGAAACCAGTTTAGAGGAAACACACCATTGAACTCGCTGCCTCATTCAACAAGTTTTGATTTGAGAGTTGGATTCCTACAGACCACCAAAGCAGGGGTGAAATGCTCCTGGTTCAGACCAGATCACCTGATCCGGTAGTGATGGAGGCGGGTGGTTCGGAGAACCGGTAGCAAAAATCCCTGCCCCTCCCCATTGCCTAGCGGAACCACGCAATCATCAGAGGCTTTTTTTATTTTTAAAAGCATTTTTTCTACAACCTCTTTAGCCGAAAAAATGCTTTTAAAAGTTAAAAAAAAAAAAGCCTCTGATGATCGCGTGGCTCAGCTGGGATCATCAGAGGCTTTTTAAAGTGTTTTTTCTACAACCTCTTCAGCCGAAGAGGTTATAGAAAAAATGTTTTTAAAAGGAAAAAAAGCCTCTGCCGATCAGGCAAGTCAGCTGGGATCGTCAGAGGCTTTTAAAGCATTTTTTTACAACCTCTTCAAGAGGTTGTACAAAAAATGGTTTTAAAAGTAAAAAAAAACAGTTGGCCACACCAACTCGGTCATATTAAATCCCCCCACCAAGCCACGCCCACAGAACAGGTAGTAACAAATTTTACATTTCACCACTGCACCAAAGGATCTTCCTTGTGGCAATCCATGGAGGTTGTTTTACCGCCAGTCCTTCCTAGAAAATTAGGCAGCGTAAGATTGCTCCCCCCACCAGCAATCCTGTCCCTCGTATGGATGACGATGACAGAAAAGAACAGACTGATTGCAGGATCCAATCTGGGTCGGTCACCGGGACCAGAGGTTGTCCGGGACTCATGCTGGAGCTCATCTTCAGAGAACTTCTCTCTAGCAGAGTGTGTGGTATTTTATCATCTCTGTTGTGTGTGGCTTTTTAGATGTTGATTGGAGTAGCTTTTAAGTCATTGGCTGCCATTTGCTTGTGCTACCCAAGTCCTCACCTTCTAAGTACTCGATAGGCTAGTGGTAAATCTGATTTGACGAGGGAGGGGTCTGTTTCCCAGGCTTCAATCATTTCCCTGGCTGTTTTTGTGCCTGCTCGTCCGACAATCTTAGTAGCAGCAAAATTGAATGGATGCCCTTGTTCATTGAAGCTACCAATGTGCGGCTACCAATGAGTTCGGGTTTCCTCGTCTGACTCGTCACTCGTGTTCTTGCAATCTGGATGTTAGCTTCCTCCCTGCCTGTTCTACGTAGTCACGGGGGGCAATCCATGCAGGAGATCTGGTAGATCAGGGGTCTCCAACACTGGTAGGTTTTACTTAACTTTGCTACCGGTTCGTTCGTGCGCGCACCACGACTGCGCATGTACAGAAGCTTCTGTGCATGCGCAGAGTGTATTTGATGAAATCCGGGAGGGTGGGCGGAGCCTCTCGCCGCCGCTACTACTGGTTCATCTGAACTGGGGCGAACTGGTAGCAACACCACTTGTCTTCAACCTTGGCAAGTTTATGACTTGTGGACTTCAACTCCCAGAATTCCTCAGCCAGCGCATGCGCTGGCTGAGGAATTCTGGGAGTTGAAGTCCCACAAGTCATAAAGTTGCCAAGATTGCAGACCTATGTGGTAAATTACATTGGAAGTATCTCCCACCTCCAAGCAATCTTTACAATGTATAATTTGTCCTCGTAGGATAGCCTCTGGTGGGTGTGCGATGCCCACTTGCAGATCTCGCAGAAGCAAAAGGAGAGCTAATGACTTAAACACCAGCCAGCAACACACCCCAATCAACATCTTAAAAAAACCACTTACAACAGGCAATATGATGGAACACCACACACAGAACAGCCCACTTTTTGGTGTGTGGTGTCTGAGCTTAGTTGTTTCTCTTGGAGACGTTTCATTACCAAACGAGGTAATAGCATCCGTGATAGTAAATAGTGAGTTTGCTCTCAATTTCCAAACAATGGTTGGTCTTGATGAAGAAAACCACCAAAACTACTCCCACCACCAACACTGACAGGGCAAGCTACTTGTATATAAACTGAGAGCAAACCCCTCACCCTTGTAGCACCAATGATGTTACATAAATTGGTCACGAGACATCTGTGAGAAAGCAACGATCCCACAGTTCAAATCTGAAAAAAAACTTATTCGAATGGAAAAGGTTTCCTAAATTAACAGAGCCCACTTATACCCAACAAAGCAGTTGTCACATCAAGAACACGGTTTAATATTAATTGCTTCATTTTTTTTTCTCCTAAAACAACTCTTAAGAATTCATCTTCCAAAAATAGAATAGTAAGAATAGAAATGGGGTAGGATTAAAACTATGGATGACCCCCCCCCCAAAAAAAAAAAAAAAGGCAAGAGAGAAATTCTGCAGGAACCTGCTTTGGCTTCTAGAACTTTCCATGAGTGCGTAGTATAGCAGCCACACGTTTTCTGTCCCTCGTAATCATGAGGACTAGAAACTTGCTTTTAACTAAAAGGAGGGTTTCCCAGGCCGCTGACTCCGCACCATCACAACTCAAAAGTTCAGGAGACGGATTAACCTGAACGTTAATGCAGTTCCCACAGACTGGCTCCCGGGTCATTTGCAGACAAATAAGTATTTTAATTATTATTACTTATTGAATCTTTCTTACTGAATCAGGAAGAGTCCATTTGCTTTAGATTTCATTGGATTTTGGCCAAGACTAGAATACAAAAAGGAAAATAATCGAAACTCCATAAGCTTTCCCATCACTCTCCAACAGATCTAAGAATTAAGGCTAAAATCATGGGATTCTCTTGTTCCATTCTCACAACAATCCTGTGAGGTAGACCAGATTAAAAACTACAGTGTTTCCCAAGACGCCTAGTTTTAAGGTAACTCACACATATGTGTAATCCTTCTGATGTCAAACCCACTCCCCTTTTACTACTTAAAAAGGCAAGGGGTCCAAGTTTGTGGTCAAAAAAAGGCAAGATTGTAGCTCTGACAGTGCAGTTGATGCTACAGCCGCCATCTTGACTTTTTCGACCACATCCTGCAAACCACCCTTGCGGGGGAGGGGGGGGTTATCCCTTCCTTCAAATGAATAAAAAAACAGAATATTGATGTTGTTTGCCAGAAAATCAGCATTCTCTCGGTACTTTTCTGCCATGGAACCATCCTCCATCTTTCCAAAATGTTCTCTTCCGATTGCGTTTTTAAAATAATAAGTAATGCACCCCAAAAAGAGCAAAACTCCATTTGGGGAAGTATAGGGGGACAGCTTTGAAAATGCTGCTATTTCATTTCCTCATAGAGGTATCGTCGAATGAAAGAGTCCAAGATCTAGAGGGAAGAAAAAGATCAGAGAGTGAGAAAAATACAGACTGGGATCCATCTACAAGTAATTCTTGACTTCCGACCACAATTGAGCCCAAAATTTCTTGTCACTAAGTGAGACATTTGTTAAGTGAGTTTTGCTCCATTTTACGACTTTTCTTGCCCCAAATATTAAGTAAATCACTGCACTTGCTAAGTTAAGGTAAAGGTTCTCCTCGCACATATGTGCTAGTCATTCCCGACTCTAGGAGTGGTGCTCATTTCCGTTTCAAAACCAGCATTGTCCAAAGATGGACACGGCGACCGTCATAACTATGAGTCAGTTGCCAAGCATCTGAATTTTGATCATGTGACCATGGGGAGGGGATGCTGCAATGGTCGTAAGGATGAAAAACAGTCATAAGTCATTTTTTCCAGTGGCGTAACTTTGAATGGTCACTAAATGAACCATTGTAAATCGAGGACTACCTGTACTAAACTAAGCCATGATCTGTGATTTGCTGATTAAAACACAACTAGCCGAGCTTTACACCTTGTGGTAAGCCAAGATCCGTGCTTCCAGATTGCAAGAGTTGAATTCTTCAATAAATTAAGCAAACCTTGGGGAGATTAATACCATATGTTAGCTTATGGTTTAGCATCTTGCATTAATCTAGCAATACTCTTTGTAAGCTATGGTTTATGATTGAGGGGTTAGTGTACAATCAGCAAATCTTATTTATTCGTACTTAAGAACAGCCAAAGTATAACTGTCAATTAAACCATAATTTAACACAGTTCAATCTTGGCAATTTAAAGGTGCCTGGACTTCAATTCCCCGAATTCCTCAGCCAGCAAGAAAAACCTTGGAGTTTTTTAAGAAGAGATTGGACAACCATTTGTCTAAAATAGTATAGAGCTGTGAAGGGGAAACTATGGCATGCGTAGCCATATCGGTGGGCACACGAGCTCAGCTCTGGCGCACATGCGTATGCTAGCCAACTGATTTTTGGGCCTTCTGGGTCCACCAGAAGTAGGGAAACAGGCTGTTTCCTGCCTCTGGAGGACCTCGGAGGGTGGGCAGATCCATTTCTCTCTCTCCCCAGCCTCCAGGGTCTTTCTAGGAGTCTGGAGAGGGCGAAAACAGCCTTCCTCACCGCCTCAGAGGCCCTCTGGAGGCTGGAAATGGCCCGAAATTCCGGTGGGATTGGAAGTTGGCAAACAGGCCATTTTCAGCCTCCGGAGGGCCTCCAGGGAGGGGGGGGTGTTTTGCCCTCCCCAGACTCCTAGAAAGGTTCCAGAGGCTGGAGACAGCAAAAAACAGGCCTACTGTGCCATCACATGCCAGGAGCAGGGGGAGTGGGTGGGAGCATGTGCAGGGGCAGGGTGCATAGAATTTTTATTTTATTTTATTTTATTTTTAATTAAAGACAAAACACAAAACACAAAATCACACCCAGTGTATAATACATAGAACTATGGTGTGTGACACACACACACACCCACCCCTGGCACGCGATGGCAAAAAGGTTAGCCATCACTGGTATAGAGTTTCCTGTGTTAGCAGGGGGTTGGACTAGAAGACCTCCAAGGTCCCTTCCAGTGCTATTATTCTGTTAGTCTAGTGTGGCTGGCTGGGGAATTCTGGGAATTGAAGTCCACACATCTTAAAGTTGAAAAACACTGCCTTAAGACGTTGTATAAATACAGAGATAGTCTGTATTATTCTATTCCAGTAATATGCTTAATTAGATAAGCACTTTAGTAAGCCTATTCATCTCTGCACATTCTACTACTTTTTGTATTATTTTATCCTCCGATGGCATTTCTTCTAATTTCCACATTTGTGCGAATGTGATTCTTGCTGCTGTCAGGATATGGATTATCAGATATTGTATTTCTTTTTCATAGTGATCTATTAATATTCCTAACAAGTATGTTTCTGGTTTTAATGGCACTCTCTGGGCGGTAATTTCTTCTAATTGTTTTTGAATCACTTTCCAAATTTTTTTCGCTTTTTGGCATGACCACCACATGTGGTAATAAGTCCCTTTATATAGTCTGCATTTCCAACACTCCTGTGTGGTGTTGGGGAACATCTTTGCCAAGCGTGCAAAGAAATGACCAAAGAAATTCAAGAAAAGGAAGACACGGAATACTATCTAGTTTGACAACGATGGTGTGATTGGATAGAGAAAAGGAAATGAAATAAAAAACAATTAGTAGGATAGAAAGGAAATACCAACCAAGGAAATAAAAATTAAGAAACAAATTTAAAGTATCGTTATATAATGAAAGATATAATTACATATATAAAGAAATATAGAATACCGAAGTAATTTTTTCCTTTTAATGCTCAAATTATAAGACTTGATTTAAATGTAGTTTGTTTATGTTGTGTATTGTATGTATATATGTTTTTGTTTGTCTATTTTTAATTCAATAGAAAATTTTAAAGGGAAAAAAAATTAGACAAGCACTTTAAGTTCCTTTTCTAAATGACCAAACTTACCATCTCTGGGTTAGTGGGGATGAATTAAGCTATACCCATCCACGGAAGCATAGTTAGCTTCCCCTATAAAAACAAAGGTGACAATTAATCCACAAGGTAAAATGTCTGAACCCAAATTTAAAATGGCAAAAACTGTGCTTGATTAACCAACAAGTTAGGTAAGAACAAAATTGTTTTAGGGAATAGGCAGGTGTAAAGTCTAATTAAGATGAGGAGATTCACAAAATCTTTATTACAAGCAGCTGGAGGCAATTCAAATCCAGGTCAGGAACTAAACATTATCATTTAAGGATCCAAAATTAACCCCTCCCTCCTTTTAAGGTGCTCTTTGTCCACAATGCAGGTATTCCTCAACCTTTCGACAGCTTGAAGTCATCATGGTCATTAAGCAGATCATCACATGACCAGTTCCTGATTTTAGGATATTTTTTGCAATGGTTCTTAAATGAATCACCATGATTGTTAAGGGAAGTCATTGTCTGACGTGGATCTTTTTTTGCTGGAAACCGGAAACAAATGCCACGTTCCCGCAAAAAACAGCATAAACCACAATTGTTTTTGCTATTTACTTTGTTTAGTAAAAAATTGTTTTTACTAATTTACAATGGTTACCAACCTGCCTTCCATGGAGGACCTGTATACTGCACGAGTCAAAAAGAGGGCTGTGAAAATATCTACAGGCCCCTCGCATCCTGGACATAAACTGTTTCAACTCCTACCCTCAAAACGGCGCTATAGAGCACTGCACACCAAAACAACTAGACACAAGGACAGTTTTTCCCCGAACGCGATCACTCTGCTAAACAAATAATTCTCACAACACTATCAAATTAATTACTAAGACTGTATTACTATTATTCTTCTCATTTTTCCTAGTATATATCTCCTTCCATTGATGACTATAACCATGTTGCTTGTATCTTTACAATTTATATTGTTTTGTTTCCTAGTATGATTTGATTGCTTGTTAGTAACCTATGACTATCACTAAGTGTTGTATCTTATGATTCGTGATGAATTTATTTCATTTTTTCTCTCTGTACACAGAGAGCATGTGTACAGAAAGACAAATTCCATGTCTGTCCAATCACACTTGACCAATAAAGAATTCTATTCTATTCTATTCCATTTTTAACAAGGCTGGAATTCTGCTTCAAAGTTCTCCATCTGTGGTTCCCCCAATTTTCAAAAAGATGGAAGACCCGACAGGGTGCAAGGTTTACTCACCTGGATCTCTGGAAGGGATGGGCATCTGGGGTCTCCTGCAGGGGAGAAGAGATGCAGATAAATTGAAATCCAACCCAACTTCACAAACCTTCAGACAACTTGGTTTAAGCCAAGTCAACATCACTAACTCTCAAGCAAGCCTCAACAGAGGACATAACACTTGAATTCAGGCAGTCCTTGAGTTATGGCCACAGTTGGGCCCAAAAATTTCCGCCGCAAAGCCAGACAGTTGTTAAGCTAGCTTTGCCCCATTTTACGACCTTTCTTGCCTCTTGTTGTTAAGTGAATCTGGCTTCCCCATTGTGACATTTGCTGATCAGAAAGTCCCAAAAACATGACCTCGAGGCCTGCAACCGTCATAAATATGAACCAATTGCAAAAGCTTTCGAATTTTGATCACGTGACTATGGGGAAATGCTACAAAGGTTGTAAGTGTGAAAAACAACTAAATGAATGGTCGTAAGTCGCAGAAAACCTGTATATAACAGGATGCATTTTGGCTCCTATTCTTCTTTTTCTTTTTCTTTTTTAAACAGGACTGTAAGTTATTCAAAGGAAGAATTTTGTAGACATAAGTCAAGGATTAGTGCGTTTTTTAATTCAATAATATCATTATTCTTAGCAGAAAACTAGGAGGTTAGCATAAAGCAACTAAGTAAATAACTGAAAAGAACAACATTAGCATTAAAAAAAATAACATGTAATTTTTCATTCTTACGTGGCAGGCACTGGAACTTGGCTTCTTCTGGGCACTGTGTTCTTCTGTGTGTTATAATAATTTTCGTAGACTACAGGAACTGCAAAAAGCAGAAAGCAAAAAAGAAATTTGAAAAAAAAAACCCAACTTCTTTTTCAACTAACATTGGCCCACATTGGATGGGATATGGTACTTCCTGATGCTGAAATTGCAATTCTTAGAATTCTGAGCCTGTGGAGAGGATTCTGGGGTCTATAGTAGTGTTAAGGATATTGTTGTTGTGTAACAACTAGCAGAGCGAAGTGCACAGAGAAACGTTTCTGAGAGAGCACTGAGATAGAGATACATACAAACTGGTGTTATCAAAAGTTTTCTTTATAATGGAAAATAAACAATCTCGTAGTCTTCTAAACAGTCCAAGTCTTTACCGGTTAAGTCCAAACAAACTCTTACCAAACAAACAGTAGTTGGTTCACTCTGGTTCACAAACCCCGGATGGTAGCAGATCCACCCACACACGCACGTAATGGCAGCTTATCATCACCCCTGAATACTTTACAGTACCCTTCTTAAATACATTGTTAAATTACAATTAATTATAGCATGACTCAGCATTACAGCATGATGCAGCATTAAAACTTAAAGTAACAGAATACATATATTGCCTGGACAACTGTTAGGCCCAAATCATATCCTAACAAGTAGTATTCTGAATTATATACCTTGTCAGCACTTCAAGCTGCATTTACTCTAGTGCTGACATAAGAAGGAGAAGCGGAGACGTCTGGAAAGGGACGTTTGACTTTTCACCTACTTATTTTCCCTGGAGATAATATCCCCTAGGAGATGGGATGGGAGGGGGAAATTCCTTTGAGCTGGAGCAGTAGATTAGGGGCAGAGTGACTTGGAAGATGGCCAATGAGTGCAGAGGAGTGGGGAAAGGAAAGGGAGGGTTTTTGGCTATGATGAGTCGGAGTTAGAATGTCATGCTTAATAAATGAGAGTTTTTCATCAAAGACTTTGTTTGAAATGCAATTTATTTGAGGCGACCTCGAAACCTGACAAATTTTTTCTACCAAACATGGTCCTGGATACATGTTTGTTTATAACCTGCTTTTATTATTTGTATGAATGACTCAAGACAGGAAACATACTGAATACAGCACACCTTCCTCCTCTAATTTTCTCCACAGCAACAATCCTCTAGAGTTGTTGGGCTGAGAGAGAGTGATTGTCCCAAAGTCACCCAGCTAGCTTTCATGCCTAAGACTGGACTAGAACTCACCATCTGCTGGTGATTGGCTCAAAGTCGCCCAGTTGGCTTTCATGCCTAAGGTGGGGCTAGAAATCACAGACTCCTGGTTTTTAGCCTAGTGCCTTAATCCTAAACCCATGATGGCGAACCTATGGAACGGGTGCCACAGCTGGCACACAGAGCCCTCTCTGTGGGCACATGAGCCGTTGCCCAGCTCAGCTCCACTGGGTATGCGCGCACCTCCCACCAGCCAGCTGGTATTTATTTATTGATTGATTGATTGATTGGTTTGATTTATATGCCACCCTTTTCCGGAGACTCAGGGCGGCTTACAATGCGTTAAGCAATATTTATTTATTTATTTATTTATTTAATATAATTTGTATGCCGCCCTATCTCCGTAGGACTCAGGGCAGCTCACAACAAAGAAAAACCCAATAAAATGTAGAATACATAAATATGCCTACATAAAATACATAAATGTATAAATATATAATTTAAACATATATTAAAACCCATTAAAATAATCAAAAAACACCTCAGTCCAGGCTGGGCGATGTGAACAGCCATGTTTTTAATTCGTGGCGGAAGGTGCGAAGGTCAGGAGCCAACCAAAGCCCCAGGGGGAGTTGATTCCAAAGAGTGGACGCGCCCACAGTGAAAGCTCTACCCCTGAGGGCCGCCAGCCAACATTGTCTAGCCGACGGCACCCAGAGAAGGCCCTCCCTGTGAGAACGATGACCAGGCAGATGGGCAGAGCCTCGCGCTGCCATCGCTACCGGTTCTCTGAACCAATTGCCACCATTGTTACCAGTTCAGACGAATCGGACCGAACCGGTAGCATTTCACCCCTGGAGTAGAATAAGAGGAAGAGGCAAGACACAAACTTTTAGAATTGATATTAGCCCTCTGAGTTCAAACCAGATCAAGGAAGAGGCACAGAAGGATTCTGGGATCGCAGTCGGGCATAATAACTTGAAAGTCCATCCAAATTTCTCTCTATCTCCACTGATACCAAAGAAAATCAAGATGAGATTAGTTTGAGTTTCTTTCTCACACTCCTATCTAGCTCTGGACTGTCGCCTTTTCTTCCTCTTCCGAGAGTCCCTTATACCTTCACATACACCCCCAAATCACCAAGTTCCTTTTCAGAACCATGTTTCAAAGACCGGAATTGAGCACCATTTGAACATGAGTCCTCGGGCTTCCGTCACTTTACCTGGAGGGAGGTTGCCGGTCTTGCGAATATGTACAAAACACTCTATGTCGTTCCCGATGTTGCACTGCTCAAGGGCTTTGCGTATCTCTTCGTAGTTCTGTCATAGGGAAGAGAACATGGCGTTTAGCGGCAGGAAAATGACATACCCCAAATCGCTCCTATGTTCCCAAACCAAAATGCCATTGCAAGAGGAGAAGTGGAGGGGTGGGTGGGGGTGGGACTGCAGGCCACATCTTGTGCTTACACACAAGCAATCACTTTGGGAAGAAAAATGCTTTTTTTTTCCCTACGGATGAATAATTCCTTCATAGCAAAAATCCAACTTGCATCATCTATGGCAGTGATGGCTAACCTTTTTGACATCGCGTGCCGAAAGCGGGGGAAATTCAATACGCCCCATCCCCCCGAACTCCTCCCACTTTTGGCATGCGATGGCACAGTAGGCCAGTTTTTTTACCCTCCCCAGGCTCCAGAGCCTTTCTGGGAGCCTGGGGAGGACAAAAACAGCCTTCCCCACCCCCTTGGAGGCTCTCCAGAGGCCAGAAACAGCCTGTTTCCTGACTTCTGGTGGCCAGTATGCGTATGCGCACCAGACCTGAGCTAGGGCAATGCTCGCGTGCCCACCGATATGGCTCTGCATGCCACCTGTGGCACGCATGCCATACATTCGCCATCACGGATCTATGGAATAGAAATAATAGAAATAGAAATAGAAATAGAAATAGGAATAGAAATAGAAATAGAAATAGAAATAGAAATAGAAATAGAAATAGAAATAGAAATAGAAATAGAAATAGAAAGAAATAGAAATAGAAATAGAAATAGAAATAGAAATAGAAATAGAAATAGAAACTAGACTAGACTAGACTAGACTAGACTAGACTAGAAAATATGGAGTGGAGTGGAATGGAGTGGAGTGGAATGGAATGGAATGGAATGGAATGGACTAGACTAGACTGGACTGGACTGGACTGGACTGGACTGGAATGGAATGGAATAGAACAGAAAATATGGAGTGGAGTGGACTGGACTAGACTAGACTAGACTAGAAAATATGGAGTGGAGTGGAATGGAGTGGAATGGAATGGACTCGACTAGACTGGAATGGAATGGAATGGAATGGAATGGAATGGAATAGAACAGAAAATATGGAGTGGAGTGGAGTGGAGTGGAGTGGAGTGGAGTGGAGTGGAGTGGACTAGAC
Source organism: Masticophis lateralis (assembly GCA_030761175.1). Taxonomy (NCBI): domain Eukaryota; kingdom Metazoa; phylum Chordata; class Lepidosauria; order Squamata; family Colubridae; genus Masticophis; species Masticophis lateralis. The sequence continues at coordinate 275,233,983 of JAUDYJ010000002.1, read as the reverse complement.
TAGACTAGACTAGACTAGAATAGACTAGAATAGACTAGACTAGACTAGACTAGACTAGAATAGAATAGAATAGAATAGAATAGAATAGAATAGAATAGAATAGAATAGAATAGAATAGAATAGAATAAAGAAAAAACAGAACGGGATGGAACAGAACAGAACAGAATTAAAAAAATGGAACGGAACAGAACAGAACAAGATTTCATGACTCGGTTCAGAAAATTTTGGTATGAAAATTTCGATAAGTTAAGGTTTTGGAGAACTAACCTGATTCCGGAGAGTGGGGGATGGGGGTGGGGGAATGTTTCTGCAAATGTACCTAGATCAATTCACAGATATCCAATTCAACCGAGCCCTTCAAATCGTTTTTTTTTTTAAAGCATCAATTCAGAATTTCAATCAAAACCATCTCTGAACTGAATATCCGCATAACGCCCCGCCCCTCGCGCATGTGTGACAGAAACCCGATGACCAGTTGGCCGGTGGGAGGCACCTGTGCATGCACAGGGGAACTGAACTGGGGCAACTGCTCGCGTGCCCACAGAGGGGGTGCTGCCTGCCACCTCTTTGCCATCACAGCCCTATATCATTCCAAACAAATGCTTTTCCAATTTCTTCTTTAAAACCTCCAATGATGGAGCATTCACAACTTCTGACGGCAAGTCTTTGCACTGATTAATTGTTCTCACTGTCAGGAAATTTCTCCTTAGTTCTAGGTTGCTTCTCTCCTTGACTGGTTGATTAGATTTTAGGAGAGGGGAACCACCAAAATCAGAAAACTGGAAGAAGGAAAATGCTGATATTTCCTCTTTCTTTTTTTTTTCCGTTTTGTTTAGGGCCATTGTTCTGATCAAAAGGGAAACCACAACAGATATAGTTCAGGAAGAAGAAACATGCTGAAAAGAAGAGAAAGACCTTGTTTCTGTCTCTTAAAAATAATATTGCCAGTCTTTGTTTGATCCGTATTCAGTTTTTCTGCCTCGAGGGTACTCCAGGCAAACTGAACAGGATTTAAAATCTGATTTATACTAACCGTTGAAAGAATCCTCCCTCCCTGCTCCTTCCCAAAGGAAAACTGGGGAACGAAAAAATGGTAAGATCAATAGCCTGGGTCTGTGCTGCCTCTTCTTAACTTCCAAATTTCAGTTCCCAGTATTCAATCTTGTCTCGTTCACAAGTGGTCCTCGATTTACAACCCACGGATGCTATTCAGGAGGTTCTGACAGGTTCTGGAGAACCAGTAGCAGAAATTTTGAGTAGTTCAGAGAACTGGCAAATACCACCTCTGGCTGGCCCCGGAGTAGGGTGGGAATGGAGATTTTCCAATATCCTTCCCCCAGGAGCGGGGAGGGAATGGAGATTTTGCAGTATCCTTCCCCCAGGAGTCTGCAATGGCAGACCCGCATAGAATAAATTACGGTAATCTAGTGGAGATGGAAAGAGACGTTTAGACCTCAGCTTGCAACGATTTGTTTAGTGACCATTCCTAATGACAACGATGCTGAAAAAAGTGACTTATGACCGTTTTTCACACTTATGACTATCAACAAAGACATGCAAGCTGCGGGCCTGCACCTTGGAGACGCAGTTGACCGGGCAAAGTGGCATTCAGTGATTCAAAAAGTGGACCCTGCACTGGCAGGAATATGCTAGGACAAGGGTCGGCAACCTTAAACACTCAAAGAGCCACAAATGTCCTAACTGGAAGCTCCCCATTGAATTCTGGAGGCAAGCAGAAGTCTGGTTCCCCCCACCATAGAGTCTCCTCCTAGCGTGGCATCCTTTTTCCTCTGCCCGATTCCACCATAGAATCTCCTCCTAGAGTGGCATCCTTTTTCCTTTATCTGTCTTAAACAAAAGTCCTATCAATTTTGGAGCCAACCAGCAACAGGGGGCAGCAGAGAGCACCAGAGGGATAAAAGAGCCACATGCAGCTCCAGAGCCGCGGGTTGCTGATCCCTGCACTAGGAAGAAGACAGCATCCCCGGTGTAAGCATTGTTGTAAAATTGGATCCGACTCAACTTACAACCGCAACAACTTACGACAGAAATTCAAGTCCCAATTGCGGTCATAAGTCGAGGACTACCTACACATCTTCAATGGCAGACCCACATAGAATAAATTACGGTAGTCTAGCGGAGATGGAGAGAGACGTTTAGACTTCAGCTTGCAACAATTTGTTTAGTGACCATTCAAAATGACAACGGTACTGTAAAAAGTGACTTACGACCGTTTTTCACACTTATGACTATTGCAGCCTCCCCCGTGGCCAGGTGATTAAAATTCAGGCACTTGGTGTCTGAATTTACGACCGTCATAATGTCCCGGGATCATGTGATCGCTCTTTGCAGCCTTCCCAGCCAGGTTCTGACAAGCAGTGTCAATGGGGAATGCCAGATTCACTTAACGACCGCATGGTTCACATGCTGCGGTGGTCGTAAGCGTGAGGATGGATTGCAAGGCGCATTTTTTCCAACGCCATTGAAACTTCGAACAATCATTAAACAAAAGGTTATAAATCAAGTGCCAACCCCAAAGAGTTGGTCAATGCAATGCAGAAGGGTAGGAATTGACGCTCCTTTCTTACATCATCATTCTTGACACAACCTTCCGACAGCTGATTGACATGCAACCACATAGCGTTCCGAAAATAGTTGATCCGCTCGCATTCTTGACTCTCGAAGAACTGCAGGAGACACAGAACAAGATCAGCTACAGAACTCAAAGAAGCAGCATTATATTGGGGGGGGGGCGCTATGGAGATTCTCAGTCATCAAGGACATGGTTGTCTCAATTATGCTTTTTTCAAGAGGCAATTGGACTTTCTGGTTTTTCTTTGAAGACATTTCACTTCTCAACCAAGAAGCTTCTTCAGCTCTGACTGGATGGTGGGGAATGGAAGGATTTATCCCAGTGGTGAAATCTAAATTTTTTTACTACTAGTTCTTGGTGGGTGTGGTGTGGCTTGGTGGGCGTGGCTTGGTGGGTGTGGCAGGAGAAGGATATTGCAAAATCCCCATTCCCACCCCACTCCTGGGGGAAGGATATTGCAAAATCTCCATTCCCTCTCCACTCCTGGGGGAAGGATATTGCAAAATCCTCATTCCTTCCCCACTCCTGCGGGAAGGATACTGCAAAATCCACATTCCCTCCCCATTCCTGGGGGAAGGATATTGTAAAATCTCCATTCCCTCCCCACTCCAGGGGAAGGATACTGCAAAATCCCCATTCCCTCCTCACTCCTGCGGGAAGGATACTGCAAAATCCACATTCCCTCCCCATTCCTGGGGGAAGGATATTGCAAAATCCCCATTCCCTCCCCACTCCTGAGGAAAGGATACTGCAAAATCTCCATTCCCACCCCACTCCTGGGGGAAGGATATTGCATAATCTCCATTCCCACCCCATTCTGGGGCCAGCCAGACGTGGTATTTGCCGGTTCTCCCAACCAGAAACTCAAAATTTCCACTACCGGTTCTCCGAACTGTTCAAAACGTCTGCTACCGGTTCTACAAAACCTGCCAGAATCTGCTGGATTTCACCTCTGATTTATCCTCCTTGCAGACAGCTGGTCATTTGCATTCTTTGAGCGAGTTGTTGAGGCCACTTGGAGGATTTTCTATATCCTCGGGGTCACTTGAGTAGTGCAAATGGGTGTGGAGCCTTCTTGGAACTGCTGAAAGCTTTTGCACTACTGACCCTGAGGACACCGATAAACCTCCAAGTGGCCTCAACCATCCTCAAAAAGGATACAAATGACCAGCTTGTCTACAAGGAATATACTATAAATCCATCCATTCGACACCATCTAGTCAAAACTTCAGTCATTAGTGAATCTATTTTTCCCAATGGATGTTTTTTTTTTTTTGCCGGAAATAGGTGGTTTTCAAATTTGATATATAAATAAATAAATTTCATGGGGCAATGCTATTCCAAAAGGGAGAAGCAATAACCAAAAATAGCACCTTTGGATGGCTGCCACAAGTGCCAAGAAGGGGGGTAGATCAGGGGTGAAATGCTCCCGGTTCGGACCGGATCAACCAATCCGGTAGCAATGATGGCCGGTAGTTTGGAGAACCGGTAGCGATGGCAGCTGGAGCCCACTGGCCCCTCTTGCCCTTCTCTTTCTGGCTGCGGTGCTTCCGCTTGTTGGGCCACTTCCCCGCAGTGCTTCTGCTGGTGCCACCACGCAAGCCTCCCATGAGAAAAGCGGCTGGTGGCAGAGCTGCCAGCTTCAGGGAGTGGCCCAACAGGCAGAAGCGACACGCCCAGAAAGAGACTCCGGCCTTGCACTGCCCGCTCACCACCCACTCTCCCTTCACTTTGGTTCGGGGGCTGGGGCCCAGAGACGAGCCATTCACTGAAGCCCCGGAGCTGCCATCTGCTCACCACCTGCCTCAACCAGGTAGGGGAATGCACCATTCCGCGACTCCAGCCTTGCCGCGGAGCCGCCGCCCGCTCACCCTTCACCACACGGCGTGTCCTACTCCTTACCTTTCTCTCGCGGCTGGCTGCCAGGGAAGGCAGGTGCCCAAAAGTTACCAGAGCTGTTCTTCTTCTTGAATGTGCCGCTATTATCGCCGCCCTGGTCCATGTGCCGGCTGCGCAAGCATATATCCAACCTGCCACTGATGAATGAAATAAATGGTATGCGCTAGCGCAGCCGGCGCATGGACCAGGGCGACGATGGTGGCGGTACATTCAAGAAGGAGAACAGCTCCGGTAACTTTCAGGCGCTTGCCTTCCCTGGCAGCCAGCCGCGAGAGAAAGGTAAGGAGTAGGACACGCCACGTGGTGGAGGGCGAGCGGGCGGTGGCTCCGTGGCAAGGCTGGAGTCACAGAATGGTGCATTCCCCGACCCGGTTGAGACAGGCGGCAGCTCCGGGGCTTCAGTGAATGGCGCGTCTCTGGGCCCCAGCCTCCAACCCAAAGGGAAAGGAGATCGGGTGGTGAGTGGGCGGCAGAATAGAAATTTTAAATGTTTTCCTACCGGGTTCTGTGGGCGTGGCTTGGTGAGGGACTGAGTGGGCGTGGCTGTGAGTGACATTGAGTTGGCCACGCCCACTTAGTCACAGGACACCTCGTCGCCACCAAGCCCCACCCACAGAACCGGTAGGGAAAAATTTTAGATTTCACCCCTGGTGTAGCTATAATTTGCAGAAAGAACTAAATTGTATTAAAAAAGTATTATAGGATCTATTTGGGATGGGAGGTGGGGGAATCCATTTTCTTAAACTTGTTTGGCTTTCCGCCTCATTGGCTTCTCCTTCGCTGTGTAAGTCAATCTTCCTTCTTTGGGTTTTCCCAAAATAAACTATACCCCATATGTGGAAGTATTTTACATGCAGCTGTTAAATTACAGGCTGCATGCATAAAGGTTTCTACCAAAGACGCAGCCATGTAGCTGAATCAGCAACTAAATTGTTAGTTCAACTGAATATCTTGCTTTTTGTAACAACAACACAGAAGGAGAAGGAGAGAGAACGGAACCTGGGAACAATGAGAAATCCTGCCAAACATTGACACAAAAATCTCAGAAACCTCTCTATCGCCTCCGCCTTAAATCTTCACCCTGAGAAACAAGATTCCTGCTTCACTTGTGCGGTGTTGAGCTTTGTTTACCTCACAAGCCTTGATGTGCTCGTTCTGCCATTCTTCTCTGATCTTCTCCAGAGCGTTGACGTTGTTTTGATACGTCCTGTCTGCAAATGGGAAACAACAACAAAGTCATCCAGTTGTGTGCTGCAGCTGCCAAAAAAGCCAGTGCAATCCTAAGGCTGCATTAACAGAGGGATAGAATCAAGATCGCGTGAAGTGTTAATACTACTTTATCATGCCTTGGTAAGGCCGCACTTGGAATACCGCATCCAGTTTTGGTTGCCACGATGTAAAAAAGATGTGGAGACTCTAGAAAAGAGTGTAGAGAAGAGCAACAAAGATGATTAGGGGACTGGAGGCTAAAACATATGAAGAACGGTTGCAGGAACTGGGTATGTCTAGTTTGATGAAAAGAAGGACCAGGGGAGACATGATAGCAGCATTCCAATATCTCAGGGCTGCCATAAAGAAGAGGGAGTCAAGCTATTCTCCAAAGCACCTGAAGGCAGGTCAAGGAGCAATGGATGGAAACTAATCAAGGAAAGAAGCAACCTAGAATTAAGGGGAAATTTCCAGATAGTTAGAACAATTAATCAGTGGAACAACTTGTCTTCAGATGTTGTGGGTGCTCCATCACTGGAGATTTTTAAGAAGAGACTACTAGACAGTCACTTGTCTGAAATAGCCTAAGTTCTCCTGCTTGAACAGGGGGCTGGACTAGAAGACCTCCAAGGTCCCTTCCAGCTCTATTCTATTCTAATTCTAATATAGCCCACTGCATAATTTTCTCGGTCATTTCAAGATCTGAAAGCAGAACCTTTGCTGAAAATATGCAGAGAGCGTCATTATGAACAGATTTTTGGTGCCTTTGAGGAAATGTTGACATCCAACTTTTTTAAAAAAAGAAAAAATAAGCAAGAAAAATTAAAGTCTTAATAAAAGTCATGCTGAATCATGGATAAATGTTTCCTCCTGGATTTTTCCTGTAGAAATTTGGAAATTCTTATCTAATCAATGTCATGGATACATAGGATATAGATTCACGGAAGGGCTGGAGGGGACTTTTGAGGTCTTCTAGACCGACCATCTGATCAAGGAAGGAGAGTTTTTAATCATCCTGGTCAAACCATTCCTAGGAAGAATTTGAAAAAATCTAACAAGGTTTCTTGTTGATTCACCTTTTCTGCCCATGTCTGAACCACCATGAATGTTTCTCCCCCTAACTCACAAACCAAGGAAGAAGATATTTAACCAATGGGGTTGAAGTTCCTTCAACCGTCTATATATATCTACATTTTAGGCAATTTCCTTCCCCTTTTCACTCCTACCTATTCCTTTTTTTTTAAATCATATTCTCTACGGCCCGAGTTTATACCAAATAATGAATCCTAAACCTGAATTCACCCACAATTGCTGTGTTCACACAATGTGCTATGCCCAAATAAATCACATTTTGACTTAAGCTCATGGACTGGCCCACAGGATAGGCTAAGACAATGACTGACCCCCCAGCTTCCTATCACTAACCTTAATAACTCCAGTCCCATAACACGCTAAACTCGGGTTAACATATCACCATTTCTAAACCTTGTTTTAAACCTCAGGAATGTGTGAATTTCAATTCCCAGAATTCCCCAGCCAGCCAAGTGAATCTTCCACAATTGGAACAACATGTTGACTTCAACTCCCAGAATTCTCAGCAATTCTCAAACTGACTGGAAAATTCTGGAAGTTGAGTCTATACATCTAGAAGTTCTCAAGTTGGGTAATGTTTGTTTAACAAGTGGTATGATCCTAGTCTCTTTGAGTCAGCCCATCTACTTTTTCCTCTCTGTGCATTCAATTTGCTCTTCCTTTAAGACTGAGAAATCTTAAATTCTCCAAAGCCCCTGAGGGCAGGACAAGAAGCAATGGGTGGAAACTAATCAAGGAGAGAAGCAACTTAGAACTAAGGAGAAATTTCCTGACAGTTAGAACAATGAATCAGTGGAACGACTTGCCTCCAGAAGTTGTGAATGCTCCAACACTGGAAGTTTTTAAGAAGATGTTGGATAACCCTTTGTCTGATGTGGTGTTGGGTTTCCTGCCTAAGCAGGGGGTTGGACTAGAAGACCTCCAAGGTCCCTTCCAACTCTGTTATTCTATTCTATTTTATTCTAAGTGGAAATTGGTTGGAAAGTTGGCAATTCTCTTCAGAAGGCAGAACAACTCACCTGAATCTTCCAAGGCAGTCTTGGCCTGAGCTAGTTTCACAAACAGCTGAAAAGGAAGAAAAAATAATTGGGGAAGATAAATAACAGCAGGCAAAGAGCATGTTAATTCTGAAAAGGAGAAAAAAAAGAGAGAAGAATTACCTCAATTTTTGGATAGGAAAAATAAAGATTCCCTTATGACTGGATTAAGCATAATGAAATGAATACAAGTAGTCCTTGACTTATGACCGCAGTTGAGCCCCAAATTTATGTCGCTAAGCGAGACATTTGTTGTGAGCTGTGCCCCATTTTACAACCTTTCTTCCCACAATAAGCGATTCACTGCAGCTGTAAAGTTAGCGGCACGGTTGTTAAGTGAATCTGGCTTCCCCACTGACTTTGCTTGTCAGAAGGTCACAAAAGGAGATCACTGCGACCGTTATAAATAAGAGTCAAGCATCTGAATTTTGATCACGTGACCCAGGAGCTGCTGCCACATATGAGCTGCTGTTCATATGAAAAACAGTCAAAGGCAGGGATGGGATTCAAATAATTTAACAACCGGTTCTCTGCCCTAATGATTTCTTCCAACAACCAGTTCGCCAAACTGCTCAGAAAGTTAACAACCGGTTCTCCCGAAGTGGTGTGAACTGGCTGAATCCCACCACTGGTCATAGGTCACTTTTGTCAGTGCCGTTGTAACTTTGAAAGGTCGCTAAACGAACTGTTGTAAATTGAGGACTACCTGCCGTTAAAAGTACAGTACTGCAGGCTCAGTCTGCCCATGGTCAGGAGTTCGATCCTGAAGGGATTCAAAGTTGACTCGGCCTTCTATCCTTCCGAGGTCCGTAAAATGAGGACCCAGATTGTTGGGGGCAGAGTCAACCGCTTAGAGAGGGCTCGTCATCTGAGGGCTACCTATAAATGCCATTTTGTTTTGTGGCCTGTCAGCCAAATCGGATGAGGAGGAGACGTGGGAGTCAGGGTCAGAGGGGGAAGAGGGAATGGATTTGTCAGAGAAAGAGAGAGAGGTGGAGCCTGGGCTGTTGGTCAGCCCTCAGATGGAGCGTCAACAGCCCCCAGGTCCATAGGGGGCTGATGAGGAGGAGGAAGGACAGCTGGGTCCAGTGCCTGATGCATGAATGCACAGAAGGCAGAGGAGAGGAGAGCAGTGGAAATCTATGGGCTGGTTCTTGGGACTGAAGAGCTACTGCTGCTGGCGAAGCCCCATCCTAGCTCTGGGGATAAAAGGCAGTGAGTGGAGATGAATAGATGCTGCTGGCACTCCTAATTAAAGGAATCATTGCTTCAACTACAGAGGGTTTGTTGTGTTTGGGGAGCTGAGTTATAACATTTTGGGGCAAAACGGTCATTGAATTGAAGCCCAAAGCTTTGCAGTTGTTCATTCATAGACCTGCATGGATCCCCTCTACCTTTTCCTGCTGCTTCGGTGTGACCAGGTTGGTGCTCCGATGAACGGCTTGCTCTGCTTCGTCTTTGTCTCTGCATCGCTGTTCGTAGAGCCTCTTGGCCTGGGGAATTTGCAGAATAGAGCGAGCTGACGGGGACAGACAATTATCACATATTTTAATAAACAGAAGGGAGGAATCACTCACTTCTAAGGCCTTCTTGTACTGCAGATTCCGGGTTTTGTGAATGGCGTCCATTATTAGTTCAATCTGTGAAAGAAAAAAAAAAGAAAAAAAATTAAAAGCCACTCTTTGTTTCCAAGCAAAACATTTCCCCCTTCTAAAAATAGAAGACCGCACAATAAGAATGGAAAAAAAACCCCACTCTTTTATTTTTAACCTTGCAAAGCACAGTTCTCTGTTAACCCTAGAGAGTTTCAACCAGTGGTGAAATGTAAAACTGATTACTACTACCGGTTCTGTGGGCGTGGCTTGGTGGGGGAGGGGGGGTAATGTGACTGGGCGGGCGTGGCCAACTTTTTTTTTTTTTACTTTTAAAACCATTTTTTCCTAGGTTGTAGAAAAAATGCTTTTAAAAGCCTCTGACGATCCCAGCTGAGCCTCACAATTATCAGAGGTTTTTTTTTTACTTTTAAAAGCATTTTTTCAGCCGAAGAGGTTGTAGAAAAAATGCTTTTCAAAAAATAAAAATAAAAAAGCCTCTGATGATTGTGCGGCTCAGCTGGGCATGGGGTGGGCAGGGATTTTTGCTACCAGTTCTCCGAACCACCCACCACCATTGCTATCGGATCGGGTAATCCGGTCCGAACTTGGAGCATTTCACCCCCGGTTTCAACGCACAAGGAATCCTCGACTTTAAGATCACAATTGAGTCGTTAAGTGAATCCCCTGCAATTGTTCAGAGAGTAACATGGTTGGTGGAGCGAATTTGTTAAGCGAATCGGGCTTAACCCGTGGACCTTGCTTGTATGAAGGTCACAAAAGGGGGAATTGCATGATACTGCAACCGTCATAAATATGAGCCCGTGGCCAAGCATCCGTATTTTGATCACATGAACGTGGTTGTATGCACTGGTGGGATTCCAAATCTTTTCCTACCGATTCTGCCCGTACGCTCGCCCAACACGTGCTTTGCATGCATGCACAGCACTCAAAGACCATCCTCGGTGTCAGCGTTGGTGAGCTGAGCTGTTGTTTAGGTCAGCTGAGGCACGGGCAATCTGCTCTTCCGCACAAATCAGCTGAGATAAAAAACAGAGGAATATAGGACAGGGAACAGCAAGGGCAGAGGGCGGGGCCATCCAGAAGAGGTATTTGCCGCTTCTCCAAACTACTCAAAATTTCCGCTACCGATTCACCCGAACCAGTCTGAACCAGCTGAATTACCATCTCTGGTTGTAAGTGTGAAAAACGGTCGTAAGTCACTTTTTTCAGTGCTGTTGTAACTTTGAACGGTTACCAAATGAATGGTTGCATTTGTAAGCTGAGTTGAATGAGGCATCGATTGTGCGGGAAGCAAAGCTTCCATGGGGACTAGAAAGCTGATTTCAGCTCCAAGCCCTTTGAGGCAGGCAAATCCAGGAACCAAGAATCAGCTGGATTTCTAAAACAATATTTCTAACTGGGTAAGGTAACACAATCTTGAAAACCTGCCTAAGCAGTTCTCCAGATTAATTTATACGCGGGGGTGAAATCTACCTACCTTCCCTACCGGTTCGGAAGTGTGTGCACCATCATCACGTCAGATTTTTGACCCTCTGCGCATGCGCAAAGCCTTCTGCGCATGCACAGAGGGTCAAAAATGGGTTACTTCCTGGTGAAAACCAGGAAGTAACAACATCCGGGCAGGTGGGCGGAGCCTCATGCTGCTGCCAATATCAGTTCGCCGAACCACACACCACCAGCGCTACCGGCTCACGCGAGCCGGACAGAACCAGCAGGATTTCACCATTGCATAATGAAGGGGTCAAAGAATCAATTGTTTGGGAAGATAAAAATGTACCTTCTTCCATTTTTAGTTCTTTTCTAGTTCTGAGCTATCTGCTACGGTCATGATTCTCTAGGATCCAAGATTAAATTCTATCTTAAGTGGAACGACTTGTCTCCAGAAGTTGTGGGTGGTCCAACACTGGAGATTTTAAAGAAGAGATTGGACAATCATTTAACTGAAATGGTATAGGGCCAGAGTGTCACTCGATTTTATTGAAGGCCGCATCTGGGTTGTGTTTGACCTCAGGGGGGCTGGGGTGGGCGGGGTCAGGGTGGGCGGGGCCAGCTCGACATCACTCATGTTGGGGGCATCTGTGGTGGCCAAGTGCTAAGGCAGGATTTCCTTCAGACCCTCCCTCACTCCCCTTCCTTCCTTCCTTCCTTCCTTCCTTCCTTCCTTTTCTTCTTTTTCCAACCCTCTTCATTCTCTTTCTTTGGTGGGCCCATGGACCAGATCTAAGCACCCCGCAGGGACCAGATCTGGCCCATGGGCCTTGAGTTTGACACCTCTGGCATAGGGTTTCCTACACGAGCAAGGAGTTGGACTAGAAGACCTCCAAGGTCCCTTCCAACTCTGTTATTCTATTCTGGAAACTTGTTAAGGAGTGATCCAAGCTAGAAATCCAAGCTAGAAATAAGGGGAAGCTTTCTGACAGTGAGAACAATTAATCCATGGAAGGGCTTGTCTCCTGGAGTTATGGGTGCTCCATAACTGGAAGTTTTCAGAAATAGACTGGACAACCATTTGACCAGTATGATATAAGGGCTCTTGCCTTGGGAAGTGGGTTGGATTAGAAGACCTCCGAGGTCCCTTTCAGCCCTATATATTATGTTCTATCTGTTGAGTTACATTGAGTTTCTTTTTTGTATTTCCCCTTCCCGTAAACCAATGTTTCACAATCTTGGCATCTTGAAGATCTGTCGACTTCAAGAATTCCCCAGACAGCCATGGGAATTCACCCATGGGAGCCTGCCCATGTTTGCTGGGAAAGTCTAAGACTTCCACACCTCTTAAAGCTATCAAGGTTGAGAAACACCGCCAGACACCAAAGAACATTTTCTATAATAGTCCTGTTTCTTCCTCTACATTCTCTTGGGCATTTGGTTACTCTGTGCTTTGTTCAAACTCAATTTATGTCTGGTGGAGAAAGAAAAAAAAACCATCCCATTGGGATGTCCTTCGATAATAAAAATTAAAAATTGGCAGCTTTTCATTCTGAACTTTGAAATATAACCTAAGCATCACCTTAAGAGGTTAACAGAAGCCAGATTCACTTAATAACCATGCTTCTAACTGTTAACAGATTTAACAGATTAACAGAGTTGGAAGAAACTTGATAGCCCAAGCAGGAGACCCTACACCATTTCTGACAGATGGCAGTCAAATCCCTTCTTGAAAGTCTCCCACAACTTCTGAAGGCAACTTCTGTTCTGTGGGTTGATTGTTCTTGCTGTCAGAAAGTTCCTCCTCATTTCTAGGTTGAATCTCTCCTTGGTCAGTTTCCATCCATTATTCCTTGTCTGGCCTTCAGGTGCTTTGGAAAATAGCTTGACCCCCTCTTCTTTGTGTCAGCCCCTCAAATATTGGAAGACTGCTATCATGTATCCCCTGGTTCTTCTCTTCGCTAGACTAGTCATGCCCAGTTCATGTAACCGGTCTTCATTTGTTTTAGCCTCCAGTCCCCTCATCATCTTGGTTGCTCTTCTCTGCACTCTTTCTAGAGTCTCAACATCTTTTTAATAGTGTGGTGACCAAAACTGGATGCAGTACTCCAGGTGTGGTCTTACTAAGACTTTACCTCAATTGATCTTGACTGTAGCCCTCTGTTAATGCAATTTAGGATTGTGTTGGCTTTTTTGGCTGCCGCCGCACACTGCTGGCTCATATTTAATTGGTTGACCACTAAGATCCCAAGATCCCTCTCACAGTTTGCTTAGTGACCATTCAAAGTTACAACAGCACTGAAAAAAGTGACTTATGACTGTTTTTGATCCTTGCAACAGGAGCTGCATCCCCAGGGTCCCTGCCTTGACCCTATAAAACAAATATTTCCTCCAATGTATTTTAAAGTTTGGCTTCCATTAGAGATGTTTAGATTTCTTATCCTTTAAAGGTAGACAGATTAAGAGAGATTGGATAGTCAAAAATATTAACTTCTTGTTCTACGACAGACAGTCCTCGACATACGACCACAATTGAGCCCAACATTTCTGTTACTAAGAGAGCGAAGTGAATTTTGCCCCGTTTTACGACATTCCTTGCCACAGTCGTTAAGCGAATCACTGCAGTTGTTAATAATCTACAATTTCAATTCAGATTTATTGGTGATATTCTGAAATATAGGAAGACAGCCCCCGCACCCTTGCCCAGATTAAATATTCTTTGTTCTTAATATTAAGAGAGGCAGGATAGAATATTTGCTCAAAGGAGAAATGGAGAAACATGTTCTTAAAGACAGAAAGCAGCCCCAGTCTTCCTGCATAGTAAAACAGCCTCCATCAGATGCTTGAAGACTTTAGAGATGGATATATTAAGAAAGACTGGGCCAATCTAGTCCTAAACAAAACACCTTCAGCTCCAGATCATAGGATTAAGAATTTATATCCCTCATCCAAATTCTAAGAACAGGACATGACCTTTAGGACATAATAAGTTTTATCTATCACCATTAGAATAGCAAAAGGTACAAGGCTCACTACATTGTGCAACCCCCTGGAGCATCTCAAACACAAAATCCCAGAAACCAATAAAGATCCATCCACTCATTCAGCAATTTTGTCAGCTGTCCCAGAACTGCATGCTGTGGTTGGTTCTGCTCATCCATAAACTGTCTTTCTTAAGCAGCTTCCATTTTATTCCCAGCTTTGAACTGGACCTGTTTTTCTTCCAACAATACCTCCCCCCCCCCCAATTCCTCACCTTTTTACGATGGAGTTTTTGCTTTTCTCTGAAATCCTCCATTTTCTTTGCTTCTTCCCTGAGATTCTGGGCTAGCTGCATATGGATTTGGCCAACAGTCTCCACGCCTAGGAGCAAGAACATCAATTCAAATAGGAAAGCCACTTTTCTTGTCATTTTACAAATGAGAAACCAGTTGCAGAAACTCTACAACTGGACTTGTGCCTTGCGCAAAGCCATCATTTACTTAAGCATGGTCCATTCCTTACGCTAATTACCAAACAATTCACAGTTAAGCATAAATTTGGCCTACAAACCACAATGTCTGGATTCACACCCTTTTAAATCAAAGTCAAACTCATCCAAACCAACCATGGTTTACATTCAATAAGATTCTCACCGATTCAAGGTTGACTCAGCCTTCAATCTTTCCAAGGTGGGTAAAATGAGGACCCAGATTTTTGGGAGCAATAGGCTGACTCTGTAAACCGCTTAGAGAGGGCTGTTAAAGCACTGTGAAGTGGTATATAAGTCTGAGTGTTATTGCTTTTTACTACACAAACCAAGCTAAACAATAGCTCCTGCTTGACTTAATTGTCACTGGCTGTGCTAGCAAAGAAATCATTATTATTTACTACAACCTTTAGAGTGAATCCAAGAAAGAACGCTTTATTTGATTTGTTAGGTGGGTACCTAGAGAGGTAGACAGAGGTGACCTTGAAGAAATAATGCGAAGACCTGCTTAGCAAAATAGGAGCTCAGTCTGAGAAAATAATTTGAAAAAGTGAGCAAGAAATTCCTTGCTTTTCTTGCAATTTCTTGAATTTCTTTCTTGCAAGCCGGGAAATTGCCTTGGCTTGACTTTGGTGTGTGTATGTTCTCAATTTGCAATGACAATTGGGACTGGCAAATATGTCATTAAGCAGTGAGTCCATTAAGTGAGGCATTATGAGCCGCGGTGGCGCAGTGGTTAGAATGCAGTACTGCAGGCTACTTCTGCTGACTGCTGGCAGATCAAATCTCACCAGGCTCAAGGTTGACTCAGCCTTCTGTCCTTCTGAGGTCGGTAAAATGAGGACCCAGATTGTTGGGGGCAATAGGCTGAGTCTTAGAGCTTAGAGAGGGCTGTAAAAGCACTGTGAAGCGATGTATCTAAGTGCTAGTGTTATTGCTATCATGCAATCTGATTATATGATTTTTTGGGATAAGTGAATAATCAGTAATTAACCGAGACATCATTGACTACGATTTATGACTTTCCTTGCCATCATCCCTATGGACAGTCAGAAGTTCTTTAGGGTGGTCACAGGTGGTGATGATGGGTGGTCACAGGTAGCATGATGGGTCATCATCAAGTGCAAGCCGGTTACTAAGCCCAAAGATTTTGATCATGTGACCATGAGATGCTGTGATAAGTATGAGAACTGATCATGTTACTTTTTTCAGCCAAGCCATAACTTCAAACTAAATAATTGATTGTAACCTGTAAGAGGAAATGCAGCCAGACTTTCAAGGTTCTGTTACCATAGCTGTTAAAGTAATGATTGTCGAAGCGTGAATCAGCCTCGTTCCCCCCCTGGGGAAAACTGTGATTAATTAGAGGTGACTGGATCTTGTTTTCCATGGTATATACTCTCAAGAAAACCTGAAATATAAATTCTAATAAACATTTTATTATCAAAGTAAAAAAAACTAACTAACTACATCTTGATATCCCAGAGACGGACAAAAGAGAAAGTAGAAAGTAGAAAGTTAGAAAGAAAAGAATGAATGTAGACATGCGCAGTAGCTTGAAAATCACGAGACAGTCTTATCTCTTCTCCCTGATAAAGTCCTCTGGCAAGCTACCGTAATGTTCAGAATAGAAGCTCAGCTGGCAAATACAAATAATGCAGTGACAATGATGATTTAATAGCTGACAAGCTGCTGTAAACCAAGATGATGAAATGAGAATGAGTCAGCAGGGTTACTGCCACTTTAAGAAGCTATCTATATAAGTGAAGCCATGAGAGGGAGTCTCTCTCTCCTGTGTATCACTCTCCTCATCAACTTTATTGTAGTTCTCCATGAAGAGTTGGAGATTGATTGATTGCCTGGTATATGCCTACCATGTTTATGTATGTATATAGAAGTCTTGTATATAAACCACTGTTTGTAAGAGAAACCTCTGTGTCCTGTATTTTGCTCCTGGGTTGTCTCAAAATAGTAGTCATGCTGTAAACACTCAATTGCTTCTTTCCTGCACTTCAAAGAGCTGGCATCATTTTAGAACAGTGCCTCTCAAAGCTTGGCAACTTTTAAGACAATGGACTTCAACTCCCAGAATTCTCAAGCCAGCCGTGCTGGCTGGAGAATTCTGAAAATTCTGAAAATCCATCCCTTGTAAAGTTGCCAAACTTGAGAAATACCGATTTAGAGTAGTCCTCAACATACAACCACAACTGAGCCCAAAATTTACTGTTGCCAAGGGAGACATTCGCTAAGTGAGTTTTGTCCCATTTTACGACCTTTCTTGCCACACTTCTCGAGTGAATCACTGCAATTCGTAAGTTAGTAACACGGCTGTTAAGTGAATACGGCTTCCTCATTGACTTTGCTCGTCAGAAAGGGGATCACGTGGCCTTGGGACACTGCAATGGTCGTAAATATGAGTCAGTTGCCTAGTGTCTGAACTTTGATCCCATGATCAGGGGGCTGCTACAAAGGGCGTAAGTGTGAAAAACGACCATCAGTCGCTGTTTTCAGTGCTGTTGTAACTTTGAATGTTCACTAAGTGAACTGTTGTAAGTCGAGGACTACCTATATAACAACTTGGCTCTTGAAAGCCTGATTGTATTTTCTCCCTCTTACATCAAGAACGTCAAGAGAGAGCAACTTCATGTTTTTCTGCTAAACCATCCCCACATCAGATCATTTCTGAAGTCTGTCCGCAGGCCCCAACCTTTCCCCAAAATCAAAACAATGGTTTTGATTGATTTTTTTAACTTCTCTCTCCTCCTATCACAATTTGATGGATTTATACAGAGTTGTTAAGAAGTTGACTCATCCCAAATCAGATTCTTGCCCATCTCATCCAATATCACCTGTATCCGTGATGGCAAACCTATGGCACATGTGCCCAAAGTGTCACGCAAAGCCATGTCACCCAGCATGCACAGCCTTGCCTGTTTGTCTTCTAGGTTTCTAGTGCGTATGCAAGCATGACGATCAGCTGTTCTCCATGCGCACGGCAGTGCCGAAAACTGGTGTGCGCATGCATGCCGGCCAGCTGATTGTCAGGTGCGCATGCGCGCCAAAAACCAGAAGTTCGGCTTTTCCAGAGTGCGATCCTTTCATGCCAGGGCAGTGCTGAAAATCGGCCTGCGCATGCACGCTGGCTGGCTGATCATTGAGTACGCATGCATGCTGGAACCCAGAAGTTTAACTTTTCCAGAGTGCGGGCCTGATGAGCGTGTGCACAGGCGCATGGCATTTCCACACAACATTTTTGGCACTTGGTGCCAAAAAGGTTTACCATCAGTGACCTATACCTGTGATGGCAAACCTATGGCACGGGTGCCACAGGTGGCACACAGAACCATATCTGAGGGCACACAAGTGTTGCCCTAGATCAGCTCCAGCGCACATGTGCCAACCGGCCAGCTGATTTTCGGGCCTTCCGGGCCCACCGGAAGTTGGGAAATGGGCTGTTTCCGGCCTCTGGAGGGCCTCTTTTCTGTCCTCCCCAGGCTCCTAGAAAACCTCTGGAGCCTGGGGAGAGTGAAAAATGGGTGCAATGTGCCATCGCGTGCCAAAAGCGGGGAGAGCGCAGGGGGAGCACGCACATGTGCGCGGGAGGGTGGGGCATGGGTAGGCATTGAATTATGGGTGTGGGCACACACACACACGATTCCCCAGTTCTCCCCCCACTTTTGGCACGTGACGGCAAAAAGGTTAGTCAATAACTGACCTATACCAACTACCAATTCTTTAGGTAAGCATCTTCCAAAGTTTGACCTTCCAAAAATCAAACTTGGTTATTTTTTAGGCAAGACAGGTGTTCTGTCTTAAATTAAGGCCTTCAGTCCAAGATAGGTTGGAAGGCTACAACCAGATTAAGGGAACTCTGCTATGAGCCATCATGTTATCTAGGCCTAACGTTTCACTGGGTATGAACCCAGCCATTGTGACTTATACTCCAAACCATGGTCAAAACAAATTAGGTTTGATGAAAGCAACTGCTGTAATCTCTTGGCTAGCATAGAGTCATCCCAAAAAGCCATCTCAAGTTGTTAGTCATGCTCCACTCATTATCAAGGATGTAGCTGCAGAGATGGTCAACAGTATTAAATATCTGGGGGTGCAGATAATTAACAATCTGAACTGGCCTCTCCACACGTCATCTTAGTGAAATGTGTAGACCAGTGAAGCGTGCCTTTCCTGTGTCGGATGAGGAGAGCACATCTTTCTCCTTCTGTCCTGGCCACTTTTTACAGAGGCACGATTGAGAGCGTTTTAACAAACTGCATCACTGTTTAGTTTGGTGGCAGTAGATAGAAAGTCCATACATAGAGTGGTGTGGACAACAGAGAAGATCATAGTTAGCTCACTTCCTGGTATCCAGGATGCCACTTGTAAGTGCTTAGAGCTCAAAGCATTGTTAGAGACCCTCACACACCCATTTCACAATCTGTTTCTGTTGCTCCCCTCTGGGAGGAGATTTTGAAGTATCTCTAGCAGGACTACCAGATTCTGTAACACCTTTGTTCCTTGTGTCATCTATTCTATTCTATTCTATTCTATTCTATTCTATTCTATTCTATTCTATTCTATTCTATTCTATTCTAAATTAGTTTTAGCAGACCTGTGCTTTTTCCAACAGACCTTGGATTACCAGAACTTCTACAGATGCTAAATACTAGGGAAAATATGACTGTTCTTATGACATCTGAGATATACATGGAGTGCTTCACATTCTGGGGTCAAGAAGGTTTCTCCAGCTTCCCAACCAGGGCATGACCCTAGTGACTAACTCTATCCAAAGATCAACAAGACTTATCTCAAAAGTTCATGCCTGCTGACAGTCACCATATTATAATCTAGCAATGTGGGAAACTCTCAGGCTGCATGCCCTAACGTAGCCTAAAATGTTGGCTTCTTTCCAAGGACTCAGACTGAGAACCAGGGTTCCTCAAACTCTACAGCAATAAGGTCCAGGCCTGGCAACTTTAAGCTTTGTGGACTTCAGCTCCCAGAATTCCTCAGCCAGCCATTACCAGGAGACTGAGAGTTCTAGTCCTGCCTTAGGCATGGAAGCCAATTGGGTGACTTTGGGCCAACCACCAGGAGACTGTGAGTTCTAGTCCTGCCTTAGACATAGAAGCCAATTGGGTGACTTTGGGCCAATCACCAGGAGACTGGAAGTTCTAGTCCTGCCTTTGGCATGGAAGCTGACTGGGTGACTTTGGGCCAATCACCAGGAGACTGTGAGTTCTAGTCCTGCCTTAGGCACAAGAGTTGACTGGATGGCTTTAGGCCAGTCATTCTCTCTCAACCCAACTCGCCTCAAGAGGTTGTTGTTCTGAGGAAAAGAGGAGGAGGAAGGAGTATTGGGTATATTTAATGCCATGTTGGCTGCAGAATTCTGGGAGTTGAAATTCCAAAGGCTTAAAGGGGACACCCCTGCTGTAGAGGTTTCTGGCACAGGCATCCCTGGAGGAAGCTAATGATGAAGGTGGTGTTATGGAACAAGCTCCATCCTTCACACAAATTTCATGCAACCTCCAATCCTTCACACAATTGCATGCAACCAGGTTGCATTCAACCTTGCTGGAGAGCAAACCCTTGTTGGGTTGATGGCTTTGATGTAAGAACTAAGCAATCCCCGAGCAAAGCAACTGGACCTTTGCAACCAGCAGGATCAACCAACAGAGCTGAAGCTGTGTAGCGTAGGGGGCTAATGCCTCCTACTAAAGGCAGCAATTAACACCAGCTGCCTGTAATTTCTCTGAGTTCAATCCTAGCCAGGCTCAAGGTCGACTCAGCCTTCCATCCTTTCTAAGGTGGGTAAATTGAGGACCCAGTTGTGGGGGCAATAAGCTGACTTTGTATAAATATACAAAAGTATGAAGGCTATTGCTTAACGCATTGTAAGCCGCCCTGAGTCTCCGGAGAAGGGTGGCATATGAATCAAATTAAAAAAAAAAAAAAAAGAAGCTTCTTGGATGAGAAGCGAAACATCTTCAAAAAAAAAAAAAAACACCAGAAAGTCCAGTTGCCTCTTGAAAAAGCACCTTTGGGGCAGCCAGGAGGATCATTAGTAAGAACTACAATAACAATTTAAATAACACAAAATAAGCTCCACTCCCTTCTAGCACTGATGATGTTACCTACAACCAAGTTCACTGAGCTCCAAGGGCTTCACAATTGTAATCTTCATTTTAAACTAATTTTTTTAAAATTCTACGAGTCCTGTGATTAAAAACGAAATAAAAACATAGAAATGAAACCTGATTTACTCTTTCTCCTTGGCACAGCCACTGCAAAACTAAGGGGGAGACAGATCAAACATGAGCATCCTTGACAGACCATGGTCAAGCGCGGTTTGTTGGATCATCGTGGGTGGGTTTCCTAGACAAGCACTAAGCCCTGGCCATCTGAATAGAGACAGTGTCAATTCTTTGGTTTGTCGAGTTTAGCTTTCTCCATGCTGATCTACCCCTCTGCCATATTGTTCTGACCTAGGCTTCCCTAAACCACGAAGCAGACTCCTTGTCCTGACAAAAAAAACACCCTTTTTATTAGTTACTATGAATTCTTCTCATTCACATCCAGCAAAGTCTTTCAAGGGAGAATTTATAGTCACAGATCTTATCTGGCTTGGAGAGCTGCCAGGCCGATATCTTCAAAACTTGACAAGGTAACTCAGAGAGTCACGAACCAATTAAGCAAACTAATTGTCTCCTGCAAACTCCACTCCCCTTTCGCTCCTCTTTTATTCCCCCTGGGGGGGGGGCATTCATCGTCCACCTGTGGTCTTACTCCCAAGTCGACCCTTGTTCTTTAGCTGTTCCCTTCGTCTGGCAACTCTGCGCATGCAGACACTGAGAACAGGCTCCAGCTGTTCTTCTGCCTCACTGATGTCTGACTTTGAAGGCAGCTGATAACTGGCATCCTAACCCTAACCCTGGTCCCCTCCCTGCCTCCGATGCAGAGTCCTCATCAGAGCCTTCCCCAGACTCCAGGACTGGCCCATATTCCTCCCCAACCTCCTTACTGACCAAATCTGCTGCCAGCTCCACTGGCCACTGGTGGGCCACACACATATACAGTAGGACCTCAACTGGTTTTATCTTCAACCAGCATGTATGGTGTCCACCTTATCTGGGTATTATGGAAACTGTAGCTTAATGCACGGGGAGATTCCACCAATAAAGCTAATTTATTTCCCCACCAACAAAGTTCAACTTTTCTAAGACGCCTCAGATGACTTACGTTGTTTGAAAACCTCCAGTGCTCTTCTGAGGGTACTAAAATGAAAGGAAAACAGACAATGAAGTTGAACAACAGTGAAATTGTGTTGATGTCACCAAAAACACACCAAAAAAACCCCCAAGACTTTTTCTTACGGGCTTCCAGAAATTAGTCCCGTTTCAACATCCGATTAGGCAAGTTATGAAACTCAGAACATAGCTCTACAAGTCAGATAAATTTCTGAACTTCTCTTTCCTCCTTTGCTAGTGACTTCTCTGGGTGGCTGAGGAAACGTTTCTCAATCATTCAAAGGACACTTGAAATGAAAAATCCAGAAGACACATTTAGTTCAGGAAGTGAGAAGAACCAAACCTCACATGCCTTGTACCCCGGGTCAAATTCATACAATGCACTGACCCATGGCAGATGAGTTGCATACCTTCTTAGTTGGGTTCCCCCAAACTGCTAAATCATGAATATGCAGAACAAGTTCTAATTTTGTACCTTGGGTGAAACCAGCAAATGGCTTGTAAAACAAATGTGGGAACTCAATCTCTGTTTGAAGGATGAAAGGAGGAGCAGGTTGTTCCTTAAGACAATGGAAAATCCAAATGGGTGGACTTTGCCGGGTTCACCATGATATGCCCTGACTGCTTTGAGATCAAACCAGTTTGGCCTAGTTCAGGGGTCTGCAACCTTAAACACTTAAAGAGCTATTTGGACCCATTTCTCACAGGAAAAAGAAAAACACCGGGAGCCACAAAATCCTTCCTGTGCTGACTATTTCTTGAGTGGCCACAAAACTAGCAACTACGTAATTGAATTAAACGTTCTGTTTTCTTCTGAAACTTTTCTTTTCTTGGATTTACCCATGGTTGGCCTACCAGGGGTTGAAAAGCTCAATAAATCGCGTGCTGGCGGATGTCGCACATTGGCGGTTGTGATGCATATTTTGAGTGACAGGGAGCCGCAGCAGTGGGTGAAAGAGCCACATGCAGCTCCAGAGCTGCAGGTTGCTGACCCCTGGCCTAGTAATTAAGGCATCGGGCTAGAAATCCAATAATGGTGATGGTGACTTCTAGTCCCACCTTAGGTATGAAAGCCAGATGGATGTCTTTGGGCCAATCACCAGGAGACTGTGAGTTCTAGTCCTGCCTTAGGCATGAAAGCCTGCTGGGTGACTTTTTTTTTTTTAATTAGATTTGTATGCTGCCCTTCTCCGGAGACTCAGGGCAGCTTACAATGCGTTAAGCAATTGATTGACTTTGAGTCAATCATCAGGAGACTCTGAGTTCTAGTCCCGCTTTAGGCATGAAAGTCAACTGGGTGTCTTTGGGCCAATCACCAGGAGACTGACAGTTTTAGTCCCGGCTTAGGCTTGAAAGCCGGCTGGGTGACTTTGAGTCAATCACTAGGAGACTGTGAATTCTAGTCCGGCCTTAGGCATGAAGACTGACTGGATGACTTTGGGCCAGTCCCCCTCTCTCTCTAAGCCCAACCTACCTCACAGGTTTGTTGTAAGGAAAAAGAA
This sequence comes from Masticophis lateralis, assembly GCA_030761175.1. Taxonomy (NCBI): domain Eukaryota; kingdom Metazoa; phylum Chordata; class Lepidosauria; order Squamata; family Colubridae; genus Masticophis; species Masticophis lateralis. Next base: position 275,210,891 of record JAUDYJ010000002.1, on the reverse strand, counting down.
GAATTAATTATTTTCACTGTCTTGAGTTATTTATACAGATATAGGTGGGATATTTTAAATAGAGATAGATAGATAGATAGATAGATAGATAGATAGATAGATAGATAGATAGATAGATAGATAGATAGATAGATAGATAGACAGACAGACAGACAGACAGATAGATATGCTAGATGGATGGATGGATGGGGAGGAGGAGAGGGAGGGGGAGGGGGAGAGGGAGAGGGAGAGGGAGAGAGAGTGGGGGACACTGGTAGAGACATCTCTACCGTATGTCTGTCTTATCTCTCTCTCTCTCTCCTTAGATATATATGGATGAAATAGATATAGTATATATATATAGAGAGAGAGATGTAGATATATGGATGATATAGATATTTGAATGATATATAGATATATGGGGGAGAGGGGGGAAGGGAGGGAGGGAGAGATCCCAAGGATGTGAAAACGGATGTGCAGTCAGATGTCCTTGACAGTGGCAGAGGGAGCCTAAGAAGAAGGCTCACTGCTATACCAAGTCACCTGTTTCCCTAAGTGGCAATGGATGGGAACTGGTAACCATGCATCAAACTGACAAGACAAACTGTTTTTCCATGACTGCATTTTTCTACGAAATTGGGAACTGAATTTCAACCCTTGGGAGTACTCCGACGTCGATCAGGCATAGGGCCCACCTGAACAAATGGCAAAGTAATGCAATAGCTCAGCAGGGGACTTCAGGCAGTGCTCCCGATGAATTCGTTTCTGTATGGATGCAACCCTTGGTATGTGGAGTCATTATTTAAAAAGAAAGAAATAAACCGTCAAAGCAAGGCTGTCAAATAAGACTTCCTTCCCATTTTCAGAAGTTCATCTGGAACTTTTTTTTAAACTAGGGATAAATTTCCAGGCTGAAGACTAGGTCAGGGGGTCTGCAACCTTAAACTGTGGGGGCACCGGCCATCTGGAACGAGCTCCCCCCTGAGATAAGGACGATACAGGACCTACGTACCTTCCGCCGTGCTTTAAAAACATTCCTATTTCATCAGGCTGGTCTGGCTTAAACCTCCCCTTTATAATGGGTTTTTAAATGTTTGATATGATTGGATTTTAAATTTTTCAGCCTAATTGTTTAATTTATCTTAACTATTTTTAACTTTTGTATGTTCTGTATTTTAATTGGCTGTTCACCGCCCTGAGTCCCTTTGGGGAGTAGGGCGGTATATAAATTTGATAAAATAAAATAAAATAAATAAATAAATAAATAAATAAATAAATAAATAAATAAATAAATAAATAAATAATAAATAAATAAACAAACAAACAAACAAACAAACAAACAAACAAACACTGAAAGAGCCATTTGGACCCGTTTCCCACAGAAAAGAAAACACCGGGAGCCACAAAACCTTGGTGGGCATGGCCAATTCAAAGTCTCACCAGTCACATGTCTCCCACCCACCCACCCACGCCTATCCAGCTGGTCATTAGGGCAGAGAACCAGTTGTTAAAAAAACAACGGAAACCACAAAACCCTTTTGACATCTCTCTCTCTCTCCCACCCCCCCTCCTCCTCTCTCTCTCTCCCCCACTCTCTCTGTATCTCTCTCTCTCCCCCCCTCCCCATCTCTCTGTATCTGCCCCGGCCGCTTATCTATCCCCCGCCATCACCCTTACCTTCTCAGGCCAGGCAAGGAGTGACTGGGAGGGTGAGGGGCGGGTCCAGCCAGTGGTGGGATCACCTGACAAGGAGCCACAGCAAAGGGCCCAAAGAGCCACATGTGGCTCCGGAGCCACAGGTTGCAGACACCCAGTCTAGGTGAATAACGTGGCATTTGACCGAGAAGGATGGCTAAGAGATTTCTCCAAACCGGTTTTTCCCCCAACAAACAGGACCGGCTTACTTGAGCTCTGTTTGCCCACAGGGCTTCTTCCGTGACAAGCTGATCAGCTCCTTCCCATATCTCTCTTCTACAGAAGCCCTGAAACAGACAAAGATTGGCATAAAAGTTCAGGATCCAGGCAAGCGAAGACTTCTGAACCCTGCTTTCATCCTGCCAAGGATCAGCCACTGAAATTCAACTCAAAAATAAACAATCGTCCAGAGATGTGCTTTTCAAAAAAAAACAAAGGCGGTCAGCAGACAGCCCTCTGCGAAACTAACTACTCCTGTTTTTAACCCTTGAAATCGGTGGTATTCAGCCGGTTCGGATTGGTTCAGGCAAACTGGTAGCGACGGCTAAGGGTGGCCATGCCTCCGGTGTAATACCGTCCTATTTAGCCATGTTTTTGAGGCCAGGCGCCTGCACGGAGGGCGCACGAGTGTGAAGCGAGTGTGCAAACCGGTGGTAAGGATATATGCAACCCGCCTCTGCTTCAAATCCCCAGATTTGGTCCTTAAAGTGGGTGAAATTTCTGCTCTATGTGGGATTGCCTTTGAAAAAAACCACATGGAAACTACATCTGATGCAGGATGTGACTGCACAGGCAGCACTGGGCATGCCAAGATTGCGTCCACACCTGTGAAAACTGCTGCTTTTGTGAGTTGGATTGCTTGAGGTTGGGTTTTGGCGCAATTCAGGGTGTTGGTTGTTACTGACAAAGCCCTTGGAGATGTAGGGCCTGGTTGCCTGAGGGACCACCGATCTCTGATAAGCTCTGCTTCTCAGTAAGCAGTGGGCAATGTGACTACAGTCCAGTGGTGAAATGTAAAATTTGTTGCTACCGGTTCTGTGGATGTGGCTTGGGGGGGGGGGGTAATGTGATTGGGTGGGCGTGGCCAACTTTTTTTTTTAAAACTTTTCAAAGCATTTTTTCTAATGCTTTGAAAAACCTCTGGCGATCAGGCAACTCAGCTGGGATCGTCAGAGGGGCTTTTTAAAAAATGTTTTGAAAAGTCTCTCTGACGATCAGGCAATTCAGCTGGAATCCTCAGAGGCTTTTCAAAGCATTTTTTCTACAACCTCTTCAGCTGAAGAGGTTGTAAAAAAAATGCTTTCAAAAGGCTCTGACGATCCCAGCTGAGTTGCCTGATCGTCAGAGGCTCTTTTTTTTACTTTTAAAAGCAGTTTTTCAGCCGAAGAGGTTGTAGAAAAAATGCTTTTAAATTTTTTTTAAAAAGCCTCTGATGATTGCGTGTCTCAGCTGGGCATGGGGTGGGGGGGGCAGGGATTTTTTGCTACTGGTTCTCTGAACCATCTGCCACCATCGCTACCGGATCGGGCGATCCGGTCCAAACTGGGAGCATTTCACCCCTGCTATGGTCCCCGTTTCCACAACTAACACTATCTACAGGTAGTCCTCGACTTACGACCACAATTGAGACCAGACTTTCTGTTGCTAAGCAAGGCTGTTGATAAGTGAATTTTACTTCATTTTACGACCTTTCTTTGCCCCACTTTGTTAAGTGAATCACTGCCATTGTTACCTTAGTAACACAGCTGTTAAGTGCATGTGGCTTCCCCATTGACTTTGCTGGTAAGATGGTCGCAAAAGCAGATCACATGACCCCAGGACGTTGCAGCCGTCATAAACACGAGCCAGTTACCAAACGTCCGAATTTTGATCACGTGACTACTGAGATGTTGCAATGGTCATAAGTTTGAAAAATGGTCATAAGCAGAGGTGGTATTCAGCCGGTTTGGACTGGTTCAGGCTAACTGGTAGCAAAAATCACGGAGGGTGAACCTATGTCACGCGTGCCACAGATGGCACACAGAGCCATATCTGTGGGCACACGAGTGTTGCCCTAGCTCAGCTCCAGCACGCATGCGCACGCTGGCCAACTGATTTTCAGGCCTTCTGGGCCCACAAGAAAGCAGAAAATGGGCTGTTTCTGGCCTCCAGAGGGCCTCCAGGGAGGTGAGAAAGGCCGTTTTTGCCCTCCCCAGGCTCCTAGAAAGGCTCTGGAGCCTGGGAAGGCGAAAAACGGGCCTTCCGGTTCCACTGGAAGTTACAAAATGAGCAGTTTCCAGCCTTTGGAGGGCTTCCAGGGCGGTAGGGAAGGCTGTTTTCGCCCTCCTTAGGTCCACCGTCCCATCGTGTTCCAAAAGTGGGGGGAGCACGGGGGAGGGGGGCTCACACGCACATGAGTGGGGGGCAGGATGTGGGCATGCGTGTGAGTGACCCCTCCGCACTCCCCCGCTTTTGGCACACGATGGCAAAAAGGTTAGCCATCACTGTCCTATTCCAAACTTTTAGGTAGTCCTCAACTTACAACGATAATTGATCCTGGAATTACACTCAATCGTCATAGTGTTTGTTAAGCAGGCTACCATGTGACTGCACCCAGTTTTACAAGCTATTTTGCAGTGAACACCACGGTCCTTAAGCAAACCCAAGGATGCTTTTTGCCAGAAAGTAAAAGTAAAAGTTGCAAGTTGCTAGCTTATGACTGTGGGACATTGCAAAATGCAAGTAAATGGTGGTTAAGAACCCACAATGCTTTAATCATACAGATAGGTACAGATTAGCAGAGTTCGAAGGGACCTCATAGGTCATCTAGACCAACCCCCCGCCCTAGCAGGAGACACCATTTCTGACAGATGGCAGCCCAGCCTCTTCTTGAAAGCCTCCAGGGATGAAGCTCCCACAACTTCTGAAGGCAACTTCTGTTCCATTAGTTGATTGCTCTCACGGTCAGAAAATTTCTCCTTATTTCCAGGTTGAATCTCTCCTGGATCAGTTTCCATCCATTATTCCTTGTCTGGCCTTCGGGTGCCTTGGAAAATAGGTTGACCCCCTCTTCTCTGTGGCAGCCCCTCGAATATTGAAACACTGCTATCATGTCTCCCCTGGTCCTTCTCTTCACTAGACTAGCCATGCCCAGTTCCTGTAACTACCGTTCATCGTGTGTTTTAGTCTCCTGTCCCCTAATCATCCTGGTTGCATTTTTTCTGCATTTTTTCTAGAGTCTCAACCTCTTTTTTATAATGTAGTGACCAAAACGGGATGTAGTATTCTAGGTGTGGTCTTACTAAGGTTTTATAGAATGGTATGAGTACCTCACTTGATCTTGATTGTATCCCTCTGTTAATGCAATTTAGGATTGCACTGGCTTTTTTGGCTGTTGCCGCACACTGCTGGCTTATATTTAATAGGTTGTCCACTAAGACTCCAAGATCCCTCTCACAGATACTGCTATTAAGACTGGTTTCTTTTATGTACACTGAGAGCATATGCACCAAGACAAATTCCTTGTGTGTCCAATCACACTTGGCCAATAAAAGAAATTCAATTCTATTCTATTCTATTCTATTCTATTCTATTCTATTCTATTCTATTCTATTCTATTCTATTCCATTCTATTCTATTCTATTCTATTCTATTCTATTCTATTCTATTCTATTCTAATTTCACCCAATCTATATGTGTACTTTTGGTTTTTCTTGCCTAAGTGTAAGACTTTACTTTGCGATTGATGTGTGACCACTGGAGCAGGGGTGTGTGGCCAGCCATCAGAAGTTTGCAACCAGATCATAAGCAGCTCTGCGTAAGTCCTTCATAACTTCAAATGTTCGCTCAGCGAGCGTTCGTAAGTCAAGAACTACCTGTGTTGGAGGCTAGAAAGTTCATGAGAACATTCAAGAACCTTTCACCATTCCAGGAAAGCAGTCATACGCACCTTTCTCGCAAAAAGTCTTCAAATTCTTTGCAGTTCTTCCTGCCGTCATTCAAGTGTTGGACAATGTTGTCATATCCGGCTGTGCTGACCAAGTCTGTTGTCTAAAAAAAAAGAACGTTTAAAACTTTGTTAGGCAAATAACATGCACAGCATTTTCCACGGTGGTAGCTAGAAGCAGCCTGTTGTGGCCTTTCAGCCACCGGACCCTCCAGCAGCTGAATCAGAGGAGGAGGAGGAGGCGTGGTATCAGGTGAGAGCTCCCAGAGGGAAGAGGGAATGGAGCTGGGAGAGAGAGCGAGTGATCAGACAGACAAACAGACAGACAGAGACACAGAGAGAGAGAGAGAGAGACAGAGACAGAGACAGACAGAAAGAGAGAGAGAGACAGAGACAGAGAGAGAGAGAGAGAGAGAGGGGGAGAGAGGGGCAGAGCCTGGGCTGTCCGTCAGCCCTCAAATGGAGAGTCAACAGCCCACAGGTCTGGAGGTGGCTGATGAGCAAGAGGAGGAACAGCTGGGTCCAGTGCCTGACACACAGATGCGCAGAGGAGAGGAGAGCAGTGGAAATCCGTGGGCCGGTCCTTCAGAAGGAAGAGCCACTGCTGTTAGCAAAGCCTTACCCTAGCTCTGGGGGTAAAAGGCAGCGGGTGGAGATGAATAGATGTGGCAGACAACTATTCATCTCCTGGCCGGACAGACAGGTTAGCCTGTGTTGAGAGAGAAACGTTTGCCGGGGCTGCTGGTGCTCCTAATAAAGGAATCTTTGAGTTAACTTCAGAGGGTTTGTCGTGTTTCGGGAGCTGGGACAGAACACAGCCCAAGGTCATATTTGACATCCGCACACATTTTAAAGTGGCCAAGTTTGAGAAACACTACACTAGAAGCCCAGGACACAATAAAGTCAGTGAAGTAAATTTAGCTAAGTTTTTTCACCAACATCCTAAGCATCTCGTTAGGACTTTTTTCCTAATAGGTCATCCTCCAGAAAACGCGGACTGCCCCTTCCATCATCCTCGGTCAATGTGGAATGGTAGTCCAATACATCTGGAAGGACAAACTGAGAAAAAACTGATAAGGACCAAGATAAGGGAATGAAAGCTGGTTCTTCCTGGAGACCAGCTGTCTATCTAAGCAAGAATCAGAAGGAAACCTTCAAAGAAACACAGACTTTGGAGAAAATATGCAGAAATGGTTAAAAAAATAAAAGTACACTTTAACCACAGGAAACATAGAAAGTGTGGGAAAGAAGCACAGACCGGCTTCCCCAATTGGTTTGCTTGTTATTGGTTCAATTTTATATGCTGCCCTTCTCCGGAGACTCAGGGTGGCTTACAATGCGTTAAGCAATAGCCTTCATACTTTTGTATATACCTGCTTAGTAGGGCTTTTGGCCCCCCCTAAGCGGTGATGTTTTTTTTTAATACAAAGTCAGCTTATTGCCCCCACAATCTGGGTCCTCATTTTACCTACCTAGGAAGGATGGAAGGCTGAGTCAACCCTGGTGAGATTCGAACTTGCAGTAATTGCAGGCAGCTGGCAGCTAAGTGCTATTTAACAGCACTTCAGTCCACTGCTCCACCAGACTCCCAATAATTCAACTAGATTGAGCATGCTGGCTGGGGAATTCTGGGAGTTAAGTCCACCCATCTTAAAGTTGTCATGGATGAGACACACTTTGTTGTGACCCAGCTCACCAAATACGACAAACCCTCTGTATTTAAATAAATGATTCCTTTATTAGGAGCGCCAACAAAAAAGTTTCTCTCTCAACCCAGGCTAACAGGTCCATCCGGCAGGGAGATAAATAGTTGTCTGCCACATCTATTCATCTCTGCTCCCTGCCTTTTATCACCACATCTAGGGTGGGGCTTTGCTAGCAGAGGTGGCTCTTCTGTCCCAAGGATCGGCCCACAGATTTCCTACTGCTCTCCTCTCCTCTGCCTTCTGTGCATCCGTATGTCAGGCACTGGACCCAGCTGTTCCTCCTCTTCCTCATCAGACACCTCCAGACCTGGGGGCTGCTGACTCTCCATCTGAGGGCTGACGGATGGCCCAGGCTCCACCTCTGTCTCTCTCTCTCTCTCTGCCAGCTCCATTCCTTCTTCCCCCTCGCAGCTCTCAGGTTGTCTTGATCTGATCCTGACTACCACACCTCCTCCTCCTCTCTGATTCAGCTGTTGGAGGGCCCGGCGGCCGACAGGCCACAACATACTTATACATGTGTGGCTACCTTGATGCTGCCCCCTCTCCCCCCGCCAGAGAATGAAATATTTTAGGGAATAGTAAAAGAGGCAAAATATGATATTTTCGCCAATGAGAAATGGAGAAAAATCTTAACAAAGGCAGAAAGCAGCCCCACTCTTCCTGCCATAGGAAATCGAAGAAGCTTGAAGAGGCTAGCATTTAGGAATACAGATTTTGTATCCCTTCAGAACGACTGGGCCAATCTATTCACAAACAAAACACCTTCGACAAGGTCCCCTAGGCTGGAGCTTGTGGGATTCCCCCACCCAGCTCCAAGGACAGGACATGACCTTTAGGACATAATAGGACATAATAGGATTAAACCACCTCAATTGAAATAGTAAAAGACACAAGGCTCAGTACATTGCACAACCCCCTGGAGCATCTCAATCACAAAACCCCAGGACCTTATAAAAATCCATCCACTCACTCAGCCATTTTGTCAGCCACCCCAGAAACATTTTGCTGTCACTGAAGTTTCTGGAAAACCAAATAAACAGAGACCTTCTTTCCTTGCAACCAGCCTCCATTTCAATTCCAGTGTTTTATCTTCCAGCTTGGAATTGGACTGGATTTTTCTCCCCACAGATGAAAGAGAGGTTCAGGAAGCCAGATGTTTTCTGCCCCCAAAATGCATTCTCCAGGAGGGAGGTCCAAAGATTAAATCACTCTTTTTCAATTTGGGCAGCTTTCTAGATATGTCGAAAGTTTACATAATTCAACTCCCAGAATTCCCAGCCTACGTAGGCCCAACTGGGAATTTTGGGAGGTTGAGTCCCCCTACTTGGAAGCTTCTAGGTTGAGAAACACTACATTAAAGTTAAACTAGTCGTGGCCTGGGCCGTTTGGGGGATTATTTCTCAGTAGTGTGGTGAGTCGGCCTTCCCTCAGAAGTTCTCTTTTAAACTTTCAATTTCCTCAAAAGTTTACATAAGAAACCCAAAAGGGCTACTACCGTTTAGTTGTACTTCCCTGCCAGCGTGAGAAACAGGCACTTTTCATTTGAGAATCGAGTCTTAATCCTTTAACGGATTACCAAGAATCAGAAACAACTGGTACCCGTTTCAGAAGACGAGATCTCAACGAAGGTTCTCTCTCTTTTGCCACAGGCACTTATTCCAAATTCAACACTTCAGGCTCAGTAGAATTAAAGAGAAGTCGGACTTAATAGAAGCATTTGAAAAAAGCAAAGGAACATGATGCACACAGAAGAGGCAGAAGCAAGCACGTTGCATAGTACAGGCAGTCCTCGACTTACGACCACAACTGAGCCCAAAATTTCGGTTGCTCAGTGAGACATTTGTTGAGTTTTGCCCCATTTCACGCCTTTTCTTGCAAGAAGTTGTTAAGTGAATCTGGTTTCCCCATTGACTTAGCTCGTCAGAAGGTGGCAAAAGAGAGAATCATGTGGCCTTGGGACACTGCAACCGTCATAAATATGAGCCAGTTTCCAAGCATCTGAGTGTTGTCCGCATGACCATGGGGAGGCTGCCATGATTGTGTAAAAAAGGGTCATGAGTCACTTTTCTCAGTGCCGTTGTAACTTTTGAACGGTCACTAAACGGACTGTTGTAAATCGAGGGCTACCTGGATTTCACACTTGAAATATGAAAAACGCCTTTTTGACTCTCAAGTCAATCACCAGGAAAATGTGAGTTCTAGTCTTGCATTAGGTATAAAAGCCTGCTTGCTGACTTTGGAACAATCACCAGGAGACAGGGAGTTCTAGTCCCAGTTTAGACATGAAAGTCAGCTGGATGACTCTGGAACAACCACCAGGAGACAGGGAGTTCTAGTCCCAGTTTAGACATGAAAGTCAGCTGGATGACTCTGGAACAATCACCAGGAGACAGGGAGTTCTAGTCCCAGTTTAGACATGAAAGCCAGCTAGGTGACTCTGGAACTATCACCAGGAGACAGGGAGTTATAGTCCTAACTTAGACATGAAAGCCGGCTGTGTGACTCTGGAACAATCACCAGGAGACAGGGAGTTCTAGTCCCAGTTTAGACATGAAAGCCAGCTGGGTGACTCTGGAACAATCCCCAGGAGACAGAGAGTTCTAGTTCTGCCTTATGCATGAAAGACAGCTAGGGCTAACTTTGGGCTAATCACCAGGAGATGGTGAATTCTAGTCTCGTCATAGGCACAAAGGCCAGATGAGGGATCTTGGGTCAGCATCTTTCTTCCTTATAGCACAATCCACCTCATAGGGTTGTTGTGGAGAAATAGGAGGAAGAAAAAGTCTAAACTATGTACGCGGCCTCGAGTTACTTCTAAAATAATAAAGGCAGGGTAAAAATCTAATAAATAAGCAAGCAAGCAAATCTGTTTCTAAACCATCCCCAATTCAAGAATTGAGAATGTCAGTGTGAAGTCGCTGGGGCCCATGAAGAGTTTAAAAGAGTCACAAGATGTAATGGGATATAAACGCATTTAATAAAAAATTAACATGGATAGCTCAGCAGACTAAAAGCATTGTGATTAACACCAGATGTCTGCAATTACTGTAAATTCGAATCTCCCCAGGCTCAAAGTTGACTCAGCCTTCCATCCTTTCTAAGGTAGGTCAAATGAGGACCCAGTTTGTGGGGGCAATAAGCTGACTTTGTATAAATATACAAAAGTATGAAGGCTGTTGCTTAATGCATTGTAAGCCGCCCTGAGTTTTCGGAGAAGGGCGGCATATAAATTAAGTTAAAAAAAAATCCTTTGGTGCTGATCAGGTGGCTTTATGCTGATGGGAATTAATCCACATTCTGGAGAAGTCCAGCTTGACCTTCCCTGGAATGGACAATATGAAGGCTACCTAGTCAAACATTTTGATCTGGTGTTATTAGCAGAGTTGTTCTGAACGACTTGAACAGATGCAATAAATCACAATTCTACCACAGTCTCACAACTGCCTTTTCTTGCTGCCCCTTACACGCTTAGCACCACAGTTGTCAAAGATTGGTAATATTTTTTTTTTTGTCTATCGTTCAATCGTGTCCAATTTTGGGAGACTGCTAGGATAGGTTCCTGCAGTGTTCTTGGCAAGGTACAGATTAGGCGAGATATGGCTCAAAAACTGGAAGAAGAATCTTGGCATCCTAGTTGACAATCACTTAAATATGAGCCAACAGTGTGCTGCAGCAGCCAAAAAAGCCAATGCAATCCTAAAATGCATTAACAAAGGGATAGGATACAGATCACGTGAAGTGTCAGTACCGCTTTATAATGCCTGGGCAAGACCACACTGAAAATGCTGCATCCAGTTTTGGTGACTGTAGTTTAAAAAAGATGTAGACACTTTGGAAAGAGTGCAGAGAAAAGCAACAAAGATGATTGGACTGGAGGCTAAAATATATGACTAATAATAATAATAATAATAATAATTTTATTGTCATTGTACGTATATACACAGTATATCAGTGCTCATTTGCCCCCGGTTCGGCCCGATTCGCAAGAACCGGTAGTAAAATCAGTGGGAGGAGTGTTGGGTTTCAAAATTATTTACTACTGGTTCTGTGGGTGTGGTTTGGTGGGCGTGGCATGGCATGGCATGGCATGGCATGGACTGGTGGGCATGGCAGCGGAAGGATACTGTAAAATCCCTATTTCCTCCTGATCAGCTGGGACTTGGGAAGCAGAGAATAGATGGGGGCGGGGCCAGTCAGAATTTTTACTACCAGTTCTCCAAACTACTCAAAATTTCCACCACCGGTTCGCCAGAACTGGTCAGAACCTGCTGAAACACCCCGAACATCATCATCAGCGATCTGAGAAGCAAGGCACACGGTAAGTAGAACCCATCCCTGCAGTATACCCATACAACAAAATTCAATTAACACCCAAAGACCAGGTCCAACACACCCCCACCCACCAAAGGTGCTTTTTTCACAAGGCAGCTGGAGTTTCTGATTTTTCTTCAATGACGTTTTGTTTCCCAGCCAAGAAGCTTCTTCAGTTCTGAGCTGAAGAACCTTCCTGGACGAAAAGCAAAACGTCTTCACAGAAAAACCAGAAAGTCTAGTTGCCTCGTGAAAAAAGCACCTTTGGGACAACCATGTCCTGGATGACTGAGAATCTCCACAGACACTTATATGAAGAACGGTTGTACGAATTGGCCTAAAGGTGCTTTTTCAAGAGGCAACTGGACTTTCTTTCTTTCTTCCTTTCTTCCTTCCTTCCTTCCTTCCTTCCTTCCTTCCTTCCTTCCTTCCTTTCTTTCTTTCTTTCTTTCTTTCTTTCTTTCTTTTTTCAGTCCAACTATGACCTGGGTGGCTGAGAATCCCTACGGGCTTTTTGCAGGAATCGGGGTTGTCTAGTCCAGTGGAAAAAAAAAAGATTACGGGCGATATGATAGCAGCATTTCAATATTTGAGGAGCTGCCACAAAGAAAAGGGGCTCAATCTATTTTCCAAAGCCACAGAAGGCAGGACAAGAAGCAGTGGGTGGAAACTCATCAAGGAGAGAAGCATCTTAGAACGAAGGAGAAATTTCCTGACAGTGAGAACAATTAACCAGTGGAACAACTTGCCTCCAGAAGTTGTGGGTCTCCATCACTGGAGGCTTTTAAAAAGAAATTGGATAGTCATTTTTCTAGAATGGTATGAACAGGGGGTTGGACTACAACAGCGGTCACCAACCAGTGGTCCACGAGAAAATTTTGGTGGTCCGCAGAAAAATTATTTGCATTTTTTATTGCACTAAATCAGGGGTCCTCAAATTACAGCCCCTGGGATGGATATGTGCAATGAACGTTTGCATTGCTGCACAGTCTCCCCCTTCAAGGTCTTTTTGTACAGGTTGGAGGGGGGCAGAAATTCCGACATGGGGTCTGCTTCAGCCGCCTGGTGTGGGGCTTTGGGCTAAGGCTGGAGGGAAGCACTGCTGGTGCCAAAGAGCCAGAGGACCTTATTCCAGTGGGACTGCCTCATGGCCTGGAACTGGCTGACCATCTCAACCCGCTGAGCCTCCAGGCGCCGGTACCTGGCCTTGCACTCCCGCAGGTCTTCCCTCCACTTGGAAAGCCTATGCTCCTAGTCCTCAGTGAGATGCTTCTGCTGAGCCTCCTTCTCGATCAGTTCCCATTTGAACTGAGCCAGCTATTTTGCCAACTCTTTCTCGTGGTGGCTACTTAGCTCCAACAACTGCTTCCTGTAGGAGCCCTAAGGAGCCCGGGCAGGGAGGCGGGAGTGGCTGGGAGGGGAGGGGTGAGTAGAGGCTGGCGAGGCGCCACTCGACATGAGTGACATCGAGTTAGCCACACCCACCCAATCACATGACTACCTAGCCACGCCCACCCAGCCGGTCATTCGGCAGATCATATTGGTGGTCCGCGGGATTTAAAATTGTGAATTTAGTGGTTCCTGAAATCTGAAAGGTTGGTGACCCCTGGACTAGTCTGTTGGGAGTCTGTTATTCTGTTCTATTTTGTTAAGGTTTTTGCAGGTTACATTGCTTCCTTCTTAGGGCTGAGGGAAAGTGACTGGCCCAAGGTCACCAGCTGCTTTTGTGCCTGACGCAGGACAGTCTGCTCAGCAGAAAACATTTGCATCTGGTCATTTGTTCATCTTCAATTTCCAATAAGGTTTAGAAAAATGTAGCCTTTATGAGTCTGATTTTTTTTTTCTCTTCAAATTTCTGAAATACAATATTCATCCAAGCAGACATACCACTTCTTCATCTTTGAGGGAAAAGGATAAATGCAAATAATTTATCCAGAGGCTCAGTCCTTTGCTGATTTCCTGCTTTTTGAGTATTCAAAAATTTTTGAATATCATTTGCAGCTTCCTTTTTTTTTTTGCATACCATGCTGGATGTTTTGCATTTCAGTTTTTGAGTAAGACAATGTTTTTGTGGGGCGGGGGGGGGGGGTTCGTATTTATTTATTTTGCAGAACTCTGTTCCCCGCAGAATAGCTCGCTTTTTTCCTCACAGATTTGCTCTAAAACTCCCTGGCAACCTGCATGACTTTCTTATGCCCTTCCTGCCTTGATATTTTTCTGGAGAGTTTAAAGTGAGTATGGTTTAAAATAATATTTTGGTGTCCTGGCTTCTTAAGTGGCTTCCTTTTTTTTTTTTTTTAAACCAAATCCTGTTTTTTGGGGAAGTTTCTCTTGAAGTCTGTCAAATGTGACTTCACTGGCCTTCCGAGGTAATTTTCCAAGCGTAATGTCATTTCAATAGAAAAGAATATTTGTAACTCAGGGCAGAATCCTTGGTATTTTCTGAGCTTGGGTGGGTGGGTGGGGAGAGACGATTCTGGCAGACGTTTGATTACCTAACTAGGCAACATCATCAGTCTAGTGAGTGTAGGGTTTGCTCCCTGTTTTTATACAGTAGCTTGCCCATAACATGGCTTGACCAATAGGGACATATTACAACTTATACCAGACTGCATTTATATGCTGGGTTGTTTTTTTTTTTACTTTGAAAGCCTTAATTAAGCATCAAATTACCTGAAAGAAGATTGTCTCTCATGTGTATGGATTTTTTAAGATCATTTTATGATCCTCTTCTAGAACATTGAACATTGGGCGCTATCTAACAAAATGAAATTCAATGGTGAAAAAAGTAAGGTTCTACATTTAGGCAAGAAAAATAAAATGCACAGGTACAGTATAGGTGGTACCTTGCTCAATAGTAGTAACTGTGAGAGGGATCTTGGAGTCCTAGTGGACAACTATGTAAATAGGAGCCAGCCGTGTGCAGCAGCTGCCAAAAAAGCCAACACAGTTCTAGTCTGCATAAACAGAGGGATAGAATCAAGATCACGTGAAGTGTTAATACCACTTTATAAGGCCTTGGGAAGGCCACACTTGGAATATTGCATCCACTTTTGGTCACCACGATGTAAAAAAGATGTTCAGACTCTAAAAAGAGTGCAGAGAAGAGCAACAAAGATGATGAGGGGACTGGAGGCTAAAACATATGAAGAATGGTTGCGGGAACTGGGTATGTCTAGTTTAATGAAAAGAAGGACTAGGGGAGACATGATAGTAGAGTTCCAATATCTCAGGGTCTGCCACAAACAAGAGGGAGTCAAACTATTCTTCAAAGCACCTGAGGTTAGAACAAAAAGCAATGGGTGAAAACTAATCAAGGAGAGAAGCAACCTAGAACTAAGGAAAAATTTCCTGACAGTGAGAACAATTAACCAGTGGAACGAATTGCCTCCAGAAGTTGTGACTGCCCCAACACTGGAAGTTTTTAAGAAGAGGTTGGATAACCATTTGTCTGAAGTGGTGTAGGGTTTCCTGCCTGGGCAGGGGGTTGGACTAGAAGACCTCCAAGGTCCCTTCCAACTCTGTTATTCTATTCTAGTCTAACCCACCACCACCAAAGGAGATGAGAAGGCCCTCTTCAAGGAGGAAAGCTTTTTCTGTGATGGCACCCCATTGTCTAAATCAGCGTTCCCCAATCCTTTGGGCACCAGGGACCAGTTCCGTGGAGAAAGGTTTTTGCCCAGACCGGAGGGGATGTGCTGCCTGCGTCCCACAGATGGGGCTTCGCTTATTTGCATGGCCCGGTTTCTGGCATGCCATGGCCCAGTTACTGGTCCACGGACCAGGGATTGGGGACCCCTCTTCTAAAACACCCTCCTGAGAGAATCCAACCAACAGTCACATTCGCATCATTTCGACATCAGGTGAAGAAGACTTTTTGATTTTCCTAGTCTCTTTCATTACCATTCCATTGTATTTTGGGTTTTTGCTTCTGAAAGACACCAGGCCTCGTTTTGCAGGCTGCTTTGATTGAAAATTTTATTTGATCATTTATTTTATTTTTATTTTTATTTTGGCATTGGTCTAGTACAAACGGCCCAGAGCACTTCAGCAGTTCAGCTGTTTAGTGCCATAGGCTAAATAAATAATAAATAAATTGGGTGGAAGAAGAAAGAAAGAAAGAAAGAAAGAAAGAAAGAAAGAAAGAAAGAAAGAAAGAAAGAAAGAAAGAAAGAAAGAAAGAAAGCAAGCTAGGAGAGAGAGAAAGAAAGAAAGGAGAGCGCGAGAGAAAGAAAAAAAGAAAGAAAGAAAGCTAGCAGAGAGAGAGAAAGAAAGAAAAGAAAGAAAGCTAGGAGAAAAAGAAAGAAAGAAGAGAGCAAGAAAAGAAAGAAAAGAAAGAAAGAAAGCTAGCAGAGAGAGAGAGAAAGAAAGAAAAGAAAGGAAGGAAGAGCTAGAAGAGTGAAAGAAAGAAAGGAGAGAGAGAGAGAAAGAAAAGAGAGAGAGAGAGAGAGAGAAAGAAAGGAAGGAAGGAAGGGGAAGGAAGAAAGAAAACATAATACAGGTAGATATCGACGGACCACCACAATGAAGCCCAAATTTTATGTTGCTAAGTGAGTTGTTCAGTGAGTTTGGCCTCCTTTTATGGCCTTTCTTGCCACAGTTGTTAAGTGAATCACTGCAATTGTTAAGTTAATAACACGGTTGTTAAGTGAATCTGACTTCTCCCATTGACTTTGCTTGTCAGAAGATCACATGACCCCGGGACACTGCAACCGTCATAAATACGAGTCCGTCGCCAAGCATCTAAATTTTGATCACGTGACCACGAGGATGCCACAACGGTCATAAGAGTGAAACACGGTCGTAAGTTGCTTTTTTTCTAGTGCTGTTGTAACTTTGAACGGTCACTAAATGAAATCAAGGACCATCTGTGTTAGGTAACAATTCCATCAAGTCAACTTCTGGCACAAAACATAGATTGATTCAAACGTCTTTTTTGGCAAAAAAAAAAAAAAAAAAAAAAAGAGGAAATATTCTACAAATATCTTCCAGTCATTTCCAGAAAAAAAAAATTGTACGCATTCTAAACTCCAAAGTACAGTTCACAAAGCTGAAACACCTCATTTTACTGCTCATAATAAACTTAAATGTTATCCTTACTCTATACCTGCCTGACCGTTTATACCAGGCCCAACCTGAGGCCCTCAGACCACAGGCAGACCTGGGCCGCTAATTCACACGGCCAGACAAGATAATAAAAATGATATTTAAAAAAACAAAGCAGGTTTGTTATTGTATGATAGGTTTTACACGCGGACACAGACAATTCCTCTTCGTTCACGTAAGCCAAAACTCTGGGCAACCGCTGTTTATACAATTTGAGTTTTTACTCAAAAATCAGAATTTTGGAACGCCAAAAGGCATTGAAGCTCCTGCAGGCTCCGACAGACCGACCATACAGAACCATGCATGCGGAGAGCTGAAATGTTGATTACAGATTACCAGAGTTGGAAGGGACCTTGTGGGTCATCTAGTCCAACCCCCCGCACAAGCAGGAGACTCTACACCAGTGATGGCTAACCTTTTTGTCATTGCGTGCCAAGAGCAAGGGTCGTGTGAGGGGGGGGTCGCGCATGCACCCATCCATAATTCCATGCCTTCCGCCCCCGCGCATGCATGCGTGACCCCCCCGCACTCCCGGGGACTGGTGAGCCCAGTAGGCCCATTTTTTGTTCTCCCCAGGCTCCGGAGCCTTTCTAGGAGCCTGAGGAGGGTGAAAACAGCCTTCCCCACCCACCCAGGCCCTCTGGAGGCAGGAAACAGCCTGTTTCCCTACTTCCGGTGGGCCCAGAAGGCCCCCAAATCAGCTGGCCAGCACGCGCATGTGTGCCTGTGCTGAGCTCATGTGCCAGCCAATATGGCTCCACGTGCCATAGGTTTGCCATCACGACCCTACACCATTTCTGACAAATGACAGCCCAGTCTCTTCTTGAAAGTCTCCGGTGATGAAGATGGATGGGTATTATCTAGAGTGGGGGTCTCCAACCTTGGCAACTTTCAGAGTTGTGGACTTCAACTCCCAGAATTCCTCAGCCAACAAATGCGAGTGTCCCCCTGCGCATGCGCCCCGCCCCCACGCATTCACATGCATCCCTCATGCATGTCCACGCCCACCCTCCCTTGCGCCCTGTTTTGGCTTCCAGGTTGGTGCAAGTGGCTTTCCAGACCCAAAAGAGGGCGTAGGAGGGCCTTGTGCAGTGCCCCCGCGCCCCATTTTGGCTTCCAGGTTGGTGCAGGCCTTCCAGGCCCAAAATGGCGGGAGCTGCAGATCCCAAAATGCGAGCATCCCCACACATGCGCCCCACCCCGCGCATGCACGGCAGAAACTCGAAGACAGCGGGCTGGCGGGAGACACACACGCATGTGTGGTCGGGCTGAACTGGGGCGATGGCTGGCATACCCGCAGAGAGGACTCTGCATGCCACCTGTTGCACACATGCCAGAGGTTCCCCATCACGGGTCTAAGGAGTAAAATATATTATATAAATACCGTATTTTCCGGCGTATAAGACGACTGGGCGTATAAGACGACCCTCCTCAGAGCCATTTAAGGCTCGTCGGAGCCTTATGGGCTGGTCTGCCTGGTTACAGGAGAATGAGACCCGGCGTATAAGACGACCCCCGACTTTTGAGAAGATTTTTGTGGGTTAGAAAGTAGTCTTATACGCAGGAAAATACAGTATACTATATTATATAAAGAAGCTACCATCCCAATCCACGCGCTTAACTGAATCAGGAGAGCGCGACTGAACCGCTTCTATAGTTTCTTAATTTCTTCTGAACCTGAAGGAAATCAGTGTTTCTTTAAACCTAGAAAGGCCACAGATCGTGCAGGTCGTCCTCAAACCTTACGACCACAAGGGAATCCCAAAATTTCTGTTGTTAAGTGAGGCATTCAGCGTTCAGTGACTTTTACCCCATTCTACAACCGTTCCATCCGCAGTTGTTAATGTGAATCACTGCAGTAAGTTACATGTAGTAGCACGGTGGTTAAGTGAATTTGGCTTCTCCGCTGACTTTGCTCGTCAGGAGGTCGCAAAAGGAGATCCCATGACTCTGGGACCCTGTCATAAATGTGAGTCAGATGCAGAGGTGGGCGGCACATGAATTAACAACCAGTTTGCCTGGCACCAAAAATGAGAGCATCGAAAATGCTTGTTTCGCGCACGTCTTGTGCACATGCATGCGGCCTTCTATGCATGTCCTTTGTTCTCATGTGCGGCTTGCATGCATGCATGCGGCTTAAAAAACACAGCTATATAGGACGGAATAGCGGGGGGCAGGCCCACCCGCAGGTCGCAACTACCGCTTCGCCTGAACCGGTGCTGGTCAAATGTCAAGCATCTGAATTTTGATAATGGTCTTAAGTGTGAAAAATGGGTCACAAAGTCACATTTTTCAGTGCCGTTTTAACTTTGAACGGTCACTAAATGAACTGTTGCAAATGGAGGACTACCTAGACTTTTAAAATAACCTGCAGAGCCTCTGTGGGAGAGACCTCCCCATCAGCCACAACCAGACCAAGCATAATGCCATTGGAAACTAAGCGCCTCAGCACATGAGCTGGGATTACAGTACATACATACAAACTGCAAGCACCCAATCCGTGATTGGCATAACCCTAATTGCCAAATAAAAGCTCCTTTCGATGTAAACCATGATTGGCACATCCTTCGACCCATAAGGCTCACATTCACACAAAATAAAATCAAGTTACTTCAGCTGGCTGGATTCAACCCATAAAGCTCACATCTACACCACGCAGGCCTCTTTCACCTGTTTGCTGAGTCAACCCACCTGCAGGCTTCACTACCAATCAGAAATGGTTCAGAATCAGAATAATCAGAATCAGAATAGAGTTGAAGGGACCTTGGAGGTCTTCTAGTCCAGCCCCCTGCTCAAGCAAGAGAAATGATATAAGTTCTGGTATTTCAGACAAGTGGCTATCCAGTGTCTTCTTAAAAACCTCCAGTGATGAAGCACCCAAAACTTCTGGTGGCAAGCCGTTCCACTGCTTAATTCTCCTCCCTGTTAGGA
>JAUDYJ010000002.1:274926238-275186238 GCA_030761175.1 Masticophis lateralis | reverse complement strand
AGGTTGTAGAAAAAATGCTTTTAAAAGTTAACAAAAAAAAGCCTCTGATGATCATGTGACTCAGCTGAGCATGTGGGGAGCAGGGATTTTTGCTACCAGTTCTCCGAACCACCCGCCGTCATCGCTACCGGATTAGGCGATCCAGTCCGAACCGGGAGCATTTCACCCCTGCTCATAAGTCATTTTTTTCAGTCCCCTTGTAACTCTGAATGGTCACCAAATGAACTGTTGTGGGTCGAGGATTTACCTGTACGCTAGGTTAAAATGTTGGCCATTTTAACAGACAGCCTGCAGTTCGTGTGTGTTGTGCAAAGTGTCAGCGTAGACACCATCCTTAATTTAGCCATGGTTTATTTCATCATGGTTTTACGCAGCCCAGCTATCGGGGTTTGCTCAACCAACTGGACGATAACTACTCTTACGCACGAAGTTGTGCATTGCACAATTCAAATGAGATTGGTTTTAATCCTCTTTCTAATAACTCTTGACAAAAAGTCCATCGACTGCATGCATCTCCAGAATGTAATTAGACCACAATTATGCTACTTTTCGTCATCTTTCCAAAGTCGAGTCGGCTATACTTAGAAAATTGCTATAAATCTTCAGCCACAAGGCTTGTTCCTTGAGCAAGCTACAATTTTTGATTCCACGCTGTCTTACCACAACGATAAATATACTTGTACAAGCAAAACCTAGTATTAAATAACAAGCTGCAGCTGTTACAATCAGAATTGCAAGAATTATAATCTGCGGCACGTTAAAAAGAAGAAACACTTGTTTTTTAATGGAACAATTTAGGATAACGTTACAATACCGCCTAATATATTTTAATCTCTCCCTCTCTCATTCTCTCTCTTTCTCTTCTCTCTCTTCTTTCCAGGAGATAAAATCAGTGTTGCTCTAGGCAGAGTTTGGAATTTAATTAATAACTTCCCAAGAATTGTCTGAGGAAACGATGGGGGCATTTTGCTCAGACTGACAGGCCCTTTAAAAGCTATAAATTTCCTACACTGAATTGTATTGCCTGGAGATCAAAGACACTTCAACAACTCCTCATTTAACCTCCCTGTATTTTTATCCATAATTTCAAAGAGTTCCTGCTTGACAAGTTAATTAGTCATTTGTGGGTGGGGCACATGTGTCAGCCATTCTCAGGTTGAGACCTACTGGAGTTTGACTGCGGGCAGGTAGTCCTTGACTTATGACCGCAATTGAGCCCAGAATTTCTATGGCTGAGCGAGACAGTTCTTAAGTGAGTTTTGCCTTATTTTAAGTCCTTTTTGCAACCTTTCTTGCACCTTGCAAGAGGTGATGACATGACCCTAGGACACTGTAACCGTCGTAAATATGAGTCAGTGGCTAAGCATCTGAATTTTTATCATGTGACCACCGGGATGCTGCATCCATTGTATGAAAACGATCATAAGTCAATACAGGTAGTCCTAGACGAATGACCTCAATGGCAAAGGTTTTCCTGCTTCAGCAAGGGGTTGGATTAGAAGACCTCCAAGGTCTATTCCATTATTCTGTTATTCTAGGATAACACACTATGGGCAAAATTCTGCCCTACAGTAGTGGCCAAATATATGTTTTTTTAATTTGATTTATATGCCGCCCTTCTCCGAAGACTCAGGGCGGCTTACAATGCGTTAAGCAATAGCGTTCATACTTTTGTATATTTATACAAAGTCAGCTTATTGCCCCCACAAACTGGGTCCTCATTTTACCTACCTTAGAAAGGTTGGAAGGCTGAGTCAACCTTGAGCCTGGTGAGATTCAAACTTACAGTAATTGCAGACAGCTGGTGTTAATCACAATGCTTTAGTCTGCTGAGCCACTGTGGAAACCTTTTGGGAAAAGTGTATTTTTGAGGTGTGATGGCTAATAACACCACTTTTTTTTTTTTTTTTTGGAGTTTCAAGATAATCCTATTCCACTGCTGGAATGGCCTGGGAATAGCCCAGACCTTCACCCAATGGAAAATCTATGGAGCCGACTGAAGAAACTTGTTAGCCAGAAGCGACCCAGCAATAAAACCCAGTTAATAGAAGCCATCATTCAATCTTCGTTTCACATGATAACAGCTGCAGAACTAAAAGGCTTGGTTCACTCCATGGGAAGACGTTGTAAGGCCGTCATTCATGCTAAAGGTTACCCAACTAAGGATTAACTGACATGGGGATCATTTTTGTATATCTCGTTTTTTCTATGGTGAGAATTTTTGTATAGCTCGTTTTTTCTACGTATTTCATTTTTCTTCTTTATACTGTAACAGCTACTCTAATAGCAAATCCTTCATCAAAGTGATTGCATTACATTCCTGATTCAATTACCTTTCCATTGATATATAATTTTATGGCACTACTTCAAAAAAAAAGTGGTGTTATTAGCTAGTTTTAGGAAAGACACTTTTCCCAAAAAGCTTTCCACAGTTTTGGCCGCTATTGTAGAATGTATGGTGTTTGCTGCTCCTAACACAGAAGCCATAAACTGAGAAAAGGACGCAGTACAACTGTAATTAAAAACACACACACCATATCTGTGTGGCTGCAATAAGCAGGCACTTCTGCATTGCACTTTGTAAAATCTAGAAAAGGGCAGGTCGCAATTAGCCAACTGCTCTCATTAGCATAGAATGGAAACTCTACCTGTCCTTCCTGTAACAAGGATTAGCAGCGTTACTAAAAATACAGCTGAACAACGCGGAAGGTCACCCAGGAGAATTTTGGTTCCATGTTAAAGAGTCATGAGGAAAAGCTCCCTCGTGCCTCTGGTTGCTGAGCATGGAAAACAGAATATTAGAATCTTCTGAATAGGAAAACAAAGGGGGCTAGGAGAAGAGTCGGCAAGCAGAGGGATACCATCGAGACAGAGGTGGCTTTTAGCAGATTCTGACCAGTTCTGGAAAACTGGTAGCGGAAATTTTGAGTAGTTCGGAGAACCGGTAGTAAAAATTCTGACTGGCCCTGCCCCCATCTATTCTCTGCCTCCCGAGTCCCAGCTGATCAGGAGGAAATGGGGATGTTGCAGTAACCTTCCCCCTGGATTGGGGAGGAAATGGGGATTTTGTGGACTTCAACTCCCAGAATTCCCCAGCCAGCTGGGAAAGGAGGCTGGAGAATTCTGGGAATTGAAGTCCACCCATCTCGAAGTTATTGAGAAACCTTCATTGAAAGCCTTCATTTTAAGCAGGAACTCTCCAAAGAACTAGGAAAGGCAATACTTAAAAATTTACCTTGAAATATATTATTTATGATCCACTTAATACCGTGCTTCCCTGAAAATAAGCCCTCCCCAGAAAATAAGACCTCCCCAAAAATATTCAAACGGATGCGCAGCCTGTCTCCGCCATTTCCTCTGGTTAGGATTAGGGAGACAGAGCTGGAAATCAGGTAAGATGGCAAGAGGAGCCCCGTCTTGCTCCATGCACCCCAAAATAATAGGACCTCCCCGAAAATAAGGCCAAGCGCTTATTTCGGGGTTCAAAAAAACATAAAACAGGGTCTTAGTTTCGGGGAAACACAGTAATCATCCTATCTTTAGGGATGGTTAGCTGGGTCAAAATTAGCCTTCCGTTTTAACCTTTGTAGACCCCAGGTAGTCCTTGACTAACAACAGTTCATTTAGTAAGAACTGGCACTGAAAAAAGGATCTTAGGATCATTTTTCACACTTAACATGGCAATATCGCTATGACTACGTGATCAAAATTCAGATGCTTAGCAACTGACTCACATTTATGATGGTTACAGTGTCCTGGGGTCATTTTTGCGACTTTCTGACGAGCGAAGTCAATGAGGAAGCCAGATTCTGGGTTACTAACAAGCGCAGCAATTCAGTTAACAAATATCGCATGAAATGTCATAAAATGGGGCAAAACTCATGGTTGTAAGTCGAGGACAACCTGTATGTTGTAGAAATCTCTTGATGGGAAAAAAGTAGGAGATGGATGAAGCTGAACCCCCATTTCAGAGGTGGTTGTCTGCTGGCTTTAAATCATAATCTTGAAGTCTGGCTTCAATTCCTTCCCCCTTAAATATTTCTCAATTTGAGATTCATTTGCTTTCCTCTTACCAAGGTTTTCGGCCCGTCATGAATCTGCTGTCGCAGATTTCTTCTTGTAAAGAATATTTGGGGTGTTGTTTCGCTATAACTCAAGCCTATCACCTGCTTTGCACAGGTTGTGGGTGTCCTAGACAAGCCCAGACAGAGAGACATGGCTCAAAATCAAATTCTTCATCCAAGACCAATTGTAGCTGTTCCTTACCTCCTTTGGTAAAGCTGCTTCCTTTGAGAATGTCTTTCCCATAACAGAAAATGTATTCCAAAGTAACTCCATGCTTCCTTTGCCATCTTCTCTCCCTCCTGCCCTTGAGACGTTGTGGTGGGACATCAGCAATGGGTGTGTGCTTGGGTTCAAGGTGATTTATCCACTGGTAAAATGAGACAGCCACCTCCAACGTTGTCTATGGAGCAAGATCGGAGATAGGGAAAACCCAAACACACTCCCTGCTTATAATTTCCTGCAACCTCATTGATAATCCAAAAAAAAACTTCGTCACAGAGAAATAGGAAGGAGAGGCACATCCCAACCGAAACTGTTGGCAATCGTACAAATGGGAGGGACATTTAAAAGGGGCATCCCCAGCCCACGATATGCTCAATGGAGAAAACGCCATGTGCAGGTGTGATTAAAACATCATGGAAATGCACCCTGTGTGTAAAAACAGTGGGGCTTTGACGGTGTGGCTGTGACCACCATCTTGAATTTTCCAACTCTTCCCTCTCTCATATTATCAGGAAAAAATAGAAGGAAGGAGTGCTGGGTATAATGGTTGGAGCTCCTGTGTGAACCAAGGTGTCCGTTTTTATCTTGGTTGTGTGCTTGTGTGGGTTTTTAGCACCACCATTCTTCAATGACCATGGCTAAGCGGATGCTGTTTAATAGTGTTAAAGGTATCATTGCAGGATGTAAATTGTTCCAAATCAAACTACCTTTTGCACTAATGACCGGTTGCAGCATCCCCCGTGGGTGAACTTGATCAAAATTCAGACGCTTGGCAACTAACTCATATTTATTGCCGTGTCCCAGGGTCGTGTCATCCCCTTTTGCAACTTTCTGACAAAGCACAGTCAATGGGGGAGCCAGATTCACTTTTGTTGTGGTCTGCCAGCAGCCTGCAGAGCTGGCAGCGGAGTCAGACAGTGAGGAGGCTGAGGAAGAACATGGGCCAGTCCTGGAGGTTGGGGAAGGCCCAGATGAGGGCTCTGCGTCGGAGGCAGAGATGGGGCCAGGGCCATCGGGGAGTGATGTGTGGACTCCGGAGCCTCTATAGGCTGACAGCAGAGAGACAGAGGAACAGGAGGAGCCTGTTCCTAGTGCATGCATGAGGAGAGCTGCCAGAAGGCAGGAGCAGCTAAAGCAGAGAGGACGACTCAGGAGTAGGGCCAAGAGATGATTGCCCCCCATCCATAAGGCTTAAAAGACCAGCAGCGGCTCTTGGCCTCTTTGCCAGAAAACAACCGTTGAGAGATTTGCTTCGTGTTTGGATGTATTTCTTTCTTGTCAGCGTCTTTTGTTCCTGAACTGTTGCCAAGAAAAGCCTTTGGCAGTTTGCCTAATTATCCCAAGGTCAGTGATAAACTGAAGAATGGTGTTTTGAGAACTTTGCTTTCATTTAATTTGGACTACACTGAGAATGAGTTAATTCTCAGCTGTTTTAATAAAATCTGTTTGTTTTTTGGAACTGTTTTGTATTTAATACTAACTACGTGGGCCTGGGTCACAACAACTTTGCAACCATGTCACTAACTTAACAACTGCAGTGATTGACTTAACAACTGTGGCAAGGTTGTAAAACAGGGCAAATTTCACTTAAAAATGGTCTTGTTTAGCGAGAGAAATTTTGGGCTCTATAATGGATGTGACTCAAGGGCTACCTGTATTCGTAGCCAACCTATCACCGTCTTACCACATGCCCAAAAGATGGGGTATATTTCTTTTCCTTCTTATGTAGAGTGTGATTTTGATTGATTATTTACCGTGTTTCCCCAAAAATAAGACAGGGTGTTATATTAATTTTTGCTCCAAAAGATGCATTACAGCTTATTTTCTGGTTAAATCTTATTTTGAGAGAAATACAGTACTAAATGCACCCATCTGGCTGACAATCTTAACTGCGGTGTATTTTGGGAGTAGGGCTTATATTACATCCTGAAAAATCATGCTAAGACTCATTTTCTGGCTGGGTCCAGAAAATACAGGGTAGTATGCTATGACTATCACAAAGTGTTATATATTATGATTCTTGATGAATGTATTTTTATGTACACCGAGAGCTTATGCACCGAAGACAAATTCCTTATGTATCCACTTACACTTGGCCAATAAAAAATTCTAATTTTTCTACCATGTTTCCCCGAAAATAAGACCCTGTCTTAAATTTTTTTGAATCCTGAAATAAGCACTTGGCCTTATTTTCGGGGAGGTCTTATTATTTTGGGGGGCATGGAGGAAACCAGAGGAAATGGCAGGGACCAGCTGCGCTTGCCTTTAAATATTGTCAGAGTGGGTTTATTTTCAGGGGATGTCTTATTTTAGGGGAAACAAGCTATCTGGCTCCCTAAAAAGACAGCTGCACGTTTTGCCCAAATTGTACTAACTACGTGATAAAACCATGGAAAGATCTCTTACATAACTGAGCACGTAGCTGCCAAGGAAGGAAGGAAGGAAGGATGGGGAAAAATCACTTGCCAGCACATAGTACGTGTCTCTCAATGCCTTTCAGGATGAGTCAATGACAAGATATCTTTTCCCCACTGCTGACTCTATTCACCTTTTGCGATTTCATGCATCATGTGGTCATTTCTGAAGCACATGGGCTTTTGCTCATCAATGGATCCTGTTGGAGATGATTTGAGTGGGAAGGAAGGAATGGTACAGCTCTCCTGAATCACTTGCTGTCAAGCAGGCCCTAAATTTGCATCTGAAGTAAGACAGGATGAAGACTTCAGATCCTTAAACTCAAGTCCTTCATTCCCACCAGGAGCTGAGTTATAAGTAGCTCTTAATTTACAAGTGTAGGAAGTTAGGACCCACCCCTCTCCTAGAAGAATGAAATATTCTAGGAAATATTAAAAAGGCAGAGTATTATACCTCCTTGGATGAGAAATGGAGAAACATGTTATTTAGGCAGGAAACAGACTTAATAGCTCCCACCTTTTCAATAGCCCACAGCAGATGTCAGCACTTAAGAGATAGAGATAGCTAGGTCTATTCTTAAGCAAATGCCCTCACCCAAGATTCAACAAAGGTAGGATTAGCCCTCTACTCATCTAGCAGAACTCCCCACATGGCACCTGGGGAGATTGCATCACCCAGCAAGAGTCAACCAAGCTCAGGACTCAAGACAACCTACTACCCCTGTATGGCCCCATTGGAGTCTGACAACCAATCAGAATACAAGCTCACATTCAAAGCCCAACAGAGGGTATAACTCTCTCTCTCTCTCTCTCTCTCTCCCCCATGTGCTTTTTCACTCAGGACCTCAAACCATGTGGTCCTGTCCACCATTAAACCATCTTTTCAAGCAGTCCCCATGTTTCCTGTGTCTTTCTCCCCACTTGGAACTGAACCCAGATGGACAACACAAGTGAGCTCAAAATTTATTGCTAAATGAGGCAGTGGTTGAGTTTTGCTCCATTTTACGACCTTTCTTGCCACAGTCAAGTGAATCACTGCACTTGTTAAATTAGTAACACGGATGTGGAGTGAATCTGATTTCCCCATTGAGCTTGCTTGCCAGATCGCGAAAGGTGATGATATGAAGTTGGGACGCTGCCACCGTCATAAATATGAGTCGGTTGCCAAGCATCTGAATTTTGATCACGAGCGTGGGGACGCAGCAATGATCATATGAAAAATAGTCATAAATTACTTTCTTCCCTGCCATTGTAACTTCGGTGACTTAAAGACATGGTTTTAAGTTGAGCATAACTGTACTGTATATTACTATTAAGTCAGAAATAAAATCCCATTATGGTTAGTGGAAACTGGCTAAATGTGCATACTAGGTGTTAAGTGTGCTATTGTGGTGGAATCCGGAGCTAAAGTGAGGGGAGGAGTTAAAAGACTGAGTAGGCTGGAATAGCCCAGAGGGAGGAACAGCAAAAAGCAGGCCTCCCAAAACCTTGGAAATGCTTATCTAGTTGTTCTGCAATGAGTACAATTTGTCTGGCGAGAGTTGCAATAAACATACCATGCTGATACGTTATCTGTTTCTTGTTCCTTGCACCTACTGGTAATAGCTACAGAGTAAGAGTTGGAAGGGACCTTGGAAGTCTTCTAGTCCAACCTCCTGCTCAAGCATATACTATTCTGGACAAGTGGCTGCCCAGTCTCTTCTTAAAAACCTCCCGTGATGAAACACCCACGACTTCTGGAGGCAAGGTGTCCCGCTGATTAATTGTTCTATCAAGAAATTTCTCTTAAGTTTCAGGTTGGATCTCACCTTGATTAGTTTTCATCTATTATCTTTGTACTACCTTCAGGTGCTTTGGAAAATAGCTTGACTGCCTCTTCTTTGTGGCAGCCCCTGAGATATTGGAAGGCTGCTATCATGTCACCTCTAGTCCATCTTTTCATTAAACTAGACATACCCAATTACAGCAACCATTTATTTATTTTAGTCTCCAGTCCTGTAATCATCTTTGTTACTTCTTCTCTGCACTCTTTCTAGAGCAGGGCTGTTAAAACTCCAAGCCTGTAGGCTGGATGTGTCACACACCGGCCACGCCCACACCCGGTGTAATGAAATGGGAAAAAATCCCGATATGTTACGTGATACCAGGAGTGGGTTCTACTTACCTTTACTACCAGTTTGCAACAGGGGCACTCTTCTGCACATGCTCAGCTTTTGTGTATGCGCATAAGCGTTCTGATGATGTCAGGGTCAGGGTCAGAGCTTCCCGCCAGTTTTACTACTGGTTCTATAGAACCGGTGCGAACCGGGGGCAACCCACCACTGCGTGATGCCATGACGATGTGAGTTTGACACCCCTGATCCAGAGTCTCAACATCTGTTGTATATTGTGGCAACCAAAGCTGGATGCAATATTAGCCTTACCAGTGCAGTATAAAGTGGTACTAACACTTCGCATGATCTTGATTCTATCCCTCTGTTAATGCAGCTTAAGACTGCATTTCCCCCCCACACACCAAAAGAAAGCTACGAAGTTTTCTCCAGTACCAATACAAAACATAAAGAAAAATATTTTCGCACATTTAAGTACAACAATACTCTTTAAAAAAAATCAGAGCAGAGTTTCTATGGTTTGTAAGATTTTATTTGCCATGTGGTTTGTACACAATCCTGCCAGCGGTCAACTAGATTCCATCACGGTGAGGACCATGTCCTCGAGGGCTAGCAAGGAACCATAAATTCTCAGTGAGACCTGTACACTCAACTCACACACATATTTTTTTTGAAGTCTCTGGAAAAATGGAACTCGAGCAATACCAGCAGTCAGCGACAGAGGTATCCTGGTGCACAGAACTTTCTAAAAGTTTATGCTTCAAATGTAGACAGAAAATCTGTGACAATTTCCTTCAACTTGGCTTCCGTTTGCTCAGAGATCTTCCCTTCGGTCCTGTTGAAGTAAAAGAAGAAATGAATTTCAACTCTCACCAAAACAAACTGGAATAGAGGCCTTGTTCAGTCCCTTTTCCCTCCCACCATATTCTGCAACACTAAAGTCTTGCAATTGTCAAAATTGTAAATCACTGAAGCAAACATTTTTAATTGTCACTCTCTTGTTAACCTTTTAGGGATCCATGTGGTCCTTACCTGATTGTGGTGAGCAGGGGCTGGTGGCTGCTTATAACATGAGCAAGGAAAGCCTGTTCAAACTTGGTGATCTTGCTAGGTTCCAACTTGTCCAGATGGCCTCTGACCCCAGCATAAATAACCGCAACTTGTTCCTCAATGGCCATGGGAACTAAGAGAGAGGACATCAAAGTCCAGAGGAGCTCACTTGACCACAAAGCACAAAACTACATCTTTAAATGTGATTGGACGTAGAAGGTGATACATTATAAGGCACAAATAACCAGGAATATTTGTTGAGTTCAAAGCAGTTTATTGCTACCTATACCCAAGAATCTAGTCAACTAAGAGTCAAAAAATTGGCACTAGGTAAGGGTCAATGTAATTCATAAGGGGGCTGGATTTCGGTCTCTTGTGGCAATGCAATGATTCCAAATTGATGACACGTTTAACTCTGCCTTCCAGCTCAGGCTGCTCTTCTCCTACGCACATAACACTCACAAAAGTGATCAAGAGAATATCTTACTCTTCACTGACCTCAGTTTCTGTGGCTGATCCCTTTTGTCACACAGGTAACACAGAAACTGGCTTACATATTGTAGCCAGGCTGTGTCTTATTTATAATTGCACAAACCCACAAGGCAAAAATCACAATGATTTGGGGTCAGGCAACATACTAAGCCTGACATAATGGTAGAGAATTGCACAGAAAGGATAAGGATTGCATACAGGTAGTCTTTAACTTACAACTATAACTGAGCCCAACATTGCCATTGATAAGTGAAACAGTTACCATATTTTTCGGAGTATAAAACGCACCTTAGTTTTTGGGGAGGAAAATAAGAAAAAAGCTGATTGGCAGGTGGATCGGCCTGCCGGAATACCCCCAACCAGCTGTTCCCACATGTGAATTTTAGCAACAGGTTCCTTGGTTGTGAGCTCTGTGCCTTGCTTTTTTATCTGCCTCTGACAGCTTCAGAAACAGAGCTTCAGAAAAAAAAAAGCCTCTGAAGCTGTTTGGGGGCTTCTTTTCTGAAGCTTCATTTTTGATGCTTTTTTCAGCCTCTGAAACCTCCGTTTGAGGAGCTGGGTGGGGCTACATTCAGAGTATAAGACACACCCAGATTTTCACCCCCTTTTTTGGGGGAAAAAGGTTCGTCTTATACTCCGAAAAATATGGTAAATGATGTTTGCTCCATTTTATGACCTCTTTCCTTAGTTGCTAATAATTACTGCAGTTGTAAAGTTAATGACACGGTTAAGTAAATCTGGCTTCCCCCTTGACTTTCCTTGTCAGAAGAGGTCACAAAAAGTGTTCACATGGCCCTGGGACACTTCAACTACCATAAATACATGCCAGTTGCCGAGCGACCAAATTTTAGTCACGTGACCATGGGGAGGCTGCAACGGTTGTAGCAATAGCACTTAGACTTATATACCGCTTCACAGTGGTTTTACAGCCCTCTCTAAGCGGTTTACAGAGTCAGCCTATGGCCTCCAACAATCTGGGTCCTCAGAAGGATGGAAGGCTGAGTCAACCTCGAGCCTGGTGAGATTTGAACTGCCAAATTGCAGTCAGCCGGCAGCCAGCAGAAGTAGCCTGCAGTACTGCATTCTAACCACTGCACCACTGTGGCTCATAAAACTCTTGTTTTTTTCAGTGTCGTCGTAACTTTGAACGGTCAATAAGCAAATGGTTCTAAGTTGAGGACTATCTGTAACCAGAGAAATGTCCTGGACATGTTTGTACACTTTCTGTTCTTAAGCATAAAAAAAAAAAGAAAAAAAAGGGGGGGGAGGAATAATTCTAAAATTCTGAACAGCAACTAGACACGGGTACCAAAGGACTCTTACCATATTGTCCTTGTTTAAGCAGCTCAGTCAAACGGACCCCACGGTTGAGCAGCTGCTGAGTGGCAGCATCCAGATCGGATCCAAACTGAGCAAAAGCAGCGACTTCACGATACTGGGCTAACTCGAGCTTCATGGTTCCGGCCACCTACACAATGGGATGATGCGCTTAGACCAAATTTTGCACGTCCTATCAGTTTTTAATAGCTGCAACTACTGTGTCTCTCTGAAAATATGAGCTAACCAGAAAGTAAATCCTAGCTTGATTTTTACATGTGCGCCCAATATACCTTATTTTTTGGACTATAAGACGCACCTGTCTATAAGACACAACTAAATTTAAAAGAGAAAAACAACCAAAAAAAAAAAAAAAAAGGGTTTTGACTTCCCATTTTTGGGCCCTTTTCCTGCCTTTTTTGGGCCCGTTTTGGAGCCTTTTTGGGTCCGTTTTGGAGGCTTTTTTTGGCCCGTTTTCGGGGCTTTTTGGGCCCATTTTTGAAGTTTCTTCAGCCCGTTTTCGAGGCTTTTTTGGCCTATTTTGGGGGCTTTTTGGGGGCCCGTTTTTCCAGAAAACGGGCTGCAACAAGCCTCGAAAACGGCCTGAAAAAAGGCTCGAAAACGGGGTATGTGGAGGCCAAAAAACGGCCAGTGGGTGGGTGGGGCTTTGGCAAAATTCAGTGTATAAGACGCACAGACATTTCACCCCCTTTTGGGAGACAAAAAAGTGTGTCTTATAGTCCGAAAAATACAATAAGCCCTACCCCCAAAATAAGCCCTAATTAAGACTCCGCCCACACCAGGGTGCACAGGTAAAAATTAAGCTACGGTGGGGATGGGGTTGAGCTGCCCTACCACTTACCTTCTGATAGTTGCAGCCAGGCTTCGCAAATCTCGGCCCATTTCTTTTGCTGCAGCCAGTAAGGCTTTCCTGAAGACTGCTAGCCGATAACAGCTCCGGATCAATCTGGAGCTCTGTTATCTGCTGCAGAGCCCTTCAGGAAAGCCTTGCCGGATTAAGTTCCTGAAGGCTTAACGAAAAAGACGCCAAGGGCAATGCGCACAAATGAAGTGAGTCCATAGTTGACATCTCCCACCCCCTGAAAATAAGACCTGGTGCCTTTTTTGGTGGCAAAAAATATAAGACAGGGTCTTATTTTGGGGGAAACATGGTACTCCTGAACTGCTAGCTGATTTAAGCTCCCATTCAGCCTTTCCTAACTTAAAAGCCTGTCCCTCTTGTTCTGGAATGATTACAAAAACATCCACCTTGCTCAAATTATTTTTTTGATCTGCCTAGAAGCGTCTTATACTTTTATGAAAGCAGCTGCTGCAATACGGAGCTTGAAATTCGTCAGAATGTGGATTGTTCTCTTCCTTTTGCTTAACTATCTTTTATTGAGGAACCTTACCTGAAGTATAAATGGCTGACCCAAAATTATGCTTCACACCACAATTTTTATACTGCCCCAGTCGTAAGTCCCTGTTTGGAATGCATGCGTTAGGCCCCAAAGCCATTAAGTGGTTGATGCCAGTTTTCTATGGTAGTTTTATACATACCTGCTTCATGGCTCTTGTCTGGGCAGCAGAACCGACACGAGACACAGACAGACCCACGTTAATGGCTGGACGGATACCTTTGTAAAACAGTTCTGTTTCCAGGAAGATCTGCCAGAAAAGAGGTTTGCTTATTAGTTCCCACCTTTATGATTTTTATACAATCGACAATGACAAACATATTTATTAGTTCGATTTATTAGCTCGATTTATATATGCAGCCCTTCTCTGGAGACTCAAGGCGACTTACAATGCGTTAAGCAATATCCTTCATACTTTTGTATATACCTGCTTAGTAGGGCTTTCAGCCCCCCTAAGCAGTGTTCTCTTTTATACAAAGTCAGCTTATTGCCCCCACAATCCGGGTCCTCATTTTACCTACCTCGAAAGGATGGAAGGCTGAGTCAACCTTGAGCCTGGTGAGATTTGAACTCGCAGTAATTGCAGGCAGCCTGCAACTAAGTACTACTTTAACAGCAGCAGTTTAGTCCACTGTGCCACCAAGGCTCTATATCTAATACTTGGTCCTCCTATTCTCCCCACAACAAACCTCCGAGGCAGACTGGGCTGAGAAGTGATTGGCCCAAAGTCACCCAATCAGCTTTCACACCTAAGCTGAGACTAGAACTCACCGTCTCCTGGGGAGTGGCCCAAAATCGTCTACCTGGCTTTCATGCCCGAGGTGGGACTAAAACTTTAGACTCCCAGTTGAACCAATTATAAGCAAACTGACCAATTTACTTAGCAACAGCAATAGCACTTAGACTTATATACCGCTTCACGGTGCTTTCCAGCCCTCTACGCTGTTTACAGAGTCAACCTATTGCCCCCAACAATCTGGGTCCTCATTTTACCCACCTCGGAAGGATGGAAGGCTGAGTCAACCTTGAGCCTGGTCAGATTCAATCTGCCAAACTGCTGGCAGCCGGTGATCAGCAGAAGTAACCTGCAGTACTGCACTCTAACCACTGCGCCACCAAGGCTCTTTTTATCAGGTGTATCACACGTACCTCCTTAGTTTATGGAATATAGACAACTGTTTAGCTTATAAAATAATCTCTAGATTAGAGCTCCAAACCTTGTATAAAATAACGGGAGGATCGATGCAATAAAACTGATCTTTGGATGCTGTTATGGCAGTGATCAAAGACTAGAATAATTGGACACTAGTGTCTTTACCATTATATGGGATGCCGAATGCAGCCCTATGCTAATCTGTATTTTCCCTACATGGGAAAGATCTGATTGATCCAAGCTATGATGCAATTACAGATTGCAACAATGATGGGCTTAGGTTGGTTTGAGATGCAAGTATAAGAATCGAACTATCATTTTGGTTAACAATCATGGTGTTTCCTTAATGGCCGCCTCAAAAAAGGTAGTAAAATTGAGTTAATCTTAAGAGTTACCCGCTGAACATCACAACTCATAATTGTAATGGGCAGGTTCCGTTATGGTCATAAGTTGCGAACTATCTGACAATATGTTGACAGGATGGAAGAAGGTCAGCTGGTAAAGGCAGAAAAATATGGAGTGGGGTTGCTGTTAATATGAACGAGATTTAACTATATTTTCTCTTTTTGAAAAAATAACACTTTTAATTTAGGCCTTGTATCATACCAATTCTACTCCAAAAGAGAAGTAGCACAGATTTTCAAAATAACAACAGTGGACCCCAATCGCTCTTCTTACAGGTAAGAAGTTTGCAAACATAGGTTTGCAAACATTTGTTTAGTTACCATTTGAAGTTATAATGGCACAAAAAAGTGATTTATATCACTGTTTTTCATACTTATGACCATTGCAGCAACCTGGGGTCATGTGACCTTGACAAGCGAAGTCAATGGGGAAGCTGGATTCGCTTAACATCTTAATTCACTTAGCAACTGTGGCGAGAAAGGTTGTAAAATGGGGCAAAACTTAGTAACTGTCTTGCTGAGCAACAGAAATTTTGGGCTCAATGCTGGTCATAAGTCAAAGACTAGCTGTATAAACTGGATTTAGCTATATTTCCTTTTTAAAAAATAAATAAATAATGCTTTTAATTTCTTTGACTTACTATTCTTTACTCCCTTACTGTTGGTTTTGCATAACACTCTCTAGTTCAAAAGAGACGTAGCACAGGTGTTATGCCCGTCAGAACCTGAATCTGTGCAGGAAGACAAGGGGGTGGCTTCGCTGGCTTGAGAGGAAAATGGGGAGGAGCAGGCCCAGTCAGGCCAGGGCCTTTCAGGATCGGGACAGCTTGTAGGCAGGGAGGAAGGGGGGCAGAATGGCCAAGAGAGGCTAAGCAGTGAACATGAGAGACAAAGCTCAGGCGATGAGTAAGGACCACCCCCTCCTGATCCTCGAGCACAGAGAGTGGAGAGAAGGAGAGAACAGTGTAGACTGATCCAACTACCGGGGAGGAGAGCACCTCTTCACAAGGCACACCTGGGGACTGAGACTTAAGGAGTTGCTGTGGGGAGGGGCATTTGTCGTGAACGAATACTGAATTCCTGGAGCATTGAGTACTGACGTTTAAACTTTCCTGGATTCCTTACATTCTTTCTGGATTTTTTGCTTTGTAGCCATGGTGCTCACAGCATTGCCTAGCCTATTTGCAGCCAGAGGCTGCTTGAGGTGTGTGTGTCATCACTTTGCTCTGGGACTTGCCAGAAACGTGGAAGTTTGGGGAAATTTGGAGCAATAAAGGAACGGTTTGAACTGCCAGCTGCCTGTGTTACCTCTGTGCTGTGCCCTGGGTCATCACAGCAGGTTTTTAAAATAACACTCCTGGGGCCAATTGCCCTTTTTAGAGGTTCCTGTTCCCCTTGGGATCCTACCTGCCCATCGGTGATGGAGATCACGTTCGTTGGAATGTAGGCTGACACATCACCAGCTTGAGTCTCGATGACCGGGAGAGCAGTCAGGGATCCTCCTCCAAATGCATCATTCATTTTGGCTGCTCTTTCCAGAAGACGAGAGTGCAGGTAGAACACGTCGCCCGGGTACGCCTCGCGGCCAGGGGGACGCCGCAGCAAGAGAGACATCTGACGGTAGGCCACCGCCTGTTGATCAAGAGAACACACATGCTGTGTCTGTCTCAAGAGAGATCTGGCTCTCGTCCCCTAAATTCAGAGGCCAGCCCAAGGTTCAAACCTGCTTAGATAAGTCATCATAGATGATCAAGGCGTGTTTGCCGTTGTCTCTGAAGTATTCGCCCATGGAACAGCCAGAATAAGGAGCCAAGTACTGGAGAGGGGCAGCATCGGAGGCTGTGGCGGAAACCACAATAGTGTACTTCATGGCATCTGAAACAGAGAGATGACCAAGGTTAATGAAGATGGAAGCAATTTAGCCAGGAGAGAAATGCCTACATTTCCCCCTGCTTTCTATATTTGATTCCTTCCAAATTCTTTTTGGAATTGAAATCCAAAGATATGCACATTTTCTTTCATTTGTACTCAGCAGGGTTTGGTTTTGTTCTGTAGCTGTCAGGGGCGAAGATCCAGGACCATTCGTAGGTTTGAGGCACTGAACATTTATTCAAGCCTATTCAAAACAATCTGACAAAGCTCTTTAAGGGGGAATGACTGAGAGTCTGCAATGTGACTACAGTGCACCGGAACAAATGATAACACATAAGAGTTCAAGAATGTCCTCTCAGGACATTTCAATGCACCTGGGATGATCACACTGCAGCCACATCAGAAGCAGTTAAGATAGTTAGCTTCCTTAGATATCAAATTATAACATCTATCCCACTGAAATTCTGTGTCTCCATATTAAGGTGATTTTATTGTAGTTTCATCTTAATACTGTATCTCCTATATTGTATTGTACAGTACATTCTCTCTCTCTCTCTCTGTATGTGTGTGAGAATATATAGACCGTGTTTCTCCAAAATAAGACCCTGTCGTATTATATATAGGCAGGAGGGAAATCCATCCTGCAAGTATAGGGAAGCATTGCCATACACAGACTTTTTTGGGGGTGTAATTGAGTCTTCCATGTAGCCGCTAGGAATGAAGAACTAAGTCTGTGCAATTTTCTTGGCCACATTTTCTGAAATGGCTCATCGGTGCCTCCTTTCTACCGCTGAAAGAAAGGATCTGGCCAAAAGGGACTCATCTAAAATTAGTCATCTAATTTTAATTTTTTAAAGCATTTTTAAACTGTTACTCTAAGCTGCCCAGAGTTGATGTATTAATGGCATGGATATAGAAATTTAATAAATAAATAAAAATAGCTATGTAAGATAGAACCAGAACTTGTAATTTGCCATGTAAGTTAAAGCCTGGAACCTTTAACCTCTACCAAATTGGCTCTCGTAAACATTAATACCTAATATATTACTAAAAATACCTAAAAGTACCTTAATCTATTAAGATAATATGTGTGGGGAAAGAATGACCCAAACTGAAATGAAAAATGACAGAGTCTAGGTTGACATCACACTAAGATTTGTACAAAATGTTGCCTTTTTAAACTTAGCTATGATATTCCCAAAGTGGGCAACAGCACTTTAACTGACAATTTTTTTCAGTGGCCTAGCAAGGAAACAATATATGGCTGTTTCACCTCCAAATGTGTTACTAATCACAATTTGTTTTTATTTTTATGTTCGTCTAGTTAATTGGAATCAGTACTCTCATGATTTGTTAACTACTCCTATCTTCAATGACCCTAAAACATTAGTCTTAGTCTAGGCGCACCCAACCTTTTGGCTTGCCTGGACCACAATGAATGAAGAGGAATTGTCTTGGAACATATGTATAATACAGTGTGTGTGTGTGTGTGTGTGTGTAAATATTAAAAGTTTATGATCTTGTGGGGTCACATTATTATCTGCCAGAGCTGCATGTGGTATATAGGCCAGGGGTGGGATTGAAAAATGTCAGCAACCGGTTTGCTGCCTGGTTGCTGGGTGGGCGTGGCCATGGGGGTGTGCTACTCGGCCTCCTGCACCACAGCATGGGGTGGGATGGGGGGCTTTTCACCCTCCCCAGCCTCTGGAGCCTTTCCTCGAGCCTCCAGGATGTTGTGGCTCCATTGCCTGAGCCTGCGTCATCAGCAAGGGAGGACTCTGAGAGTGAGGGAGAGGAGTTGGCAAGGCCTCCTTCTCCAGGATTCTCCTCTCTGGCAATGCCTCCGGAAGACACCGAAGAGCAGGAGATAGGCTCAGAGCCAAGCTCGTCCCCGCAGCCACAGGAGGACACTGATGAGGGGAGTGAGTTTTGGTTGGATCCTCGCCAGCGTCGGAGAGACAGGAGAGCCCAGCAGAGGAAAAGGCGTGGTCGTGATTAGCTGGGGGACCACGCCTCACAAGCTATATAAGAGAGGGATTACAGCTTGTATCTTTGTGACGAACAAAACAAAGATTCATGGATCCCGGTTTTGAATCGGCCCTGCGTCTCAGCTCTGAACATTTTGGTGGTGTGTATTTGACGGAATTATTAATAAAGACGTTGGCAAGCAGCTGCGGGGATTGCTGCCAAACTTTGTTATCAGCTTACTTGGTTGCCTGCCAGTTCATTAGACTCTGATTGTCTGAGGAAGGTTATTCCTGGGAACCGGAGCAGAACACAGGAGGGCGAAAACGTCCTACCCCAGAGGCCGGAAACAGGCCTGTTTCCAGACTTCCGATAGGCCTGTTTTTTGCCCTCCCAGATCCTCCGTGAGAACCCTGCACTTACCTGGCATCCAAAACTGGTGGAGACTCCTGGGAGTGGAGACTCCTGGGAGGGGCGGGGTCAGCCAGTCTTTGGAACAACTGGTTCGGCAAACCAGATTAACATTAACGTCTGGTTGGCCCGAAGCGGTCCGAACCAGCTGGGCCAGAGGTTGGACACACCTGTCTTACGACAATCCAACCTGATAAAAAGTTAATTTTCTTTATAGAGATGTTTGAAGAGTAATGCCAAAGGCAGGTCAATATAGATATCTTTTATATTTAAGAAAAACTGAGAACATCAACCGTAAGGCTGCTCTGGACTACACATTTTGGCAAGCACAAAACTTTGGGCGAATGGAATGCCAGTACCTGCGTCAGTCAGCCTCTTCACCAGCTGAGCAACAGTCGATCTCTTCTGACCAATGGCAACGTAGATACAGTAGAGTTTCTTCTTCTCATCAGTTCCATCATTAAATCTTTTCTGGTTAATTATGGTATCAATAGCAATTGAAGTTTTGCTGCAAATTGAATATGTAACAGTCAACATCCTATTGCCCCCCAAATTAACTCAGAGATCTACAAATTCAGTTTTGAGAAAAACTGGAAAGGTGAATAATCCCAAAGAGGTTTTCCTATTGTTAATTTTGCATTAACAAGATCCTTGATGGTTAGAGTGCAGTACTGCAGGCTACTTCTGCTGATTACCTGCTGCCTGCAATTTGGCAGACTGAATCTCACCAGGCTCAAGGTTCAATCAGCCTTCCATCCTTCCAAAGTGGGTAAAATGGGTACCCAGATTGTTGGGCCACTAGGCTGATTAGTGCTTAGAGAAAGACTTAGAGAAGCCTTTTAAAGGCTTAAAACCGCTTAGAGAAGGCTGTAAAAGCACTATGAAGCGGTATATAAGTCTATGTGCTATTACTATTACTCTGTGGAGGTTTTTGAATCCGATGCCCTCAGGTGTATCCCCATGTAAAGACGATTCCAAAAGCTAAGAATTCACGGTAAGCCAGGATCACTTGGGGCAAGGAGAGGATCTCCCTTATTTCTTACCCAGTCTGCCTGTCTCCAATGATCAACTCCCGCTGCCCACGGCCAATGGGTACCAGGCTGTCTACTGCCTTGATCCCAGTTTGCATGGGCTCCCGGACAGAGATCCTGGGGATGATTCCAGGAGCCTTCAAGCCAACCCTCCTGCGGATTTTGGAAGTGATGGGACCCTGTAAAGGCAACAGAATCATGCTGTTACATTAACTCCTCATCAACAGCCCCATATGTAACAGCGGTCTTTTTTCCACACCTACCTTTCCATCGATGGGATTCCCCAGAGCATCCACTACACGCCCCAGCAGCTCCTCTCCAACGGGCACATCCACAATGGCTCCTGTTCTCTTCACAATGTCTCCTTCCTTAATCAATCTGTCGTTACCAAAGACTACCACACCAACATTGTCAGGCTCCAAGTTCAGAGACATACCCTAAGAAAAGAGAAAACTCATTTAAGGGTTTCCACTTAGGAAAACCCATATAATAGAGATGCGACGGGACATTCCCGACAAGCATAATTCATACAAATAATTACATAACAGGTAGTCCTCGACTTACGACCATAACTGAGCCCACGATCATGAAACTTATGGTCATCATGAAACTTATAAAGCAGGACACCATGTGGCTATGCCCAATTTTATGACTTTTTGTGGTGGTTGTTAAGCAAAGCATTGTTCACTTCAGGGAATCCCCACCCCCACCCCGAAAGTGGAGGTAACTGCAATTTCTAAAATTATCATCATAAATTGCAGTCATGTGACCATGGAACACTAAAAATGGCCATAATGGACATCCATGTATGCTACAACTTCAAATCCAGGTCATAAGATTCTTTTTCAGGATTTGTTCTAACTTATAAGGGTCATTAAGCACCGATAAAGGAGAACATTTGTAGCTCAAGGTTGAAATGAAGGGTCCTTGATGCTCTGAGCTTGCTTGGTTTCTTGCAGACGTTTTATTACTTCCAAATTCGGTAATATCAGTGCGCTAAGCAACCGGCCATAAGTTAAAGGCTACCTACACATTGTAAAATATAAGAGCGCTGCCATGAGGATATAGTTCCGCAAATACCGTATTTTTTGGAGTATAAGATGCACCTCCCCCCCTCAAAGGGGGTGAAAATTTAGGTGCGTCTTATACACCGAACGTAGCCCTGCCCACTCTCTGGCCCCCACACTTTGGCCTCTGCCTGGCAGCAGTTACCTCCTTGCAAGCAAACAGTAAGAAAAAATAGCTTTCAGCTTCAGCACAGCCTAATTAGTACAAGTTGATTGGATCGGCCTCCCGACTCTCAGCTGATTTGCTCTCAGCTGTTTTGCACAGGGATCTGCTGCTTGCTGCAAGGAGGTAAATTGCTGGAGCAGATTTTTTTTCCCTTGTGCTAATCAAGCTATGCTGAAGATGAAAATAAAAGTAAAGTAGGCTGTTTGCTGTAATGAGGCAAAATTGCTCAGGGGCAGAGGGAGATTTCTTTTCTTTTTCTTCATCCAAAAAGGTAGGTGCGTCTTATAGTCCAGAGATTCTTATACTCCAAAAAATACGGTATATTCTGTATATATTGTCAAATGAAAATATGGTTAGCAATCAGAGATAACAGCTAACACCACCTGATTGATGTGTTGCTTTAAATTAAATTTCCATCCCCTGCAATATCCTTTCACTTGGTAATACAATGGGCAGAGAAAAACCAAATCATGACAATTAAGTTTTATTATGCAAATATGGATATGAAGACTGACCTTCAACCCAGACGAGAATTCCACCATTTCTTCTGCTTGAACATTTTTCAAGCCATACACACGGGCGATGCCGTCACCGATGGAAAGCACGCGTCCAGTTTCCTGGAGCTCAGCAGATGTGTCGGCCCCCAGGATACGTTCCTCAAGAATAGAAGATACTTCGGCAGTGCCTGGAAGAATACAGGCCAATATTAAGGTTGTCTTTATCAATAGCCTTGGTTTAAATCTCATGTTCTGTCATTTGAGCAACAGGCAGTTCCATCCAACAAAGTAAACAAAATCAAAGATACAAGCTGTAAAAGTTTTTATTGCAGACAAATTTGGAAGTTTCAGAGTGTGCCGTGTTTGCTTTCAAGCAATTGTTCTAAAAAAAAATTTTAAAAAATCGGAGAACTGGAGACTTTGTGGCTCTCAGTCCATGACATCAAATTATACAGCTTCAATACAGGTGCAGATTATGCACCTGTATTAAAGCTACATATATCTACTAAAATGAATACGCTAATTTGAGATCATTCTCGTTTACACACACACAAAATTCCAATTTGGTATTTTCAAGACAGCTAAGTTCCCTGTACAAGATACCCAAATATACAATAAAAGTGAATGTGGGCAAACTGAATAGGGTATTTAAGCTAATAAAATAGTTTTATCTCTTAATTCTACAAAGCTCACAAGTATCAGAAGTACTCAGGATGTATTACAGTATTTTTGCCTTAGTCAGCTTTAAGAACTGAAATACAGTTCTATTCAAACCAGAAATTCAAATAAAGCACAGTTAGTTAAATTCCAGCAAACTATGGTATGGAGAACAATTAAGTAGTTAACACAGCATTCTGCTTTGCTTTGTTCATTTAAAAAATAATTTCACTTCACTCTTGCTGGGACTTGAATCCAAGTAGCACCTATAGTCTGCAACATGTTAGGGAAAGTCATTTGGTTGAATTGGGCAGCTACAGAAATTAAATGAATAAATGAATGAAGGAATGAATGGTAAAATGTCAAATAATTTAAAAGCTGTAAGAGAAACACATTTAATTTAGAGATAAAGCCAGGAATATTTTATTATCAAAAGTGAAATTGTACACTGTTTACCAGTTTTCTGTAGAGTTGTTTTGGAGCCATGGATGTTCCTTGTTGCTACAAATGATGCGCCCAAAACATTCCGTGACACCTAAGACAAAGAAAAACCAAAAGGTCTCCTATTTGAAATTTAAATCTTATTTTTCTTGCAAATGTTGAGTTAAAAGTGATCATTTATGACCAGAGCTCTTTACTGTAAGATATTATGTATGTATAAAATTGCATAGTAAGCACTGAATACTGTTTACTTAGGCATCAGCAACTAGCAATTCAGAAAATCAACCTGAATATTACTGCAAAAATAATTGGAAAAGGGAGCTCTGTAGAATACACACAAATATCACTCTCCAGCTCTTTAAAGCAGCTGTGTGTTTTATGAGGCTCATCTGCCTGCTCTCTGCCATGGATACCAGGGGGAAAAAATGAGGCGATTTTAAATGAGTGGCATTCAGTTACAGTTTCTCTCCAAAGCCCTTTTCAGGAACCAGAAGAGATGGAAGTATGATTTATTTTTTAAAAGTATTTAATAGTTATCTCTTGTTTCTGAACAAGCTTGGGATCAAAGCTTTAAGGTAAATTATTTCAAACTGCTGCTCATTCATAATCCTCATCCAGCGAAAGCTTATTCATAGCCCACATTCTCTGTATTAATCTTCAGGAAAAATCTTAGTAATGTCCAAACAGGAATCTTTAGCTGTGTCTAAAACCTAAAGAGTACCTGTGTTGTTTTTGCAGTGCTAGGCCACAGAAGGTTTCATTTAAAGTGCATTTCAAACATCTGTTGCCACTTTAACAATTTCAGAAATAGTGTCTTTTTAGAGATGAGTCATCAATTCAATATACTACATATTGGACTAGACCAGTGGTTGTCAACATGTGGTCAGTGGATCCCTGAGAGGCCACAATGCCATCACATAAGGCGATCTGCAAAGGCTTGATGCAGCCCAGTGCTTTAAATCTTGAATTAAGTCTTGGTGGTCCATGACCACAAAAGGTATTTAAAGAAGGTCTGTGATGTAGAAATGGTTGAGAACCACTGGACTAGACAATACTGCAGTAACTGGGAAAAGTAAGGACAAACTCACTGACTTTCAAGCCATGGCACACCTGAAGGAATGACTCTAATACAGGTAGTCCTTGGTTTACAACTATTCAAAGTTTAAACGGCACTGAAAAGTGACTTTTGACCATTTTTCAAACTTACCACCTTTGTAGCATCCCTATGATCATGTGATCAAAATTCAGATCCTTGGCAAGTGGTTCATACTTAGGAAGTATGTTACTGTGTCCCAAGGTCATACAATCCCCTTTTGCAACCTTATGACCGGCAAAATCAAAGGGGAAGCCAGATTCACTTAACAACCATGTTACTAACTCTGCAATGCAATTGCAATGATTCACTTAACTCCGGCAAGAAAGGTCATAAAATAGAGCAAATCTCACAGAACAACAACAGAAATGTTGGGCTCAATTGTGATCATAAGTTGAGGACAACTGAAAAACCCTACAAGAACTGACTCAATTGTAGCAGCAAAGTCATCGTTGCAGATACTGCATTAGTCAAAACTGCACAAAAGGGTGCACCAAGTTTTTTTTTAAAAAAAAGGCTTAAGTATAATTCTCTTCAATAAAGATTCAAGCCAAGGCTCCCCCACTTCCAGATTTTGAAACAAAAGGAACAAATGCTAAGGCCTGCAAAACTGGCCTTTCAGGGCAGACAGCAAGAGAACAAGCCTGCAGTGCAAAAATGTCCCCAGAGTGCAAGCAAAAATAAAATCCTTTATTTTATTAGAAAATATGGGTTATAGATGATCCATAGCTACAGGTAGTCCTCGACTTACAACAGCTCATTTAGTGTTCAAAGTCACAACGGCACTGAAAAAAGGGATTTACGACTGTTTTTCACGCCAATGATCTTTGCGTCCCCCATGGGAGCGTCCCCCATGGGAGCATCCAATTTGGAGCATCACATGATCCAAATTCAGCCGGTTGTCACCTGTTTCCTATTTATGACGGTCGCCGTATCCCGGGGGTCACGTGATCCACATTTGCGACCTTCTGACAAAGCCAAGTCAATGGGGAAACTGGATTCACTTAACAACCCTGTTGTACTAACAACCCTGTTGTACTAAGATATGCAATGAATCACTTAACAACCATGGAGAAGGAAAGTTGTAAAATACGGGGGAGGGGGCAAAGCTCACTTAACAAAATATTTCAACTTGAGCAACGTATCAATCTTGGGCTCCGCCGTGGTCGTAACTCGAGGACCACCTGTAATGAATGGCAGAGGCAGAAGTAACAGCAGCTTCTCTTGCGAGAAAAAACTCAAGGTCATCGGAAAGGGGTGGGCTGACCACACCTCCTCCCTCAAAGCAGCCGGGAACACCCATCATCCACGGCCAGAGATTAAAAGCCGGCCAACCTCCCCACCCCACCGAAGATGACCTTCCTCTGACATGCCGCGTCTCTAACGCTGCAGCCCGATCCCAACCCAGAAAAGGCACCGGGCGTTCAACGACCTCCGGACTCGCTTCTCGGTCCCGTCAAA
Source organism: Masticophis lateralis (assembly GCA_030761175.1). NCBI lineage: Eukaryota > Metazoa > Chordata > Lepidosauria > Squamata > Colubridae > Masticophis > Masticophis lateralis. The sequence continues at coordinate 275,160,931 of JAUDYJ010000002.1, read as the reverse complement.
CGGCTTTTGCCCTTCCTTTCCCCGGGAAGCGGCTGCAGAGAGGAGCCTGGAAGAGGGATGACCTTGCTGGGGTCACCGCCAGGCCGACCTAAGGCCTCGGGCGGTGCAGCCGGGAGGCCGAGAAGCGTAGAGAACCCGCAGGAAAGGCCCGGAGGGGAAGGCCCTGAGAGGCTCCTGAGAGCAACGGAGGCGGCCGCCGCCGAGTCAATGTCACCGCCAGGCCGGAGCCCAAGATGGCGGCTTCTGCCGCATCAAGACCGGCCCTTCCCGTCCCACCGCTCACCAAGCCGGCATGGCGGGGCAGGGCCCGGGCGACCGCAGCGACTACGCGCACGGACAGCATGGTCGAGGCGAGCCGGCCGAAGGAAGAGACGACGCGCCTTCTGAGCTCTCGCTGCAACCCGCGGCTTCCTCAGGCTCGCGCTGAGGGAGAAAGCAAAATGGCCGCCGCTCCGCCCCCTTCGGCGTAGGGGCGGATATCGCCGCAGGCCACGCCCCCTTCTTACCTTTGAAAGTTACCGCGGTGACGACCCGGAAGCGCTTCTTTTCACCCGCCTCACGCGTTCTCCGACCTCGGGTTTCAAACGCCTGCGACGTAGTCTTCCCGTAAGAACTTTACTTTCCGCTTCTTTGTTGTCGTTGTTGATCGAGGAGAGGGAAGGACGGGGTTTTTTAAAAAAAAAAAAATTCGCTTTTTAAAAATATAGAATAACGTTGCTTTTAAACGTTATTTAACTTTCCTTCCCTGGCCGGCGAAGCGGAAAACTCGCGCGCACGCAAAGGGCGGTCGTTGGGAGGGGGCGTGGCCTGAAGGGCGTGGGGGCGTGCACTCGTCGTGGCCCCGCCCCTGACGCTAGGAAATAGACGGGAAGGAGCACGTGGCCCGCTCCTGTCAACCGGGATGTTCTGCTTTGAGCTAGCTGCAAGCCTGCGAAGAAGAGTGCCTCTGAGCATGCGCAGAGAGTGGCTTCTTCATCCTCTTTTCTGCAAAAATGAACTCTCTTATCTTTCCATCAAAATTAGGATCTAGTTTAATGCTTTTGATGGAAGAAATGCCCATCTGGGTTCAGTTCCAAGGGAGGGGAAAACACACTAGAAACATGGAGGCTGATTGGAAAGATGGTTTAAATGGGGAAGGAGAACCAACCAAGCTGGGCAGATGACCCAGCTGGTTTGATGGAGCACATGGAGTTTTATACAGTTTGTTCTACAGCATTTTGTACAGCGGTGACAATTCAATCTTTTCCCCTTATTGGTTCTGTGGGCGTGGCTTCATGGGGGTGGACCTGTAACTATAGAATGTCACTATAATTTTTATATGGAGCAAACCACAGAATTGCTTCTCTAATCCTATTGGAAAAGAAGTATAGAGGCAAAAAGATATTGGACAGAAATATGCACTTGGATAGAAAAAATGATAAAGGAACACATGGACTTAAAATCAGAAATATTTCTGTTCGGTATCATACCAGAAAAATATAATAAAGGGAATATGTACTTAATATTACGTGTGTTAACAGCGGCTAGAATTGTATTTGCACAATATTGGAAGAGCATAGAGAACCCTGCAGAGGAGAATGTAATAAAAAAAATACTACAATGTGCAGAAATGGACAGAGTAACACTTAAAAATAAAGACAGAAGACACTGAATACTTCTTAATATAGGATTGGTTATGGAGCAGAAACAGAAGTTAGATTTTAAAAAATACAAGAGAATGATTACCATATTTTTCAGCGTATAAGACGCACCTTAGTTTTTGGGGAGGAAAATAAGAAAAAAACTGATTGGCAGGTGGATCGGCCTCCAGGAATACCCCCAATTAGCTGTTCCCAGAGGTGAATTTTAGCAACAGGTTCCTTGGTTATGAGCTCTGTGCCTTGCTTTTTTTTTTTTTTTTTTTTTGCTTTTCTTTTCTGCCTCTGCAAGGCCCCAAAACAGTTTCAGAAAAAAAGCCTCTGAAACACTGTTTGGAGGCTTCTTTTCTGAAGCTCTGTTTGGGGGCTTATTTTGTGAAGCTGTGTTTGGGGTTTTCTTTTCTGAAGCTTCTTTCTGAGGCTTTTTTCAGCCTCTGAAACCTCCATTTGAGAAGCTAGGCAGGGTTACATTTGGAGTATAAGATGCACCCAGATTTTCACCCTCTTTTGGGGGGAACAAGGTGCATCTTGTACTCTGATAAATACGGTAATTTTGTAAAATGGCTTACTGAATGGATAAGCATTTTTGTCACTATATGTTTATTATCAATATTATAATGAGACATTATTGTTACTATATTAAATTTGAATACAAATTTGAATAAACTGAAACTGAAACTAAAGTAGAAAATATCAGGAAGGCACAATAAGATAAAAGAAACCGAGGTGACTGTACCTACTTGAGTTAACAACATGGCATAATAAAGATTACCCTATCTGCTTCACCAGGCAGGAACAAAAGAACTGGTATGTTATATCCTTATATGGTAATCATGCATAGCTAATGTATATCCTGGTTGAGAAAGTATAAAAGCTTGTATGTAACGACCCTTCAGGGTTCAGATTTTGCTTGAGCTATCGCTGCTGAACCTTGCGCAATAAACCTTCCCCTTCGACAAAAAGCTGGTGTGGTCTCCTTTCTGTAATATTTTCTGCAACCATGAAGGGACTCTCCAGGCGATTTTTCACTCAGCTGTCCTGCAGGATCAGCTGGGACCCCGTGCCGGCGGAGGGATCCAGGTACCTCAGGCGCCACGAGGCTATTTCCTTCGGAGGAATGGGGAAGGGAAGCCATCTGCCAACGAGGGGCACACCCAATCAGTCCAAGGACCCTTTGTGAGAAAAGGGAAAGGAAAGAGTCTGAACGAACCCTGGCCAGAACGAGTGGATAAGACCTGCCGACAGGTGAGTATATAGTAAAAACAATGTGTACCTATCCCATTTGAGGATAGAAGAGGGTGCCTGATCACCGCCCTGGACTCAAGACATCGTTCCTAAAGAAGTCCATGTTAAATTGTGTGGGAGGTTAAACCATTGCAGTTCCTGTTAGTGGCCATTGGCAGATCAGTGGCAGTGTGTAAGGTATGGGTGGGAGGAGTAGTGACCCCAGGACGCCACTCCAATGTATGTTAAATAATTTCCAGAAAGCTTTTAGCAGAGATTATGGGGACCCAAGGGCTGATAAGGTCTCATTGCTGAAGTTCTGCAAGAGTGAATGGCCCACCTTTGGCGTAGGGTGATCCCCTATGGGAACCTTAGATATCCAAATTATAAGCCTGGTGCATCAGGTAGTTACTGACCCTGATCATGGACATCTGGATCAATATCCATATATAGACCAGTGGCAGATAGCCGTAAAGGAGAGTCCGGATTGGTTAAGAAAGTGTAGAACAGAGTGGATGCGGGTCTGTGTAAGCCGCACGTTGGAAAGTAACCGGAAGAAGACCCAAACTGGGACCCCAATAATGTCCATCACAGAACCCAGTTAGTGGAATTCCGAGCATTAACTATTGATGCGCTACGTCGAGCAGGAAAACCCCTGTAAACTTTTCAAAGCCAGCAACAATACTTCAAAAGCCCGATGAGAGCCCAGAGAGCTACCTGGAATGATTGGTTGAAGCATATGAATGGTACGTTCAAATTGAAATACGGGCTTCCCAAAATTTGGCCATGTTAAATGAGAAATTTAAAGTGCAGAGGACATTAGGCGAAAGTTACAAAAGCAAGAGGGGGCCTTGGGAATGAATACTAGTCAGTTGGTAGAAATTGCTAGGAAGGTGTTCATGAATAGGGATAAGGTAGAGAAGAAGAAAAGAGGGGAGAGAATGCAGAGTTATTAGTTGCTGCATTAGGGGGAGTTTCACTCAGACCTAACCAGTGCGCCCTATGTAAGGAAGAGGGGCACTAGCAGCGGGAATGCCCATGGCGATTGGAATCCCGAGGAAGAGGAAGGGGTAGGGCATTACCGTTTCCAGCCTCAAGAGTGAGAGGACGAGGATTTAGAGGAAGAGGGAAGGAAAGTTATGGGTGGAGGGGACAGGGAAGGCGTCCTCCTGATATGGGGGAATTGATCGGATTGGCCAAAATGGACTGCACCGAGTGACGGGGACCCGGCATAAAGGACCCACCCCCCGAGCCCCTGGTTTCAATAAGGGTGGGAAAGTCAAAAACAACTTTTTTACTAGACACCGGGGTGAGTCGTTCGGTGATTAATAAACCAGTAGCTCCTCCCTCAGGACGTTAGGTATGAGTCCAAGGGGTGTCAGGGACAATATTAGGAAGGCCAATCTTGCAATCTACCCAGTGTCAATTAGGAAGTACTGTCCTCAGTCACCAATTTTTATATATTGTTGAATGCCTGATCCCACTTTTGGGGAGGGATCTCCTCACTAAATTAAGAGTGACAGTCACTTTCATGCCTGAAGGAATGGAGCTGATTCTAAATCATCATCCTGACAATACACGACGATTGATGGTCGTGTGGGAACCACTAGGACTTGATAAGTGGTGAGAGTTCAACATCCCCGGTGTATGGGCGGATATGGCTGGGTATTCAAGGTTCCAACCTCCCATGGTAGTAGACTTAAAACCAGATGCCTGCCCCATACGGGTCAAGCAGAGATACTACACACCAGCAGCCACCGAGCCCATACAGAACCTCATCACCGAGTATTTAAAAGCACACATCCTGCACCCGATTCAGTCACCTTGGAACACCCCTATTTTGCCTGTGAAAAAAACCCTGAGGGTACATATTGTCCGGTGCAGGATTTGCGTCTCATAAACCAGGCAACGGTAACCCTACACCCAGTGGTACCAAACCCCTATATGCTTCTTAGTATGATTCCAGGAGGTGCTAAATGGTTTTCGGTCCTGGACTTAAAAGATGCATTCTTTACAATACCTCATTCCTCCAGCCAACCACTGTTTGCCTTTGAGTGGGACCCCTTTTAGCCGAAGGGATAGAGGAGGATACCTGGCTCCCTCCATACGTGCCGCAATACCTCCCTCTTCCTCATCCGGTTTGAGTAGAGACAGTGGCAGTCCAACCATGAAACCGCCCCAAAGTAAGAAGCGATATCAAATTAGAAGAGGAAGAATTGGCAACAGATTCAGGTTCAGATACCGGGACCCTGTGGCTCAAAGAACCAGAAGTAGTGACAAAAAGGCCACTCTGGTAGCCCCCCTGAGACAGATTAACCAACAAGTTGCCAACGGGCAAGGCCAGCCACAAATTATCTCCATGTTTCAACATAATCCTTTTACCACCAGTGATCTACTAAATAGGAAACAGAGAATTAATTAAGCAGTTACAAGGGCTAAATACATGTATAGAGTCCATAAGGACATATGTAGGAGAACAAACTCCTAAGCACTAAGTGCCATCCCTTTAAACCAGGGGATAGAGTATGGGTAAAGCATTGGAAAAATGAACCTCTCAAGGCTCAATGGAAAGGGCCGTATACCATAGTTATATGTTCTCCCCTTGCAGTAAAAACTCTGGAGTCTAAATCGTGCATTCATTGGACCAGATTAAAAGGAGCTGCCCAGAGTGACCCAGTCCAGTGGGAAGCACGATCCACAAGCAAACCCTTGGTGCTTCAGCTTAAGTGCAAATGAGTTGGAACCACATATACTTTTCAATTGCAATAGTGACATTAGTAGTAGCTTTGCTTCTTTTATATTATTGAAAGGACACTCTGCTGAACCTTACCGGCAATAGGTTCCCTGCGCATGGTGTTGAAGAGCTTTGCTGGATCACCCCGGAAGCTGATCCTCTACGCACAGCAGAAGAATGGAGCTGGAATTTATATTACTGAGTATAGTACTTGGATGTGGAATACAAGTGGAAGGTGATGTGTGTGTTGAGAACTTAGGCGAGTGGGGCCCTAAACGAAGCATTGTCTTTAGCAATCCAATAGGAAGAACGAATTGTGAGGCCAACAGTGTGCTCAGACTAGATCCAGCCTACTGGAAGGACAGATGGCCCCAACCCTGTAGTGACCCTACAGGATTTGATTTACACATTTCCATAACATGTATGGAGAAAGGACCCGGAAACTCAGAAATATGCCAACATATAGGGAGACTGTTAAGAGTTGGAGTGTGTGGCCATCTTTTGACACCTACTGGATTGCCCCTGTTGGCGTTAGACTGCGGGCCACCCCCCTTCTTTGTAATCGGGCGAACGATAAGCCCCTTCCAGTTAAGAAGGGGTTGGGCAGGGTTATGTAAGGTCCAATCCCATCCGTCCTTGAGGGCCCTTGCCTTGTATCAAGACCCTCATGGGATCCATAGGCGTCGAGAAATCATACTAGCAAGTGAAAATATTGGGAGATCGGAGATGTGTGTAACTAATTATGGTCAATGGGGTAACCCTGGGGGAAAAGGGACCCGCATTGTGTACCAGTATACTGTAGGAACTCCGCCTGAATGTGGGGAAAGAAACATTGCCATCCATCCCGACCTATGGTTGTCTGATCCACCAGGGCCGGACCCGTGTTGGGCCCCACAGATATTTGACAGAGCAGTAACCCAAAAGTGTATAGCGAAATCAACAACCAGGGATGGGATACCGGTCTGTGAATATTTGGGGGTTGTCCTACGGAGAGGGATATGCCCAGGACCTCCAGGTGATTTGTTATCCCTTCAGGATAGGGTCCTCAATCAGAGAATCATATTGGATTGCGGACCCCCTTTGTTACAAGAATGGCTAGCTACCAACTTAGCTACTCTCCGCCTAGGATGGAGTGGAACTTGTCGGGTGTCCTTGAAGCAGGAAACTCTCAAGAGGAATGAGTTCAGGGGAAGAAGGGAGGTTTCTGGATGTAACGGTTGCATGAAGGGATCAGCATTTATATATAATCCAGTATCACCCACAGTGTGCCAAGAGGAGAATAAATGCCTTCATGATTCCCAAGTATATAAGACATGCTTGGAGGAAGGAAGGACATATTGTTATAAGGCAGACTCAGCAGACATAGGGACCCCTCACCAACAGCGGGCAGCTTTGGGTGAGGAGCAATGTCACGAATGCATACATACCACTATAACAGGAGCAACAGTTGGCAAAACTTTTATTTATCACACATATACGCCTCCCTCTTGTAACCAATTTCATTTAGCATCATGTAAGGTAAATGGAACTGCCTATAAGAGATGTAATGGGACTAAGGGGGTACTATGTTATGACCCAAGGTTGAGTCCAACGAGTTGGGCTTTACAAATTAAATCCCATAAGTCTGAAGGAACTGGGCGGGACCAGATAATATTAGGAACGTCCGCTTGGAAATCGACACTAAACACGGGTTTTAGTGTAACATTCGATGTGTGCCAGGCTGCCAACCATTGGGCGGCGATAGACAGTTGTGGAGGAATTGGTTGGATTAAGACCTATGCATCCAATCATAAATATTTATGTCCCCCAGATGAATGTACCATATCAACGGTACGCTGCAAGTGGTGGTCTTGTGTAAAATGGAATACTGAAGCCCCGAATGAGTACTCGAAGATTAAAATTGAAAAGATACCCACAGATGTGACTAACTGTGGAACAAACACCTGTAACTTAGTCAATCTGACTGTAACAAATGGTAGTTGGTATTTACAGCAGACTAAGTGGAAAAACAAACAATGGATGTTTGGAATAGGGATCGATGGAAAAGGATATGACCCGCTATCAGAGATAGAAATACAGATTATAAGCAAAACAAAACAATCTCAGCAAAAATCCCTATTTTGGTCGTATTATAATACGACCCAGATTTTTCCTATTGCCCCTCCATCAGCGACAAGTGTTGGGAGTGCCGGTGTATGATGAAGTGGGAAATATTAGAACCTGGAGGGCAGCCATTGACACTTCATTAATAGAAAAGGTAAAAATAGGCCATTGGAAGGATGTTGAATGGCCACCGGAAAGAATCATAGAAGTGTATGAACCAGCCACTTGGGCAGAGGATGGCACCTATGGATATCGTACCCCCATCTACCTGTTAAACCGCTTAATAAGGTTACAAGCTGTAGTAGAAATAATAACAAATGAAACTGAAGGGCCTAACTAAATTAGCCGCAGAAAATGTGAAATCCTGATTATGCAAAATCGCTTAGCCTTGGATTACCTCCTGGCCAAGAAAGGAGGGGTATGTGGTAAATTTAATTTGTCCAATTGCTGTATTGAGATAGATGGCAGTGGAAAGGTCATTAAGGAAATAACCAATAAAATGGTAAAAATAGCCCATGTCCCAGTCCAGACTTGGAAAGGGTTTAATCTAGCAGATGTCTTCTCGGGCTGGTTCCCTAAACTGTCAGGATTGCAAGCGATAGTGGCCCTCATAGGCCTAATCGCTGCTGGATGTGTGATCTTGCCCTGTGTGTTACCTATTTTTATACGAACAATATCAAACAGTTTGTCCCTTCTGGCAAAGAGGGAAGCGGTAGCTCAAGTAATGGCCATGTGGGAATATCAGAGAATTGCGGATACGGATGATTGTGAAACTCCTCTTGAAAAGCCAGAAGAGTTTCAAAGGGGGGAATAAAGTAGAAAAATGTCAGAAAGGCACAATAAGATTAAAGAAACCAAGGTGACCACACCTACCTGGGATAACAATGTGACATAAAACAGATTACCCCATCTGCTTCACCAGGCAGGAACAAAGAAACTGGTATGTTATACCCTTATATGATAATCATGCATAGCTAATGTATATCCTGCTTGTATATCCTGGTTGAGAAAGTATAAAAGCTTGAATGTAACAACCCTTCGGGGTTCAGACTTTGCTTGAGCTATCGCTGCTGAACCTTGTGCAATAAACCTTTCCCTTCGACAAAGAGCTGTGTGGTCTATTTTCTGTAACATAACCATGTTTCTTGTATCTTTCAATCAATATTGTTTTTTTTTTATTTTATTTTATTTTTATTTTATTTTATCTATCTGGACCCGTACCAGTTGAGCTTCAGGCAGGGGTACAGCACAGAAACAGCATTGGTTGCATTGATAGATGATCTCTGGAGGGCTCGGGACAGTGGGTTGCTCCTCTGTCCTGGTCCTATTAGATCTCTCAGCGGCTTTTGATACTATCGATCATGGTATCATGATGCAGTGGCTGAGGGGGTTAGGAATAGGAGGCACCATGCTGCGGTGGTTCTCCTCCTTCCTCTCTGACCGTTCGCAGTTTGTGTTGGCAGGGGAGCAGAGGTCGACCTCGAGGTTCCTCGCTTGGGGAGTGCTCCAAAAGTCGGTCTTCTTGCCCCTTCTGTTCAACATTTATGTGAAGCCGCTGGGCGAGATCATCCGTGGTTTTGGGGTGAGAGTCCATCAGTTCACTGATGATAATCAGCTGTACATCTCCACCCCAGACCACCCCAATGATACCCTTGATGTGATATCCCACTGCCTGGAGGCCGTGCGGGTCCGGATGGGGAGAAATAGGCTCAGACTCAACCCCTCCAAGACCGAGTGGCTGTGGCTTCCAGTGTCCTGATATAGTCAGCTGGTGTCATCACTTACTATTGGAGGTGAATCTTTGCCCCCCACAGAGAGGGCTCGCAATCTGGGTGTCCTCCTGGACGCACGGCTGCCTTTAGAGCATATGACAGCCGTGGCCAGGGGGGCTTTTTATCAGGTTTGCCTGATTCGCCAGTTGCACTGGCTTCCCAGTGCAGAAATTATTTAATAATTTTAATTATTTTTAATAGATGTCTGTATATTTTTGTGCTTTTAATTGCTGTACACCGCCTTGAGTCCTTCGGGATAAGGGCGGTATAGAAACAAAATAATTAATAATAATAATAATAATAATAATAATAATAATAATAATAATTGTTGTTGTTGTTGTTGTTATTTGTTTCCTAGTATGATTTGCTAGCTTATTAGTAACCTATGACTATCACTAAGTGTATCTTTTTATTCTTGATGAATTTATTTTTTCTTTATGTACACTGAGAGCATATGCACCAAAGACAAATTCTTTGTGTGTCCAATCGCACTTGGCCAATAAAGAATTATATTTTATTCTATTCTATCTGGGTTCAGTTCCAAGCTGGGAGAAAAGACACTGGAAACATGGAGGCTGATTGGAAGGATGGTTTAATGTGGAAGCAGAACCAGCAAGCACATAAGTGATTCTGGGCAGCTGACCCAGCTGGTTTGATGGAGCACATGGATTTTTACACCGTTCGTTCTATAGCGTTTTGTGATTTAGAGGCTTCTTTTTTGTGTGTGTTTTGTTGTTTGATTTCAATTCCTTTGCCTCGCAGAAGGTTGGCAATGAGTTGAGTTTTTTAAAATCATGTTTAATAAATGTAATTAATCCTAGAGGCTGGCTTCCTTGGCGGGGTTTAATCTTGTCTTGAATGTGGATTACCAAATCTGCATTTCTAAAAGTTTGGCCCCTTAGTTTCTACTTGGGGGCGGAGAGCTGAGGCTCTGAGGTTCTGTCTTTTAGAAACATGTTTCTCCTTTGGGGAAAATAGAAAGTTCTGCCTTTTTAATATGTCCTAAAACATTTCATTCTTCTAGGAAAGGGCATGTAGGAAGTTAGCACCCACCCCTCTCCTAGGAAAATGAGATATTTTAGGAAATATTAAAAAGGGCAGAATATTTCCCCTAAAAGGGAGGCAAAAATTCAGTCACACCCCCTCCACCTTTTCAATGGACCATTAAGACCTGGGCCAGTCTATTCTACATAACAAAGATCTACCTCCTTCAGGCAGAGCCATAGTAGGAATTGCCCAAAGCCCCTTCATTATATCATCACCCAGCAAGGCTCAACCAAGCCTGGGACTCAGGACAGCCTATAGAGTTGCCCCTGCATGGCCCCATAGGAGTCTGACAACCAATCAGAATACAAACTCAAATTCAAAAGCCCAACAGAGGCACTTTTAGCATCCCCTCCCTTCCCCCCCACCTCAAACCATGTGATCCTGTCCACCATTTAAAACCATCTTTCCAAGCGGTCTCCATGTTTCCAGTGTCTTACTTCCCACTTGGAACTGAACCCAGATGGACATTTCTTCCAACAGGTGGGTGCTGACTTTCTACACTAGGCTGTAATGCTTTTATTTAATTTATTTAATGCTTTTTAAAAAATTTTTAATCCAGTCTGGGTATCCCTGTGGTCTGCCAGCAACCTTTTGGAGGGCTTATCTGTAAGAATGTCACTATAATTTTTATATGGGGCAAACCACAGAACTGCTTCTCCAATCCTATTGGAAAAGAAGTATGGAGGGAAAAAGATATTGGACAGAAATACGCACTTGGATAGAAAAAATGATAAAGGAACACATAGACTTAAAACCAGAAATATTTCTGTTCGGTATCATACCAGAAAAATATAATAAAGGAATATGTACTTAATACTACTGTGTTAACAGCGGCTAGAATTGTATTTGCACAATATTGGAAGAGCATAGAGAACCCTGCAGAGGAGAATGTAATAAAAAAAATACTACAATGTGCAGAAATTGACAGATTAACACTTAAAAATAAAGACAGGGAGGACACTGAACACTTCTTAATATGGGATTGGTTATCGAGCAGAAACAGAAGTTAGATTTTAAAAAATACAAGAGAATGATTACCATATTTTTCAGCGTATAAGACACACCTTAGTTTTTGGGGAGGAAAATAAGAAAAAAAAAACTGATTGGCAGGTGGATCAGCCTCCTGGAATACCCCCAATAAGCTGTTCTCAAAGGTGAATTTTAGCAACAGGTTCCTTGGTTGTGAGCTCTGTGGCTTGCTTTTTTTTTTTTTTTTTTTTGCTTTTTTTTCTGCCTCTGAAAGCCTCCAAAATAAGAGCTTCAGAAAAAAAGCCTCTGAAGCTCTGTTTGGGGGCTTCTTTTCTGATGCTTTTTTCAGCCTCTGAAACCTCCGTTTGAGAAGCTGGGCAGAGCTACATTCAGAGTATAAGGTGCACCCAGATTTTCACCCTCTTTTGGGGGGAACAAGGTGCATCTTATACTCTGATAAATACGATAATTTTGTAAAATGGTTTACTGAATGGATAAGTAACACTATTGTCTCTATATGTTTATTATCAATGTTATGATGAGACATTGTTATATCACTAGTTATGAATGCTATTGTTATAATGATGATGATGATTACTCAGAATAACTATACCCAGACAACACACTGTTTATATAGAAATTGAAATTTTTGCTCTTTCTATAAATAAAAAATGAATTTAAAAAAAGGAAAGGAAGCATGGATGATTGAAGTCTGCAGGCCTCCTGTGTATGGGAAATGTGCGCTAGACCTCCACTTCATCTTATTTATGCAAATTCCACCAGAAGTAGGTCCAATGCATATACAGTGGAGGTGAATCAAAGGTAGGAAATGCATTCAGATGCCTTTTTCAGAGCAGGCCAAAAGCTGGTGGTCAGTGGATCATTGCCCCCTGTGCTGGTGGTCAGCAAATTCAAAAGGAACCTCAGCTGAGAATCACAGCTGTAGATTGTTGATTCAGGGAATATCCATTTCTTTAGTGTTAACTACCGTATTTTTTTGGAGTATAAGACCCCCCCCCCGAAAAGAGGGTGAATATTTGGGTGCATTTTATATATTGAATGTAGCCCTGCCCACCCACCAGCCTCTGCCCCCCAGCAATTTACCTCCTTGCAGCAAAAATTTACCTCCGTTTCAGCTTCAGCACAGCCTGAACACCTCCTGACCCTCAGCTGTTTCAGGCTGCAGGGATTGCCATTGCCTATTGATGCACAGACCTCTGCTGTTTGCTGCAAGGAGGCAAATTGCTGGGAGGCAGAGGCAGGTTTTTTTTATTCTTTTCCTCTCCCCAAAAGGTAGTGTCTTATAGTCGGGAGCGTTTTATATTCCGAAAAATACAGTAATAGTGTTACCTATTTTTGATATAGGGATAGATTTGTATTGGGTGCTTCATTTATTTATTTTTTTAATTTTGTGTTTTTGTAGATTCCAAGTCTTGAACAGCCAAAAATGAGTGCAGCCAAAAAAGCAAAAACAGATAGTGGCAGTTCATTCCAAGAGGCCTGGACAGAATCATTTGGAGTGATTGAACACTATGGGAAAGCGTTATGTATTCTGTGTAATGAAAGTGTTATGTGTCACACATCAAGTGTCAAATGGCACTTTGACACCTACCACAAAAGTGTTGCTAAACTTGATGAAACGGAAAAAACAAATCTGACAGCTGCCAGTTTTCAAATTTCACTGTGCATAGCAAAACATGGTAAGTCCCTTTCTGATGGGGATATTATCAAAACGGCCATGTTGTCTGGGAGTAATTCCCTTTTCCATGATTTCCCAAACAAGGACAAAATTATTCGACGTATCTTTGAGGTGCCACTTAGCAGAAATACTATTAAAGATCGAGTCCAGCGCATGGCAAGTGATGTTAGCCAGCAGCTCACCACTGACTTACAAAAGGCAGCCTGTTACTCCATGTGCTTGGATGAAAGCAGAGATATAAATAATCATGCACAGCTAGCAGTAATGGTGCGTTATGCTGTTGGTGACATCATGAGAGAAGAGTTGGTGAAACTGGTGTCTTTGCCTGAAAGAACACAAGGGATAGATATCTACAATGCTGTGATGGAGGCTTTTTCGTCACAAGACATAAGACCAGAAAAAGTGGTTTCAGTTACTAGTGATGGGGGACCTTCTATGGTGGGGGCAACTGGTTTCCTACAGTTCTTTGTTAGAGAAACAAAACATCAAGTCATTCCGTTCCATTGCATTATACGTCAAGAAGGTCTTTGTGCCAAGGAAAGCAGCAAAAAATTTGACGATATCCTCAAAGATGTCACTAAAATGGTCAATTACATCATGGCTCATGCGCTGAATTTTCCACAGTTTCAAGCACTTCTTGAGGAGGTTCAGGCACAGAATAATTGTTTACGTATGTACAATAATGTCCGGTGGCTGAGCAGAGGACGAGTCCTGGAGAGATTTGTAGCCTGCTTGGATGAAATTAGGCTGTTTATGAATGAAAAAGGGCAGGAATATCCACAGCTCACTGATATGGCCTGGCTTACCAACCTCATGTTTTTCACAGATTTTACACTACACTTCAATGTACTGAACAAAGAACTACAAGGTATAGGGAAAATAGCAGAAAGGATGTTTTGTGATATCAAAACGTTTGAGAGAAAACTGCAGGTTTTTGAAAGAGACCTTGAAACTGGGCAGCTGAAATATTTTCCAAATCTAAAAAGGCATTTAGAAAAGTCTACAACATTTGCAGACAATCCTACAAGCCGTCAGGAAATCTACAAGGAGTTTTCTAGCATTGTAGCAGCTGCCAAGGTGAATTTTAGTAACAGGTTTTCACAGTTCCGTCAGATGGAGACAACTCTGTGTTTTCTTACATCCCCGGAAAAAGCCAAATTCGAAGAACTTGATCTTTCCTGCTTACAGTGGTTAGATTTAGGAAATCTAGAAATGGAGCTAGTGGAATTTCAAGAAAGCTCCCCGTGGAAGAATAAATTCTGTGACCTGCGTGAAACACTTGAGAAGATAGAAGGGATGACAAAGGACAGCACAATTAGTTCTGAAAATGAAATCCTTAAAGTGTGGAATTCTCTGCCAAATAGGTTTAAGTCACTGAAAGCACTTGGGATCGCTTTTCTTACTTTGTTTGGATCATCTTATGCTTGTGAACAGCTGTTTTTAGCGTTGAATGATATCAATTCTGACACCAGAAACAGACTAACAGATAACCTGAGGGCTGCATGCGTTGCTCTCAAACTTACAAAATATGAGCCAAGGTTAGACAAATTATCAGCATGCGTACGACAGCAAAAATCAGAGTAATTGTTCAAAAGCGTGTCCAATGCAAACTTACCTTTCAATAAAAAGTTGTTTGTATCATTGAAAGCTCCGTTGTTGTGTTTTTTGAGCAAGACAAAAGATGTTAATCACGTACGAGTTGTTTTTTTCTAAACGAAAACCTCGGTATTCAGGTTAAGTTGCCGTGTTGGCACTTTGCGATAAATAAAGAGGGTTTTGGGTTGCAGTTTGGGCACTTGGCCTCTAAATGGTTCGCCATCATTGTCCTATACCAGTGATGGCTAACCGTTTTGCTGTCGCGTGCCAAAAGCAGAGGGGGGGAGAGTGCGGGCGGTCAAGTGCGCGCAGGCCCACACCCATAATTCAATGTGCCCCACCCCCCCATGCATGCATATGCGACCCCCATGCGCGACCCCCGCTTTTGGCATGTGATGACACAGTGGGCCCGATAGGCCTGTTTTTTGCCCTCCCCAGGCCCCAGAGACTTTCTAGGAGCCTGGGGAGGGCGAAAATGGTCTTCCCCACCCCCCTGGAGGCCAGAAATGGCCCATTTCCTGATTTTCGGTGGGCCTGAAAGGCCCGAAAATCAGCTGGCTGGTGTATGCATGCATGCTGGAGCTGAGCTAGGGCAATGCTCACATGCCCACAGATATGGCTCCACATGCCACCTGTGGCACATGTGCCATAGGTTCACCATCATGGTCCTGTACCATTCTGGACAAATGATTGTTCAATCTCTTCTTAAATATGAGACAATATCAAACAAGTGACTGTTCAGTCTCTTGTTAAAAGCCTCCAGTGATGAAGCAGGAGGCAAGCTGTTGATCCATTGATTAACTGACAAACCGTACTGTCAGACAAACTGTGCTTGGCTGACAAACCATACTCAATGAGTATTCCTTAATGGTACTACATCTACATGGAGAGAAATAAGAAGTGGGATACCACAAGGTTCCGTCTTAGGCCCAGTACCGGTGGTGAAATCCAAATTTTTTTACTACTGGTTCTGTGGGTGTGGCTTGGTGGGTGTGATGTGGCTTGGTGGGCGTGGCAGGGGAAAGATACTGCAAAATCCCCATTCCCTCCACACTCCAGAGGAAGGATACTGCAAAATCCCGATCCCCACCCCACTCTGGGACCAGACAGATGTGGTATTTGCTGGTTTTCCAAACTACTCAACATTTCTGCTACCGGTTCTCCAAACTGCTCAAAATTTCCACTACCGATTCTCCAGAACCTGTCAGAACCTGCCCAGTACTCTTCAATATCTTCATAAACAACTTAGATGAGGGAATAGAAGGGGAACTTGCCAAATTTGCAGATGATACTAAGCTGGAGGGAATAGCCAACACCCCAGATGATAGACTCCAGATCCAGATGGATCTTGACAGACGTGAACACTGGGCCCTATTTAACAAAATGAAATTCAATGTAGAGAAAAGTAAAGTCTTACACTTAGGCAAGAAAAACCAAAAGTACACATATAGACTGGGTGAAACCAGGTTTAATAGCTGTAACTGTGAGAGGAATCTTGGAAATCTTAGTGGACAACCTATTAAATATGAGCCAACAGTGTGGCGGCAGCCAAAAAGCCAATGCAATCCTAAATTGCATTAACAAGAGGGATATAATCCAAGATCAAGTGAAGTACTAATACCACTCTACAAAGCCTTAGTAAGACCACACCTAGAACACTGCATCCAGTTTTGGCCACCACTATAAAAAAGATGCTGAGACACTAGAAAGAGTTCTGAAAAGAGCAACCAAGATGATGAGGGGACTGGAGGCTAAAACATATGATGAATAGTTGCAGGAACTGGGCATGGCTAGTCTACTGAAGAGAAGGACCAGAGAGACATGATAGCAGTCTTCCAATATTTGAGGGGCTGCCACAGAGAGGAAGGGGGTTGAGTTATTTTCCGAAACACCTGAAGGCCAGACAAGGAATAATGGATGGAAAATGAACAAGGAGAGATTCAATCTGGAAATAAGGAGAAATTTTCTGACAGTGCGAACAATCAACCCATGGAACAGAAGTTGCCTTCAGAAGTTGTAGGAGCTTCATCCCTGGAAGCTTTCAGGAAGAGATTAGATTACCATCTGTCAGAAATGGTGTAGGGTCTCCTGCTTGGATGGGGGGTTGGGTTAGACCAGGGGTCTGCAACCTTAAAACACTCAAAAGAGCCATTTGGACCCGTTTCCCACAGAAAGGAAAACACTGGGAGCCACAAAACCTGGGTGGGTGTGGCCAACTCGACATCACTCACTTCCACCAGTCACATGACCCACCTAGCCACGCCTACCCAGTCAGTCATTAGGGCAGAAAACCAGTTGTTAAAAAACACCGGAACCACAAAACTCTTTTGACATATCTCTCCCTTCCTTCCCCCCTCTCTCTCTGCCCTGGCTGCTTCTCCATCCCCTGCTGTCAACCTTACCTTCTCAGGCCAGGCAAGGAGTGGCTGGGAGGGGGAGCGGAGGGGCCAGCCAGTGGTAGGATCACCCGACAGGGAGCCACAGCAGAGAGCCCAAAGAGCCACAACCTACAAGGTCCCTTCCAACTCTTATTAATCTTAAAAATCTATTAAACTGTTCTCACTGACAGACAAGAAATTTCTTCTTTATTCTAGGTTGGATCTCTCTTTAATGTTCTTTCACCAGTTGCTTTTTATCCTGCCTTCAGATGCTTGTTACCCTTTTCTCTGTGAGAGCCCCTCAAGTATTGGAAGACTGCTATAATGTCACCCTTTGTCCCACTCTTTGTTAGACTAGACCAGGGGTGGGCAAATGTGGCTCTTTTACAACCTGTGGACTTCAACTCCCAGAATTGGCGAGCTGTCGTGGGTGCACCTAAGTACACCCACATTACACCAATTCTCCGCGAGCTGCACTGGCTCCCTATTGGTCTCCGGTCACAATTCAAGGTGTTGGTTATTGCCTTTAAAGCCTTACATGGCTCAGGGCCAGGTTATATTCGAGACCGCCTTCTACCGCATAGCTCCCAGCGATCGGTAAAATCCCAGAGTTGGTCTCCTCTGGGTCCCGTCAGCTAAACAATGCTGCTTGGCGGACCTGCAGGGGAGGGCCTTCTCTGTGGCTGCCCCAGCTCTCTGGAACCAGTTACCTCCTGAGGTCCAGACTGCCCCCACCCTATTGGCCTTCCAAAAAGCGGTGAAGACCTGGCTTTTCCGACAGGCCTGGGGCCGTTGATCTCGCTCTTGCGATCTGGCGAGATCCGGCCATGAATGGTATGAATGAGTTTTAATGTTTTAAATTTTTAAATGTTTTTTTTAGATTAGGATTTTAAATGTATTGTGAGCCACCCTGAGTCTTCGGAGAGGGGCGGCATATAAATTGAATTAAATTGAAAGAATTCCTGAGACAGCCAAGGTGTCCCAATTCAACTCCCAATTTTGGGAGTTGAAGTCCACAAGTTGTAAAAGAGCCACATTTGCCCACCCCTGGACTAGACCAAGTTAAAGCCTAGAGGAGTCCCTTCAATTACCCGATCACCTTCTAACCCTCTGCCCTGGCAAAACCTTATGAAAGAACAGGTGTTGCAGCATTCATGTTTGATTGAATTTCAGTAATTCTAGGCAAAATCAGGTGTGAACATGCTGGTAATAAACCATGATTAACAAGCAGTGTTACCTCCTAGCAATGGCTAAGTGAATCATAATTCCATTGGTTTGACCTGGTTTCCACATTATGATTATTATTTTTTTTATTTGATTTATATGCCGCCCTTCTCCGGAGACTCAGGGCGGCTTACAATGCGTTAAGCAACAGCCTTCATACTTTTGTATATTTATACAAAGTCAGCTTATTGCCCCCACAAACTGGGTCCTCAATTTACCCACCTTAGAAAGGATGGAAGGCTGAGTCGACCTTGAGCCTGGCTAGGATTGAACTCAGAGAAATTACAGGCAGCTGGTGTTAATTGCTGCCTTTAGTAGGAGGCATTAGCCCCCTACGCTACACAGGCTCTGTGGTTACAGGGTAACATTTGGTTATTCAATCCATAACCTCTCCTTATCGGTGTAGGAAGTTAGCACCCATCCCACCTCTCTCTCTCTCTCTGTGCTTTATCAACCAGGACCTCAAAACCTTGTGGTCCTGTCCACCATTAAACCATCTTTTCAAGCAATCTCCGTGTTTCTAGTGTCTTTTCTTCCCACTTGGAACTGAACCCCTTGGAATGGATTTCCAGAGGGACACGCCCTTTCTTTTTCCTTGCCAGGGGTTATTTGAGGCTGCAAGGGGAAAGCCGTACCGACCGCCGGCCTACAACTCCCAGGAGCCCCTTCTTTCTGATGACGTCATTGGCCAGCGACCGAAAAAAAAAAGGGAAGCGGGAAGTTTGCACCGCAGGGCGACGCGAAACCAGAATGGAGGAAAAGGTATCGAAGGTGAGCGAGGCTGAGACCATTCGGGGATATTATTATTATTATTATTATTATTTTTAAAGAAAGAATAAAAAGTTACAAGGATCGGAAAGATTTTCCTGAAAAGACACGTTTCCCTGTGCTCTGTGTTTCCTGGTTTGGGTTAATTCTTTCCAACTTGAAAGCCCATTTGATTCTGCAGCTCCAGTATAACAATATTTAGCAAATAATATCCTGCCAGGCTCAAAACTTTTGTATATGATTTGTGAGCTTCTAGAAAAAAAAAGATTGATATTTATTAAAAGAGCAATCTCTGTTCTCTTCTTATTTCTGCTGGGTGACTTTGGGCCAATCAACCAAAGACTGTGAGTTCTAGTACCACCTTAAGCAGGAAAACTAACTGGATGACTTTGAGCAATCAACCAGGAGACTGTGAGTTCTGGTCCCACTTTAGGCATGAAAGCCAGCTGGGTGACTTTAGGTCAGTTACTTTCTATCTGCTCAATCCACCCTCACAAAGTTGTGGTGTTGGGGGAAAAGAGAAGTAAGAGGGAATATTATGTATGTTTGGCACTTGAATTGTTTATAAAAAAAATAAAGGCAGGATATAAATAAGTACATTAATAAAAATTCTAAGTTGCCATGACACTGAAATATTACAGTCACGCGTACTCGCCTTTTGAAATGTGTTTGTACCCGGGAAGCAAAATGGAAGAGTAAAATCGTCGTTCTTTTCTTTCTGTAACAGGTCACTTCATGGTTGAAGGATGTTTTTGGGGAGCAGCCGATTCCTCTTTTTGAAGTGAACCCACGGACAGTGGAGATTTTGTATGAGCTGGCCGAATGCAATGAGTCCAGAGATGGGGACGTCCACTTATTAATTGAAGATATGAAGCAGAAAGCCATGGAGTATGAGTCGGATGGTGAGATTAATTTATTCCCTGCCTTTATTGTTTTGATAAGTAGCAATATTTATTGAAAGGGAGGACGTGTCTAATATTCCTTCCACATCCTATTTCTCCCACAACAACTTTCCTGTGAGGTAGTTATCTAGCCAACTTTCATATCTAAGGTGGGACTAGAAGTCACAGTCGCCTGGTTTCTAGCCTAGTGCTTTAACTACAGGTAGTCCTGTAGTTGACTTACAACCATTTATTCAGTGACCGTTCGAGAAAAAAGCGTTGAGAAAAAAGTGACATCGTTTTTCACACTTATGACAATTTGCAGCATCCCCATGGTCATGTGATCAAAATTTGAGTGCCTGCCAACTGACTCATTTTTATGACAGCTACAATGTCCCAGGGTCATTTGATCACTTTTTGCGACTTTCTTGTGCCATATCCATCATTGGATGTTGGCGATCATGTTTGCGATCCTATTTTTATCAACAGCCGCATGAAAAAGTGCTGCTGAGTTTTGTCCAAACCAGTCTCTTTGATTTTGAAGCCATGAAGTTCTTCTTCTGCCTGGATCTCGTTTGCCTTCAATCTTTCCCTGGAGGATTAAGTGAAGGATGCCGTATCTGTGACCTGCTGACAAGCGAAGTCAATGAGCAAGCCAGATTCACTTAACCATGTTACTAACTTAACAACTGCAGTGATTCACTGAACAACTGTGGCAAGAAAGGTCATAAAATGGGGCAGAAAACTCACATTACCACTGTCTTGCTTAGCCACAGAAATTTTGGGCTCCATTACAGTAGTGGCCAAAATTGTGGAAACCTTTTTGGAAAAGTGTATTTTCTAAAACTAGCTAACAACACCACTTTTTTTAGAGTAGTACCATAAAATTATATATCAATAGAAAGATAATTGAATCAAGAATGTAATGCAATCACTTTTATGGAGGATTTGCTGTTAGAATAGCAGTTACAGTACAAAGAAGAAAAGTGAAACGTAGAAAAAACAAGATATACAAAAATGATCACCATGTCAGTGAATACTTAGTTGGGTAACCTTTAGCCTGAATGATGACCTTACAATATCCTCCCATGGAGTGGACTAAGTCTTTTAGTTCTGCAGCTGTTATCATGTGAAACCAAGATTGAATGATGGCTTCTATTAACTCGGTTTTATTGCTGGGTTACTTCTGACTAACAAGTTTGTTTAGTTGGCTCCATAGATTTTCAATGGGGTTAAGGTCTGGGCTCTTCCCAGGCCATTCCAGCACTGGAATAGGATTATCTTCAAACTCAAAAAGAAAAAAAAATGGTGCTATTAGCCATCAAACCTCAAAAATACACTTTTCCAAAAAGGTTTCCACAATTTTGGCCACTACTGTATGGCTGTAAACCGGGACTATCTGTCCTACATTCAACTGACTCCCTAATTAGATTAGAGGAATTGTGTCAGCCTCAGGCCAAGCATGCTTATACCCTGAGGTTTCCTTAAAACACATGCTGTCTTATCTTTGTTTCCCCAGGCCTCTTCTTGCAGGAACTTTTAATGGAGAGTCTGAATCTTTCCCTTAGCAGCCTATCCAAAGCCAGTACAAGCTACCTAAATAACTTAGTGGATATTGCCTTGGCTCTGGAGACAAAGGACACATCTCTTGCAAGGTGCTGGAACTCTCTTAAGAAAATGTTTCTGAATGCTGCAGTGTCAACTGTGTGGGAGGAATTGCAGGCACTTCATGATCATTAATATTTTTTCAGAGAGAAAAGTTGGGGAAAATTTAAACAATCCTTCCTTCCTTCCTTCCTTCCTCCCTCCCTCCCTCCCTCCCTCCCTCCCTCCCTCCCTCCCTCCCTCCCTCCATCGATCTATCAATCATATCTATCTGTCTGTCTGTCTGTCTAACTATCTATATCTTATCCATATCTATTTATCTATCTACGATATCTATCACTATCTACGGTATCTATCACTATCATGTCTGTCTGTCTGTCTGTCTGTCTGTCTATCTAATTATCATGTCTTTCTATCTTACCTATCTACAGTATCTAACACTACCTATTTATCTATATTTAATCTATCTATGGTATCTATCGCTCTATCTATCTATCATATCATATCATATATCATATCATATCATAAAACATATATCATACCATATCATATGATATCCCCCTCTATAGAACAGAGTCTTTTCTACATTGGTTTGTAGAACACCTGAAAATCTACAGTTCTTGCTTTAAAATGTGATTGAAATTTAGATAACCTCTGTCACAGCATTTGTTTATTATTTCAACTTGGAGGTTGAAATAACTTTGGTAGGAATCTAGTAAAGATTTATTGATGTATTCATCTGTTCCCATTTCGAGGCTCTCCTTCTCAAAATGGTGGCCTGTGCTTTAAGAAATAAAGAACAATAGAGGAAAAGAATCATGTTCAACTTTATCACATTTTATTTTTTTTTGTGGGGTACATATTAGTCGTTTAAATGCTTCTTGCTAAGCTCATGAATGAGATGAGAATATCCAAGTTTGCAATAAAATTCCAAATTTCTATCTGTTTATTTATTTATTAGACTTGTATGCTGCCCCTCTCACCTAAACTCCCTCATCTAATAGTGACCAGTTGCTAAATACTATGACAGCTCTCGAGGTAAAAAAAAAAACAAAACAGAAAATAAATCCTGATTAACTGGGCTTTTTCTTTAGTTTTATTCCTGCCATCAACGACTTGACTTCTGATCTGTCCAGAGCACAATCCAAAAGCAAAGAACTCGAACTCGAACTCAACACCTTGAGAAGAAAACTCACATCAGTGCTTGTGCTTGAAAAACGCCTTCAGGAGTAAGCACCCTTGCGCTTTGTCTTTCCTCGCCTTTCTTTCCCTTCTTTGCTCCCAATTTTTTTTTGCAGAGTTTCAGCTAGCTAGCTGGCTTGACTTACACGCTTTTTAAATATATAGACACACATTGACCTGAGTCTGTCACCATTAAATGGCATGCTGTCTCTTTTGATTTCCAAATGTATGCCAAGTATGCATTCTGGGTCCTACTGATTCAGATGGCATTGCAGAACCAAACAGAGGAGATAATACGGTAGCAAGTTCAGGAAACAGACAGAGGACACTGGTTTTTGAAAGCACCCAACACAGGTTGCTAGTGATACAATCTTGGTGATGTTATCTAGTTGAGGAATGAAACATCTGTAAGAAAACAACCAAACTCAGAGGGCACCAAGGACTCCATAATCCTTGTCCTCCCTGCAAACTTCACTCCCTTCCATCACTGATAGTATCACTTAGTTGGGTAAAAGAATGTCTGCAAGAAAACAAGCTCAGAGTGTTGTGGAATGAAGTGACCAAGCAACATCCCTGGGTCAACCAAAGAGAGAGTTTATTTTGCGCAAAAGACTCAAGCTAGTATCGCATCTTAACTTTGAGTAAAGACTCCATGCTTACACGAGAATTATATACAGTTTCAAACAAAGGATTCTGCTAACACAGCAACTTTCCATATATGGTTAACATACATCCGTTACATTTCCTAATTACTAAGTTTTTACATTATCCTTGCCAAACAATCATAATTCTTCTGCAACTGGCTAAAGTACAAATTCTTCTGTTTGCTTCCCGTCCAGGTGCTATTCTCTGGCCTAATCACCTTTAACAATGTTTCATTAAGATGCTTAAGAGTATTAAGATGTCACTTAGAGTATTGAAGGAGGTTATGCTGACTTTGTATTCTCTCCAGCTGGATGTATTTCCTGCGTTCAGAATATAGTTGCTTTTAGAATATCTTTTAGAATATAGTGAATAGAAAGTTACCCAGTGGTCATCCAACCGCTCCCTCTACATTAAGAGGGCACCAAAGATCCTACAGTCCTCCTTCTCCTCCTCACAAACCCCACTCATTTCTACGGTAGCACTGATGTTGTTACTTAGTTGGGTAATGAAACATCTGCAAGAAAACTACCAAGCTCAGAGAGGGCCCCACACTTCAACCCTTAGCTATAAATAGTCTCTCTTCTGTTGCTACTTTGCAGTGATGTCCTGAAAACCGAAAAATTTCTGATAGAGGAAAGAAAAACAGCTGATCACCGAATGAAGAATATGGAGTTCCTAATGAAAAAATCGGAAGATATCAAATGCGAAATCAGATCGGCCAAAGTAAGTCAGACGAGACTGCTAAGATTTCTGAGGAATGAAATTAGTATTTTTGGGGACTCAAAAAAAAAAAAAAAGAAAAAGAAAAAGAAGGATTTTTGTTTTGTTTTCCATTAAAAAGTGTGGTTTGAGTTCCTGCAGGTCCTCAATCCCGCCATCTGAAATCTGGGGACGCCTGTTTAAAAGGGATCCCAAAAGAGGAGAAATGGAGAACAAATGATTCGATAGCTCCGTGATAGCTAACCTATGGCACGTGTGCTACAGGTGGCAGGCGGAGCCTTCTCTGCGGCAGGGGCGGATTTCAAAACCCATCACTACCGGTTTGCTCGTGGGCGTGCTTGTGCATGTGACATTTCCGGGCACGCGCAGAAGCGTCCGGGCTGGTGGGCAGAGCTGCCCGCCACGGCTACCGGTTTGCCCGATCCGGGGTGAAGCAGTAGCAACCCACCACTGCTCTGCAGGTACACGAGCCGTCGCCCTAGGTCAGCCCCACCGTGCATGCTTGTGCGCCTCCTGCTGGCAAGCGGATTTTCAGGTCTGCCAGGCATGCGGGAAAAGGGTGGGGGCGTGAAGTGCGCCACCCCGCATCCCATTTTTGGTTTAGCTTCAGGGAGGCCTACTAGGCCCAAAACGGCGTAGGGGGGCGCACTTTCCCCCCGCAGCCCATTTTTGGTCCCAGGGGGCTTCAGGGAGGCCTGCTAGGCACAAAACAGGGTGGGGGGGGGGCGCTTCCCCCCCTCCCCGCAGCCCATTTTTGGTCCCAGGGGGCTTCAGGGAGGCATATTAGGCCCAAAATGGGGCGTGGGGGGGCGCGCTTCCTCCCCCACCCCTACAGCCCATTTTTGGTCCCAGGGGGCTTCAGGGCGGCCTGCTAGGCCCAAAACGGGGTGGGGGGTGCACTTCCCTCCCCGCAGCCCATTTTTGGTCCCAGGGGGCTTCAGGGAGGCGTACTAGGCCCAAAACGGGGCATGGGGGGGGCGCACTTCCCTCCCCTCCCCGCAGCCCATTTTTGGTCCCAGGGGGCTTCAGGGAGGCATATTAGGCCCAAAATGGGGCGTGGGGGGGGCGCGCTTCCTCCCCCACCCCCTACAGCCCATTTTTGGTCCTAGGGGGCTTCAGGGCGGCCTGCTAGGCCCAAAACGGGGTGGGGGGTGCACTTCCCTCCCCGCAGCCCATTTTTGGTCCCAGGGGGCTTCAGGGAGGCATATTAGGCCCAAAATGGGGCATGGGGGGGGGTGCGCTTCCTCCCCCACTCCCTACAGCCCATTTTTGGTCCCAGGGGGCTTCAGGGCGGCCTGCTAGGCCCAAAACGGGGTGGGGGGTGCACTTCCCTCCCCGCAGCCCATTTTTGGTCCCAGGGGGCTTCAGGGAGGCATATTAGGCCCAAAATGGGGCATGGGGGGGGGGGCGCGCTTCCTCCCCCACTCCCTACAGCCCATTTTTGGTCCCAGGGGGCTTCAGGGCGGCCTGCTAGGCCCAAAACGGGGTGGGGGGTGCACTTCCCTCCCCGCAGCCCATTTTTGGTCCCAGGGGGCTTCAGGGAGGCATATTAGGCCCAAAATGGGGCATGGGGGGGGGCGCGCTTCCTCCCCCACCCCCTACAGCCCATTTTTGGTCCCAGGGGGCTTCAGGGCGGCCTGCTAGGCCCAAAACGGGGTGGGGGGTGCACTTCCCTCCCCGCAGCCCATTTTTGGTCCCAGGGGGCTTCAGGGAGGCGTACTAGGCCCAAAACGGGGCATGGGGGGGGCGCACTTCCCTCCCCTCCCCGCAGCCCATTTTTGGTCCCAGGGGGCTTCAGGGAGGCATATTAGGCCCAAAATGGGGCGTGGGGGGGGCGCGCTTCCTCCCCCACCCCCTACAGCCCATTTTTGGTCCTAGGGGGCTTCAGGGCGGCCTGCTAGGCCCAAAACGGGGTGGGGGGTGCACTTCCCTCCCCGCAGCCCATTTTTGGTCCCAGGGGGCTTCAGGGAGGCATATTAGGCCCAAAATGGGGCATGGGGGGGGCGCGCTTCCTCCCCCACTCCCTACAGCCCATTTTTGGTCCCAGGGGGCTTCAGGGCGGCCTGCTAGGCCCAAAACGGGGTGGGGGGTGCACTTCCCTCCCCGCAGCCCATTTTTGGTCCCAGGGGGCTTCAGGGAGGCATATTAGGCCCAAAATGGGGCATGGGGGGGGGCGCGCTTCCTCCCCCACTCCCTACAGCCCATTTTTGGTCCCAGGGGGCTTCAGGGCGGCCTGCTAGGCCCAAAATGGGGTGGGGGGTGCACTTCCCTCCCCGCAGCCCATTTTTGGTCCCAGGGGGCTTCAGGGAGGCATATTAGGCCCAAAATGGGGCATGGGGGGGGGCGCGCTTCCTCCCCCACCCCCTACAGCCCATTTTTGGTCCCAGGGGGCTTCAGGGCGGCCTGCTAGGCCCAAAACGGGGTGGGGGGTGCACTTCCCTCCCCGCAGCCCATTTTTGGTCCCAGGGGGCTTCAGGGAGGCATATTAGGCCCAGAATGGGGCGTGGGGGGGGGGCGCGCTTCCTCCCCCACCCCCTACAGCCCATTTTTGGTCCCAGGGGGCTTCAGGGCGGCCTGCTAGGCCCAAAACGGGGTGGGGGGTGCACTTCCCTCCCCGCAGCCCATTTTTGGTCCCAGGGGGCTTCAGGGAGGCATATTAGGCCCAAAATGGGGCATGGGGGGGGCGCGCTTCCTCCCCCACTCCCTACAGCCCATTTTTGGTCCCAGGGGGCTTCAGGGCGGCCTGCTAGGCCCAAAACGGGGTGTGAGGGGGTGAGCTTCCCCCCCTCCCCACAGCCCATTTTTGGTCCCAGGGGGCTTCAGGGAGGCCGGCTAGGCCCAAAATGGGGTGAGGGGGTCATGCAAGCATGCGTGGGGGGGCAGGGCACGTAGGGGATGGCATTGCATTATGGATGTGGGCATGCACACTTTCGGCACCTGAGAAAAAAAAGGTTAGCCATCCCTGCTATAGCTCTTGCTTGGATTTTGAAGGAAAAAAGCAGAAGCTTACAGTAAAAAAAAAAACTTTTTAGGCCGTCCTGCTTTAGATTTCACTTGCTAGAGGTTCCTCTGCAAAGGAAAATCTTCATGCTGGGAAGAACCTGTTTTGCCAGTAGAAAGATTAGCCTCAATTTCTGTTCATGCAGCCAGGATTTTGGGGGGGTGGAGAGGGGGCAATTTTGTGGAAATAGTGACGTCCCCGCCAACTGCTATCCACATCGGATTTTTTTTAGCTTTCAAACTTAGAAAACCGATAAGAGAAAATATTTGGGGCTGAATTTTTGGGATCTTTGGTTGCTCTCAGAGCCTGGTGGTTTGATTGCAGAGATTCCATCACCCAACCAGGTGACATCATTAGTAAAGCTCAGTGAGTAACAATGACTCCACAGATCAACCCTGAGCTCCAAATATTCTCTTGTATTGGGATTTCTTTTCTCTCTCTCTCTCTCTTTTCTTTCCTCCCTCCTTCCTTCCTTCTTTCCTTCCTTCCTTTCTTTCTCTTTTCTTTCTTTTTTCTTCCTTCCCTCCCTCCCTCCCTTCTTTTTCTTTCTTTTCTCCCTCCGTTCCTCCCCTCCCTCCCCTCTATCTCTTTCCTTCCTTCTTCCTTCCTTTTTCTTTCTTTCTTCTCTCTCTCTTTCTCCTTCGTTCCCCCTCCTTCTTTCTTTCTTTCTTTCTTTCTTTCTTTCTTTCTTTCTTTCTTTCTTTCTTTCTTTCTTTCTTTCTTTTTCTTTCTTCCCTCGCTCTTCCTTCTTTCCCTCCCCTCCTCCCTCCCTTCATTCCTTCCTCCCAGCCTTTCCCTTTCTTCCTTCCTTTTTCTTTCTTTCCTCTCTTTTTCTCTCTTTCTCTTTCTCCTTCCTTCCCCTTCCCTTTCCTTCTACTTACTTTCTCTTTCTTTCTCTCTCTCTCTCTCTCTCTCCCCCTCCCTCCCTCCCTCCCTCCCTCCCTATAAAGTCATAATTAGGGGATTTCCTGACCAAGATGTGATGATGGCCACCAAATTGGATAGAAGAAGGTAAGGAAAAGTGACAGACATGGACTATTAATCTCACCAGTCACAAAAACCAAGATGATCGCCATAACTCACAGTTTCTGCTTTAAGGCTCACCCTATTTGACCAAGGAAGGAAACAGATTTAGAGGTCAGTTCGCTTAGTGACCGTTTGAAGTTACAACAGCGCTGAAAAAAGTGTTTTATGGCCATTTTTCACACTTATGTCCATTGCAAACATCCATCCTGGTCATGTGATTTACATTCAGATGCTTAACAACTGACTCACATTTATGACGGTTGCAGTGTCCCGGGGTCATGTGATCCCCTTTTGCGACCTTCTGACAAGAAAAGTCAGGGAAGCCAGATTCATCTAACAATTGTGTCACTAATGTAAGAACGGCAGTGATTCACTTAACAAATGCAGCGAGAAAAGTTGTAAAATGGGGCAAAACTCACTGAATTGATTTCTCTCTTAGTGTTCTGCCCCAGCTACGGACCCCAAAGAACGCAGCACACACAAAGTCCATTCAAACCTTGGTTTACTAAATAAACCAGTCTTTTACAACAACGGCTGTTAATTAATGCATTAACGGCTGTCAGTTAATGCATTAACAGCCACCAAAAATTCAAAGAATAATAACTGAAAGCTTACTGTGGTTGGCAGAATGCCCAGAAGCAATTTGCAGGAAGCTGATAAGATAAGATAAGCAAGACAAGACACGAAGGTATGTGAACGAAGTTGTTCCCTGCAAATTGCTTCAGTCGGTGTTCCTCCTTAAATAGGCTAAGGGAGTGGCCAATTAGCCCCAAGCTTTACTCTCGAGGAGACCTCTCCTGAGGAGCCACTCCTGCCTTTTGGCTGCTCTGCGCGCCCATGCATCAAGAAGAGGCTCCTCTTCGTCCTCTTCACTTAAGGGAGCTCCTGGAGGCTCTGAAGGCCCTGGCTGAATCCCTGCCTCTGGCACCACATCTTCTCCAGCCTCCTCATTGTCTGACTCGAATGCCAGCTGCACAGGCTGCTGGCGCAGTACCACACCAGACTCCTTGCTGTCTGAATCAGCTACTAGTTGCACAGGCTGCTGACGAGCCACAACACTTAGCAACATAAAGGTTGGGCTCAATAGCCCTACTAAGCAGGTATATACAATAGTATGAAAGCTATTGCTTAATACATTGTAGGCCGCCCTGAGTCTCAAATCAAACAAACAAACAAACAAACAAATAAATGTCGTTAAGTCAAGGATTACCTGTATCGTAAATCTTGAGTCGGTTGAGAACCATCTGAATTTTGATCATGTGACCCTGGGGAGACTGCAACGGTCGTATGTGTGAAAAACGTCCCTACGTTTTTCAGTGCTGTTCTAACTTTGGACAGATGGTCACTAAATGAACTGTTGTAAGTCAAAGACTACCTGTGTTTCTATAGCCAGCTCTTTGATTTCATCAAAAGTAGCTTCCTACAGTAGTGGCCAAAATTGTGGAAATCTTTTGGGAAAAGTGTGTTTTTGAGGTTTGATGGCTAATAACATCACTTTTTTTTTTTTTTTTTGAGTTTCAAGATAATCCTATTCCACTGCTGGAATGGCCTGGGAAGAGCCCAGACCTTAACCCAACTGAAAATCTATGGAGCCGACTGAAGAAACTTGTTAGTCAGAAATGACCCAGCAATAAAACCCAGTTAATAGAAGCCATCATTCAATCTTGGTTTCACATGATAACAGCTGCAGAACTAAAAGTCTTAGTTCACTCCATGGGAAGACGTTGTAAGGCCATCATTCATGCTCAAGGTTACCCAACGAAGTATTAATTGACAGGGTGATAATTTTTGTATATCTCGTTTTTTCTTGATGCTTCCCTTTTCTTTTTTTATACTGTAACTGCTATTCTAACAGCAAATCCTTCATAAAAGTGATTGCATTATATTCTTGATTCAATTATTTCCATTGGTATATAATTTTATGGTACTACTCCAAAAAAAAAATAGTGGTGTTATTAACTAGTTTTAGAAAATACACTTTTCCCAGCCACTACTGTACTTGGCTGCTTTTTCCAGTTCTTATACCAAATGGTGGAAGGGGCTTTGCTTACATCTCTGTGTCCGTTTCCTATGAGTAATTCTGGGTGCTTTTGGTCTAGTTCCCCCTCCCCCTCCTTGCTCCCTCCTGCTAATCTGTCTCTTCTCTCCCTGCAGGAGCAGCTGTCTGCGAGTGGGCTGGATGCTTCCCTGACACATGAATCACTGGTGACCCTTTCAGAGGTGGGTGGGATGCCACCAACGTTACAGTACGAGACATGAGCTGGCTGGTATTTAACCTGGGCAGCTGGAGGAAATGATAATTCAGCGACGTGGAGCCAAGATTTGAGTCTGCTGTGATTAAGCTCTTAAATGCCTCTCTAAAAATGTTCAGGATTCCAGCATCTGATCTCCAAAGGCCTGCAGTGAAAAGAGATGCTGAGAGAGAGGTGGAGGGTGGGAGAGAGAGAGGGAGGGAGAGAGAGAGAGAGAGAAAGAAACACACAGAAACAGAGAAAGAGAAACAGAGAGGTAAGGAGAGGGGAAGGGAGGGAGAGAAAGAATCAGTGAGGAGGAGAGTGGGAGAGGGAGGGAGAGAGAAAAAACACAGAAACAGAAAGAGAGAGAAAGGGAGGGAGGGGGAGGGAGGGAGAGAGAGACAGAAACACACAGAAACACAGAAAGAGACGAGAGAAGGAGAGGGGAAGGGAGAGAGAGAAAGAATCAGAGTGAGAGGAGGGTGGGAGAGGGAGGGAGAGAGAGAGAAAGACACAGAAACAGAAAGAAACAGAGAAAAGGAGGGAGGGAGAGAGAAAGAAACAAACAAAATGAGAGAGGGAGGGAGGGAGAGAAAATCAGAGAAAAGGATGGTGGGCGGGAGAGAGAAGGAGGGAGAGAAAGAAACAGAAAAGGAAGGAAGGAGGGAGAGAAAAAAGGGGAGAGAGCGTGAGGTGGGGGAGAGAAACACAGAGAGAGAGAGAATAATTCAATGGAAAAATTAAAAACAAAAAAAGCCGAACAGAATGCAAGGTTTTCAGTTTTTTAACAGCAGTCACATTGATCCCCTTTTGCAAGCTTCTGACAAGCAGAGTCAGTGGGGAAACCAAGATTCGCTTTACAATAGTGTTACTAGCTGAAGAACGGCAGCGATTCGCTGAACAAAGGTGGCAAGAAAAGTCGTAAAATGAGGCAAAGCCCACTTAACAAATTGGTTCACTTATCAATAAAAAGCTTTGGGATCCATCGCGGTCGTAAGTTGGAATTTGCCTGTCGTACAAACGAAATGAAACAAAACAGAAAAAAAACTCAAAATAAAATAAAAGTATTATTTCCACAGAAACTGGCAGATTTGAAGAACCAGTCAGTTCCTTTAAAGAAGAAAATAAAGTCTTATCTGGATCTCACACCGGTAATTCTCTCCCTCCCTCGTTCCCGTTCCCTGAGCTTGTCTTTTGTAGACAGGTGTCCTGCACCCATTTTATGGACACTAAAAACTGAGGCCAGAATAGAAAGGAGATGAAAATGGACTAGGGTAGCCCACCCCCCAAACTTTTGGGCACCAGGGACCAGTTCCATGGAGAGGACCGGAGGGGCCATGGTTTCATGTATTGGCTGAATCCCGCAGATGAGGCTTTGCTTGTTTGTGTGGCCTAGTTTCTGGCATGCCTCGGCCCAGTTATGGTCCACGGACCAGGGATTGCCCCGCCCCCCACCCCCCGCACTGGGGAACTGGGTTTAAGGAGAGTGGGAACACAGAAGCAGAAAAAGGAGGGAAGGCAATTTTTTTAGTAGGAAAGAGATGGCCGTATTATGAATTCTGCCCCATACACCTGCCTAAGGAATTCTGGGAATTGAAGTCCATATATCTTAAAGTTGAGAAATAGTATATGGGAGGGATGCTCTACCTGTGACATGTTGGATGTCTGGGGGGAATCCTGTGTGCGGCATTACAACAATGGAATGAGCCACGGTGACGCGGTGGTTAGAGTGCAGTACTGCAGGCTACTTCTGCTGACTCCCGGCTGCCTGCAATTTGGGAGTTCGAATCTCACCAGGCTCAAAGTTGAACTCAGCCTCCATCCTTCCGAGGTGGGTAAAATGAGGACCCAAATTATTGGGGGCAATAGGCTGACTCTGTAAACAGCTTAGAGAGGGCTGTAAAGCACTATATTAAGTCTAAGGGCTATTGCTATTGCTATTGCTCTCCCTCCCTCCCTCGCCATGGTGGTGCACTCTGACCACTGTCTGGATTCAATCCTGACTAGCTCAAGGCTTACTTAGCCTTCCATCCTTCCGAGGTGGGTAAAATGAGGACCCAGATTGTTGGGGGCAATAGGCTGACTCTGTAAAGTGCTTAAAGAGGGCTGCGAAGCAGTATATAAGTCTAAGTGCTATTGTTATATCTTCCTCTTCTTTTCAGAGTCCTTCTCTTGCTCGAGTGAAGATTGAAGAAGCCAAGAGGGAGCTGGTAGGTCTTTTCCCTTGGCATTAATTTGAAATGAGTCTCAGGGCTAACGTGGATGGCTAATTTCAGTCTAGCAGAAGAGATACATAGAAGGGCATTGAAGGAATCAGGCATGTTTAGTCCAAGTCAGTACAGGTAATCCTCGACTTAACAACAGTTCATTGTCAGGGTCCCAAGTAACACATCCATAGCAATCAAAACGCCGAGGCAGGTGGATTCCTCGAAGAATAGATTTATTGCACATGTCATATTGGCATGGCCTGGTGAAAATCGACTTTAAATGTTCCCATGGTTTTCACCTATTTCAGGAGTCAGAAACCCGTGACTCTGGAGCCGCATGTGGCTCTTTCATCCCTCTGTTGCGGATCTTTGTTGGTGGTGGGCTCCACAATTGATAGGGCTTTCGATTAGGATAGGTAGAGGAAAAAGGACGGCATGCTAGGAGGAGACTCTATGGTGGGGGAACCGGACTTCCGGTCGGCTCCAGAATTGAATGGGGGGCTTCCAGTTAGGACCTTTGTGGCTCTTTTGAGTGTTTAAGGTTGCCGACCCCTGGTCTAGTTCTTTCATTTTCTCCAAACAATCACATGGTCCAATCAGGAGACAGTTCAGTTGCTAGATCACCAGTCCCCTTCCTTCTAGACACCTAGGGGGAATGTCCTTGATTTCCAAGAGAAAGTATGTTGTTTTGGCTACAGCGCCCCAGCTATCTCTACTCCCCTTCCCCTTCCCACAGCTCCAGTTTGTGGCACCACTGAAGCCCCAAAATGGCCACAAGCCAGGGTTGACATCCATTTAGTGACCGTTCGAAATTACAGCGGCACTGATAAACGTGACTCAAGTATTTTTCACACTTAACAACCATTGCAGCATCCCCATGGTCACGTGGCTAAGACACTGAACTTATTGATCAGAAAAGTCGATGGTTGAAATCCCTAGTACAGTTCCCCTACGAGAGCAGGGGGTTGGACTAGATGACCTCCAAAAGGTCCCTTCCAACTCTGTTACTGTTAACTGATCAAAATTCAGGTGCTTAGCCACTCCCTGAATTAGAGAACCGTGAAAAGTTCCTGAATTAGAGACGTATTTATGACTGTTTGTAGTGTCCCTGGATCATGTTATCCCCTTTTGCGACCTTCTGACCAGCAACGTCAATGGGGAAGCCAGATTCATTTAACAACCATGTCAGTAACCTAACAAACTGCAGTGATTCTCTTAACGGTGGCAAGAAAGGTCGTAAAATGGGGCAAAACTCATTTAACGACCATCTGGTTTAGCGACGGAAATCTGGGGCTCCCCTGTGCGTCGTAAGTCGAGGACTACCTGTAATTCTTCATTTTGAAGAAAGAGCTGTTTTCCTTTCATACAAATCTTGCCGAATGCTCTTTTTCCCCTTTGCAGGAAGCTCTGGAGGCTGAATTTTCAACAAAGCTGGATATGACTGCACTTTCAGTAACTTTGCCTACCAAACGACCATTTGTGTAATCATTCTGGTGCGCGGAGAAAAATGGGAGCAATTGTGGGTGTTGTGCCACAATACCATATTGTATATAAATTTATTTTTCTTCCTGGGACTTCCTGGGTCATGGTATTCAGTGTTGCTGAATAAAATTTTTAATGTATGGATTTATACAAGCCATTGGGTTACTCTATTGTGTGCTATAAAATGTTATTGAATCTAACTCGTTCACAGAAGAATAACTGTAAGCATCTCATTACTGACAATAAAGTGTTATTTATTTATAAAATTTATTAGCCGCCCATCTTATCGCTTGGTAACTCTGAATGGCTTAGATCCGTGATGGCAAACCTATGGCGCGCGTACCGCAGGTGGCATGCGGAGCTATATTTATAGGCACGTGAGCCCCTAGCTGAGCTCCAGTGCGCACGCGCACTCTGGCCAGCTGCTTTTCGGGCCTTCCGGTCCCACCGGAAGTTGGAAAATGGGCCGTTTCCTGCTTCTGGGGAGCTTCTGGGCGGGTGGGAGAGGCCGTTTTCACCCTCCCCAGGCTCCTGGAAAGGCTCTGGAGCCTGGGGAGGCCGAAAAACGGGCCCACCGGGCTATCACATGCCAAAAGGTTTTGAGCGTGGTCAGTTCCAGATTGTTCCAGTCGCACCACAAGGCTAGTTGTTCAACTTCCGGCTGTATCCGGATTCATTATTGTCTCGAATGAGACTGATCACTGTTGTGTCATCTGCAAAGTTCAGTAGTTTAACAGATGGATTGTTGAGATGTAGTCATTGGTATAGAGAGAAGTGGGGAGAGCACACAGCCTTGTGGGGGGCCCTGTTAGGAAGCTTAGGATCCACTTACAACTGTGTTCAGGTACCTGTAGCTGGTTTAGCTTAGTTATCAGAATGTCTGGAATGATGGTATTGAATGCCGAACTAAAGTCTACAAAGAGGACCCTTGCATAGGTCTTTGGAGATTCAAGATGTTGTAGGATGCAGTGCAGAGCCATATTAACGGCATCATCTGTCGATCCATTTGCTCAGTATGCAAATTGCAAGGGGTCTAACAGCGGATCCGTGATGGTTTTCAAGTGGGACAGCACTAGGTTTTCAAAGGTTTTCATGACTACAGATGTTAGAGCAACTGGTCTGAAGTCATTCAGTTCCTTGATGGTGGGATTCTTCGGGACTGGGATGATAGTAGAGCGTTTGAAGCAAAAAGGAACAAAAGCACATCTCTACTGATTTATTGAACATATGGGTGAAGATGGGGGCCAATTGGTCAGCACAGACTTTTAAGCAAGGAGTTATCTTGTCTGGGCCTGGAGCTTTTCCTGGTTTTTGTCTGTGAAATAGGTCTTGCACTTTCTTTTCTGTGATCACTAGGGGTTGTGAACCCAATGGGATGGGATCAGTTGTAGGGACTTCCGGTTTGGCGTCTTGGCAATGCAGTTGGGGAAATGGCGGGGCTCATCAACCCCGACTGGCTAACCGCCAATGACAGTCTGCAGACCTACCCTGTCCTGAAGGGATAGGGGAAAGAGAGGGACCCCTTGGGTGATCAAGAGGAACGGTCAAGTTCCTTGGAGGCCAGAGGCAATCCTTTAAGTCAACGGCGGGGGACGGCAGTCATGGTGGCTGCCTCGAGACTGCGACAAATCGGGACAAGCAAAGTGCAGGAGGAAGGAAGAAAGGACGATGTGCTTCAGAGCCAGGTGAGTGACACCAGCCCAGGCAAGAAACAACGTTAATGAGGATATTTACAAATAAGACCCCCAACCTCACCTAGCAGCTGAAGATCTGAGTGGCTTGAACATTTTGTAAAAGAAAGAAAGAAGGTTAAAACCTTTTAAGAACTTTATTTTACCACTGATTGATTGGAGTGAACTGCTTATTAACTAAATAGACCTGGATATTTGAACTTTCTTGCTAAAACCGAAATGAACTTGAAGAGAGAAAAGCGATAATTTGTCACCTTTAAAAGCCAGACAAAGAGATCAAACGGATTGCTACATAAATGTTTCAAAATGGTGATTGAAGCTTTGACTAAATGAAAGTGTTGATTGTGGAAACTTGTTTTTTCTTGAAAAGAATCTTTGTCTTGATACATATTGTGGATTACTTTGAAAAAAAACTATGACTTTTTGGACTTTGGAGATTCCTATTCTGTCGTTTAATGATTTTACAAAGAAGAAATACAATGACTAATAAACTTTTAACTAACTGACACAGCAACAAAAAGCTTGGCGCAGGAACAGAAGTGGAAAAGCTGATGTTTTACTGGAAATAATAGAATTTAAAAGGATATGCAGAGTTTTAAGCGTGGAAGTATTGACTTTGAATTGAAATGCATATGGACAGATAAGGGAACAAAGAAGGAAAATAGATAAATTAGATAGCAATGTTTGAATGTTTAATTGTTTAAATGGTTCAAAATTTAAAGGAGCTTTAAATAAAAACAAGTGTTTATGGTAAATAAAGATAGAAATATAATAAAAGTAGAAGTGGGAAGCTAATGTGACTAAAAGTGATATGTTCTGATGCAACATGTTTTAGTTCTAATTTGATAACAAAGTGGTGGATGATAATTATAATTGTTAATGATTTTAGATGATATATTAAGGTACCCAGATGGAAGTTGTAACTGATTGCTTTTAACACGTCAGAAATTATTAATATTAAGAAATAAATGTGGATACACCCTGGAAGAGTATAGTTGGAAACAGTAGATTAATAGACAACACATGGAAAAAGAAATTATTAAAAAAGTTATTAAAAAAGTTAGCAGAATAGAAGTTGGAGTTAATGGAGGAGAATATGCTGAGAAATCAGCCAAAAAATGAAATGCTGGAAATCAGCCAAATAATAGGTGGAGTTAAGGAGGAGAATGCTGCTAACCAGCCAAAACAAAGCATGCTGGAAATCAGCCAAAACAATGGAAAATGCTGGTAATCAGCCAAATAACAGGGGGAGTTATGGAGAATATGCTGAAAACTCAGCCAAAATATGCTATGCTGGAAATCAGCCAAATAATAGGTGGAGTGATGAAGGAAAATGAGAATATACTGAAGAATAATTATTAGTAAGGGGTGAAAAAGAAAATATTGGATGATAATTGAAATGGTAAATCTTGAGATATCTGTGTAAAAGTTTAAGAACATGATAGGATGAGTTGGGTTTAGAAAAAGAAAAATAAAGAAATTTTGATTAATAAATTGAAATAAAAATTGAGTTGTATACATTTGGAAATTAAGATTTGTGGTGATAAATTGTAAGGTAAATATATAGATTAATAAAATAGATTGTTTTTGTGTTTAATGTTGATGTTAAAAAGAGGCTTGGCTATTGTTGGTGTGTCTGAGATGGGGGTTGTGGAGATAGGTAGCTGTAGTTTCCTTTCAATGCGTGGGTAAGGCTGCCATCTTAACATTTTTAACCCCATTCGGAAGTGATTCTCACGCAAGATTTTGCTTCTTTGGGAAATACTGGGAGCTCTCCACCTGCTGCTATTCAGGTTTCTTAAGCTGCAACTCCCATTGCATCTTGGGTAGGCTGGTTCCAAGGTGTGTGGGAATTATAGGGCTACTGTGTTGAATGGTTCTGGGTGCAAGGGAATAGTAGTGGTGCCATGTAGACTGGTCCAAGGTGCATGGGAATTGTAGTGCTGCCATATAGACTGGTCGTGGGTGGGTGGGAATTGTAGTGCTGCCATGTTGGCTGGTCCTGGGTGCATGGGAATTCAGGTAGGGTTGCCATGTTGACAGGTCCCAAGGAATAGGAAAAGTACAAAAGCTGACCAATATTTTGTATTGGTCCTGCATACAAAAACTACTTTTTGTAGTAAACCCTTTTTGCTTTTTGCAAAGTGGTCGCAGGCTAACAGCTTTGTTCTCATAACCCCTAAATCCGGGTCAAGTTTAAAAAAAAAACCGACTAGGAAAGAAGGGGTTAATCCTGGCAGGCCTGCCTGCCTTGCGCGCAGGCTCAGTCAGTCGATGCCCGAATAGTCCGCGCGCCGCCTTTCGAACTCCGCGACCGTTGGAAGCTTATAGCAAAGGTGCCGCCCCTTTTCTCTTGCTTTTCCCGCCCAATTGCCTTCCGCCGTTGCAGGAGCGTCCGGGAGCCGTAAGGTGGCGTTATCCAGGACTCCGCGTCACGTCCCATAGCTGTTCTTTCCGGGGCCGCGCACCGCTTTCCTCCCTGGCGTACTTCCTGTGTCAGGTAAGCGCCGCTATTGCTACCGGAAATGACGTTGGAAGGCTCGCGCTGAGGCGATCCCAGCGGCCTCCCTTCTGAGGTGACATTTTTTTTTCTCCCCCTTCCTCCGGCTTCTTCTTTTCGTCCCTCCTGCCCGGGCCGAAGAAGCGGCACCGGCCACGCCAGAGGAGGAACGGAGAGGAGAGCGGGGGGGAAAGGAGGAGCCCCGGCCCCTCATGCTCGAGCTGGCCCTTCCCGCGGGGCCTCAGGCCGGGAAGAGCCTCAGAGGCCGCGGCGGCGGCGGCGGCAACAACTCTGGTGAGTGACACCCCCCCCCCCCCGGAGCTTCTCGGCCTAACGAAAGCCGAGCCCTCAAGCCTCTCTCCGGGTATTCGGAGGCGACTGAGAGGCCGCTTCCCTTTGGTCGCCTCGCTCGGCCACCCTCGAGTCAGGCAGAGCCGGGCCTGCTGAAAGAGACCCCCGCCCCCTCACCCTCCCTTCCCCGGACTTTCCTTGCTGTTCTCCCTCCCTCGAAGCCCTTCATTCGGACCGCACCATTTTAGGCCGCGAGAGCAACTCGGCCTGCCGACCGGAAAACGGGGATAAGGGCCTTAAACCGTGGTTTAAACTTAAGAAGCGGGGTAAGCGTCTCGTGCGAAGGAAGGGCTCGTGTGGTCCAGTTAGGGTTAGTATGAGACACCCCACCCCCGATTTGGAAGTGGGGGGGGGGAGTGAGATTGAACCCCACACCAAACCCGAAGCTGCATTAGATCTCGTTATTCCCCTCAGTGTATTTTTATTACGAATCAGAATAGAGTTGGAAGGGACTTTGGAGATCATCTAGTCCAGCCCGCTCCCCCCCCCCCCTGCTCAATTCAATACCATTTCAAATATAAA
The DNA here is from genome assembly GCA_030761175.1 of Masticophis lateralis. Classification (NCBI taxonomy): domain Eukaryota; kingdom Metazoa; phylum Chordata; class Lepidosauria; order Squamata; family Colubridae; genus Masticophis; species Masticophis lateralis. The sequence goes on along the minus strand of JAUDYJ010000002.1, from coordinate 275,121,733 downwards.
ATAGGTCAAACCCGCAGGAACAATTCCTTCCCTCTTCCTTTTACAAGGAACAAGGAAAGACTTAACTGGCCGTCATCTTTCATTCCAGAGGCAAGGATGTATTCTGGCTTTTTTTTTTTTTTTTTAATATTTACCATCTCATGCTCGGTTTTTTTTTTTAAACTACAGTTTTGAGTTGAACTTCTAGATGTTTTGTGTGAATCTCCAGGAGATTATGGTCCTTACAAAGGTGCTTTTCCCCTCCCAAGAGGAATTGGGCTTTCTTTGCCTTTCTGCGGGTGGAGGGGAAGCACCTTTGGGACAACCATGACATGGATGCCTGAGAATCTCCATAGACTCTTGCAGTCTCCAAGGCTGTTGCAATCCAATCCAGCGGTGAAGATTTAAGATTGGGGAGAAGTAGCATTTTCCCTAAATCAAACCTGATTAACAGCTGTGGTTGCTGTGTTTCATCCTTCCTGTTTTTGTTGAAAATTACACTAGATTGGATTTAATTACATCCCACAATGCTATATGCTGATCTTTTTTTTTCTTCCTAAAAGGGTTGGGAATATACTACATGTTGTATTTTTGTGTTGTATTTTTATCTCCATGTCATGCTTTGAATGTTCTATCTATTCCTGCTAGAAGCAAAGGTGAAAATAAGCCAGAGATGTAACTGAAATTCAACTTCAAGTAAAGAATTCCTTGGCTGTATTAATGATAGCTTTATCAAATTTAATACAAGTGGAAGCCTGCTGGAAATTTTTAAAATCTCTTTTATATGCATGTTGATTGAATGGAATATGATTGTAATTGTTCATTCATCTAATTTCTAGGCCTCCCAATTTCATAAACATCTATAAGCAGCTCTACAAAATTAAAAAAAAAATGACCAATATAATATTTAAAAAGCATAGTCACTCTGTGTTAGAGGACATTACTTAATTGATAGGATCTAAAGTATGCTAACTCTTTGTAAATACTATGAGAGCCAGACAGTCTTTATAGGTATTAGCTAGCCCCTTGAATTGTTCTCAAAAGCTTTTTGGCAACCAGTGCAGCTCACAAACGTGTTTCATGGGCACAGTTAGACTTGCCTGTTGCTACCTGTGTTGCTTCATTCTGGGCCAGTTATGGCTTTTGAATGGTCTTCAGGAGCGGTGTAGACCACATTGCAGTGGTTCACTCATAAGGGGATCAATGCATGAGTAACCGCAAGGAAAGTCTCACACTCCAGGCATGATTCGTGCACAAGTGGGGTTTGTGCAACAGCTTTCCTGGGCACATGCTGTTTCACAAACGCCTTTCCCTCAAGCAGGTGCTAAGAGTTTAGGAAGACCGCCAGATTGCACATTAGATCTGAAGAGGAAATGCAGCCCATTTAAGGATGAAGATCCCAAACACAAGAGTTTGAAGTAGCCCTAGCCACTCAATCTTCCTAGGGTTGCGTTTGAATCTGTGTGTCCTTACCCAGACTTCAACAGGCCCCAAACAGTGAGACAAGTCCTTTGCTAGCCAGATAACTGGGTGTAAACCATGTACTGATAATACTTGACCTCAGACTGAAAAATTACTTCCCCAAGTGACTTTACATAGGTGTTAACAGGAAGGATGAAAATGTTGACCCCTGAAGCCCTTGACAAAGCAAGGACTTCAGACCCAACAGTAACTTGAATCAGTCAGAGTAATTCCTATCAATCCTATTCCCCCACAGCTGGCCCAGAATAATAATATGATGAAGCTGCTGAAAGATCAAGGAGAGCCAGGGGAACACGTCAGCTCCATCTTGGCTCCACAATGGGTCATTAATAATGCTGTATTGAGTACTGTATGTGCAACCAATGCTGTCTCAGTACTGTATTGACTACTGTAGTCAGCCTGAAACTCTACTGAAAAAGGTCTAGCAAATACACCATGTAGGGCTTCACCAGGATGGTCTTGTAAAAATTTCAACTTTAATTTTTAATTTAATTATGGTACTGGACAAAACCTTGAGAATATGGACAGGGCTATGTATAAGCCAACCCCCCCCCCTCCCCACACACACATATTGGTGATACATATGGGTAGATTTTGCTTACTAGTCTCAGTTCTTTTTATTGCATCCAGTGCAATAAATCAGTGGTTTAGAAATTGATGTTTTGGGGAAGTTAGAGAATTGAAGCTAAAGTTACAGCAATTTAGACAACAAAGGCAAACTCCCTGGACTTTACTTTTTTTTTTTTAGGATTGACAACCATAAGCAGTTTGTATTAATGAGAGAGAGTGTTAAAGTGGTAAAAGCACTAGATTAGGACAACCCAGGTTCAAGTTTAGCGTTCATAGAAACTCAGTGGGTGATCACGATCTCAGCCTAACATTGCACAGAATAAAACTTGGAGAAAGTTGCACACTGTACAGAACAGAATGTTTTGCCTTGAAATCCTAGAGTAAAAGGTATTTAAATTTAATAACTTCTCTATTGCTAGATTTTGCTGCTTATTCAGTGTTTGAATGATTATTCAGGCATATAATTTTGCTCTGGATTTTTTGAGACATACTTTTGAATTATTCATTCAATATTAAAGAGATTATTTCTATAAAATTTAAATTTTAGTAATAGTTTGGTTTGAACAAACATTGCTATTCTGCACAGTCAGAGTCCATTGGAGTTGAGCAGCTATAAGAAACCAGATAAAATTATTGAAGGCGTTTTATTTATAGTTATTACTTTAAGTTGTTTCAGTTATACTCTAGCCTACATTCAGATATTTCCAGTTGCATATCCTCAATTGTGTGATACGTTTTAATGTCCATGGCATAGTATTAATAGTTTTATATCTCAGAAAGAAGATCTCAGTAGATTTTTTTCATGAATGACAGAAATAAACTTGAGCAATATTTCCATGGATGGAGTTCTTTTGATGATGACTGTGTGTAAAAGCTCTCTAGATATCAAATCTATGTGAAAAACATACATGCAGAGCATGTATCTGTGGCCTTTCTTAATGATTATTTTGTTTTTAATATAAGAATGGATTATAATATTTTTGGTATTTTATTCAGATTGGTTGTATAAGTTGGACATCATAGAACAATAAATATATATTTTTCTAGCTACTAAAGTAGACAAATATTAAAATTTAGGAAAATTTAGAAGATAAGGAAAGTTTAGGACCTTATTAATATGTGGATAGCAAATAATACTTTATTCTTTGAAATTTAACTATTTTGCCATCTAAATAACTTAAACACCTACCTCTTGATTCTAATCCTGATTTTTTGTCTGCTTGTTTGTTTAGCAAATACACTACCCATCTTTCTAAATGATTATAAGCAGATTAGGACCATAAAACCATATAATAAGAGACACAGTTAAAACAGAGCTAAAAGCAAAAAGGTGGAAAGAGCTCTCTCAAGCCACCAACCACCCTCAGGGTCATGTGATCACCTTTTGTGAACTTCTGACAAGCAAAGTCAGATTCACTTAACAACTGTGGCAAGAAAGGTCGTAAAATCCCCTTACAATCCACAGAAATTTGGGGCTCAATTGTGGGTACAACCTGTATTGTATAACTACAATATTTCAGTATGTTAATCTGAAGCCCTCAAATGCTTTTTAACATGGATGAGGGCCTAATATGATTTCATTCACAGGTGAAATCACATAATATAGGCTTCAGTCAGAGGAAAATGATTCTGTTATGCTTGAGAGGAAATAAACATAAGCTTTTGCTCAGTTGCTTACTGAGTATGACTAAGATCAAGGTTTTAAAACATTGAGCAGAGTCCAAACAACATCTTTCTTATGGAAGATTCTTTTTCCCAGTGAGTTTGGAGTAATCGCTTAGCAGCATGACCGAGCCTATAGGGAGAAAGGTTGAAAGTCACAAGCCTCTTTTCACAGAAAATCTGTGTCTGCCTACCGTTGCCCTGCCTGTATGTAGCAGCTGGAAGTAATTGCCTGTCTTTTATAGATAGGTGCCTCACCTGGCATTGTCGCCCCCCCCCCCAGGCCCTAACATTATCCCCCCCCCCCCCCCCCCCCCGCTAAGCAACGGTGCTCTTCTGGCAGACAAAAAAAAAAAAGAGAGAGAGAGAGAGAGAGAATGAAAATGGCACTATAGTTGTTGGGATTGTTGAGGTGCCCAGCTAGGGATACTAGCTCTTTTTCTCTTCTTTGGGAGACTGACTGGTCTTATAATAAGAGGTAAACAAAATAAAAGGAAATGAAATAATGTATTTTAACTCTAGGTTATCATATGAAAATATTCAGCACTGGAGGAATAAAAAGAACTGTTCAAATCACAGATTGTAATTTAAAAATATTTCCCATAGGAAAATATAAAGCTCCTGCTAAACCACAAACTTTTGCTGATCATTCCTAACTAGAGAAACCTCTACTGTAAAGGAATTCCAAGTGACATAAAACATGGAGTTACTTAGTTTGTACAGAAAAAATAAATGATTATCAGAGACAAAATAATAGATTTAGGCACACACAGCAACTGAAATTAAATTTAATACATAATTCCCAGCTAGGCTTCTTTGTTATTTCTTAGAATAAAGTGCTATTTGAATGTTCCCTGCTAGCTTTCTTGCATTTTTATCTATCTTTTAGATATTTAGATATTATTTTATAACTCTTCTTTATTCTGCCCCCATACTTAGCTTTCATCTTAGATCCATGTTTTAAGGATCAAAACATTTCTGTGTCGCAGAAAGGGAGTGGTTTGGGAATAGTCTGCCTGCCCACAAGGTCTCAAGCCAATCCTCATTTGAGAACATTGTAGAAACAGCAACATGCATTCCTTGTCTGGACAGCAAGCTGTTATTCCTGTCAGTACAAGGTGGCATCACAAAAAAGGGTACTGCTGATAAAATTAAATTTAAATGATGTCAGATGAATGTAACAGATTCTGGAGGAAATGAGTAATCTATAGTTTCCTCTGTAAATCATCAGCAATGGACTGATTTGGTGCTGTTTCTCAACTATTTTGATAGCATCAGTTCTAGCTTGACCTCTGTGCATCATATTATATTCTCATTTTTTCATTTGTTTTCGAATTATTATAATGTTACAGTTTTCAGCATATGTTATGGAAACATTTGGTGCAGACATCATAGGTAGTTGGAGATAATTTCAAAAGTTAAACTTTGGAGACCAAAATTGTATGAAATTGTGAAAAGACCTTTAAAACTTAGGCCAGTTTGACACACCATTTAGAAGCAAGAGATGTACGTAGTTGGTACAGAATTTTACATGTATTCTTGTAGCTGTGTGTTTGTACACATCCAGTTCATTCTCTTAACTGAACTTTGAAAAGGCTTTCTGTCATTTTATGGTAGATTAGGCAGTTAGTTCCATGTTGGTTCAGAAATTATGTTGTTCCTCTTAGCTAGCATTCATCATTTGATATGATGGTTTGAATCTTTTGTTCACTGTTTGATATGGTGTTATCCAAGGAAATATGAAGAAAAAAACCCTATACCTAAAGAGTATAGTTTGTCTTTGATGAGTTGTTTTTGAAATAACAATAGCACTTAGATTCACATACTGCTTCACAGTGCTTTACAACCCTCTCTCAGTGGTTTACAAAACCACTGTATTGCCCCCACAATCTGGGCCCTCATTTTATTGACCCAGAAGGATGGAAGGCTGAATCAACCTTGAGCCGGTCAGGATCGAAAGAAACTCCTGGCAATGTGAGCAGAATTAGCTTGCAATACTGCATTGTAACCACTGTGGCACCATGGCTCTGTGGTTTTTATTATTATGTGAAGTGGTAGTTTTATTATTAAGTTAATTAAGAAACATGCACACGTATACATCCTGCCTGAAATTAATGAAATTACATCCATGCTTAATTCATTAAGCATAAGTGCTAAAAATATAGTCAGGAAGAGAGCCTTCTTATGTTTGCATTATTTCCAAAAAGATTCCTGCAGCCAAGAAAACAGCCAAGAGTGCCTTCTTTGAGGGTGTTTTTTAATTTCTCCATTAAGTGTATAGCCCTGAAATGATAATATTTCCCAGAAGAGTTTATGGTGGTAATGGAAATACTGGCAGCCTATAAAATAGTTAATACAGGTAATGTAATTAAAATGCAAAGCTTTATAGTTTAAAACATGAACATAAAGCTGAGTTGTTACTGAGTAATCTCCAAATTGTTATTCAGTAATCTGAACTTTTGTGATGCAATTTGGAAGGCTAAAATGCTGTTTCAGTGAGTTTTGAAATGCTTCTCTTTTTCCTATTTTTCCCTTTTATTAGGGTTATAAACCATGATATATTAATACAAATACAATAACATCTGTACAGTATAAAAAATACTTCCCTTTCTGATATTCCAGTCAGTCATAAGGGCGGGTGAATTGCCATCTGGCCAAATTTTGTCATAATTTCAGTCGATGTAAGTCAAGGACTACTTGTATTGGCAGCTCACAGGTTAAATAACTGAGTGTTGTACTCTATGTGAGCTGTGAAGCCCTCAACATTTCTCTGTTGCTCAACTGATTATATCCATTGTCAGGCAGCAGTAACATACTAGTTTTCAACTGCTAGTAGCAATGGAAAAACTGATAAAAGGAAAACAGATACCAGCTATGATCATTGAAAGGGGATAGGCAAAAATGGATCTTCTAAATCAGGGTTTCTCATCCCTTATTTTGATCATAATAGTCCCCTTTCAAGCCTCATTTAACTTATGATTTTTCTCCAAAATCATAATAAGATTTTTTTTGGGAAAAGTGACTAAGAATTATATTAACTAAAACTAATATGATAGAAAACCTGATAGAAAAATATATTAAAAGAAAAAGTATTTAAGTGTAAAAAAAGTCCCCCATCCCTCAAAAGGAAGTAGTAAAAAAAAAATTAAACTTCTCCCTTCATCTTTAGCAAATATATTTAACATTAATAATTTATCACTTAAAATACAGCTGTCAGACTCAAAACCAAGAATGACATATGGAAATTCTTCCAAGCTGAGTTTTTCTTTAATTGTTTCATACCATAGAGAAAATGTTACCAGACTAACCTGCATCTGCAATAAACTCTATGAACTATTAGGAAGGGGCTGTCTTCACCTTCTTTCTCTCACACATGATATCTGGGCTGAGTTGCCTCTTTACTTCTCTGGAATGTGTCCTCTGATTCCCAGGATCCATCTCCCTCTTAACATTCCACACAACAACTGAATATATCTTCATTCTCCCCCCCCCTATAATTTTATTAAGAATTATATCAAACATATAAAAGATGCAAAAAAACCACAAACCTAATACAAAAATACATTAAAAGTATAAAAAGTGCAACTCCCCCCCCCAAGAAAATAAAAAATAGGAAAAAGAAACTACTACTTCATCCCCATCAAGTATGTTCAACCATAATTTATCACATCTCTTCAAATATATCCAAATACATCCTCATTCTCTTCAACATTTTTGGTTGCAACATAGAGTTAACTAATTCACACTGTTCTTGAGTCCATTGGTTGTAAATTTTCTTTAACAAGGCCATCTGGCATTTTCTAATGGGTAGCCAGCCTTCAAAGCCGTCTTCTCAGTAATTTATAAACACAGACACTCTTTCCCACAAGATAGGATATTTTTAGTTGATTTGCACATCTTTCTATAAATTCATCCATATTCTTAGTATTTACAAGCTAAAACAACACTATAGTTCCCTTTGCTGTATACTGTATTACAAAAAAGAAAATCTTAGTCTTGGAGACATATTTTTCTTTCTCTTAAAACAGATTAACTCACCCAGCAAATACCCATCTGACAATTTTTCAAAGCCTTTCGATCTTGAAGAGGTAGTAAAAAGAAGATTAAACTCCCAAGGTCATTTTAAAAGTAAGACTAGGACAAACTTTGGCTATATTAATGGCTCAGAGCAGGATGGAACCTGTGATTTCCAGCTGAAATCTGCAAGCAGCTGCAAAAATCTGTTTCTACTGTGGACTCACAGCCCCCGCCCCCAGCTGTTTAGAACAGGGGTCTCCAAACCTGGCTGAAGAATTCTGAGAGTTGTAATCTCCAAGTCTTAAAGTTGCCTGGTTTGGAGACCTCTGGTTTAGGGGGTGATCTCAAGATCTCTCTTTCCTCCAGAGAGAATTATCTGTTGTCTGGATTCCACACCCAAGCTATTTTTTGGCCACAGCTATCCTCTACAAAATGCAGAGCTTTCTTTTCCCCACGTTACTTGAATTATCCCAATGCATTTTCATTCTGTACTTTACCCTATTTTGTATAAACTAATCTCTCAATCTTCAGCTCTCCTTATTAATCATCAAAGGTCCAATAAAAATTAACGGGAATACTAAACAACATAAGGATATGATCCCCCTTTCCATTTAATTTAATATAAACTCCTCTCATTCCCCTCTTTAGCAATGAAGTTTAATTCCATTTAACAAACAACAGAAAAAATAATTAAAAATCACAGGAAATAGTAATCCCTTATTTACATGCTAAAAGTACTGTAGATAATGCAGAGTAATCCATTAAGCCAATTAAACATTTCCATAAAACAAAAACAAAACTATCCAGTCAAGATGACCATTACGCTTCAGACATAGCAATTCATTATTTAACCATAATCAAATAAACCAAAATTAAGTGAATTTTGCCCCATTTTACGACCTTTCTTGCCACAGTTGTTAAGTGAATCACTGCAGTTATTAAATTAGCAACATGGGTGTTAAATGAATCTGGCTTTCCCATTGTCCTTGCTTGTCAGAAGGTTGCAAAATTTGATCACATGACCCTGGGACACTGACTCATAAATATGAGTCACTTGTTGAGCATCTGAACTCTGATCACATGACCATGGGGATGCTACAGCGGTCATACATGTGAAAAATGGTCATAAGCCATTTTTTTTCGGTGCTGCTGTAACTTTGAACGGTCACTAAATGAACTGTTGTAAGTAGAGGACCACCTGTATTTCCAATACTTTAGAAAGGGTTGACCATTTACAGTATTACCTAGTAGTGTGACATTCCTGAACTGCAGGTTGTAATGCCTGCACTTGAACTTTGCTAATAGAAACATATTTCTGTTTTTAATTGCAGTATGCATAGCAAGAATAATTGGAAATGGCTGGGAGTAGAGGAAGAGATTATATTGAAAAAGCAGATAACTCCTACTGCTGTGTCATCGTCTATGTAAATGTTTCTCTCTGTCAGAATTAGACATTCTGTATTTGCCACACTGGGTTCCACTATCAGATATTGATTTTTTTTAAAATGATGCTTGTTCCCAAAGATGTCAGCTGTATAATACAGGTAGTTCTTGACTTATGACCACAATTGAACCCAGAATTTATGCAGCTAAGTGAGAAGTTTGTTAAGTGAGTTTTGCCCCATTTTTTGACTTTTCTTGCCACATTTCTCAAGTGAATCACTGCAGTTGTTAAATTAGTAACAGAGTTATTAAGTGAATCTGTCCTCCCCATTGACTTTGCTTTTCAGAAGGTCACAAAAGGTGATCACATGACTCGAGACCATCATAAATATGAACCAGTTGTCAAGTGTCTGAATGTAAACCACGTGGCCATGGTGATGCTGCAACAGTCATGACTATGAAACACGGTCATAAGTCACTTTTTTCAGTGTCTGTTGTAACTTTGAACAGTCACTAAATGAACTGTTGTAATCAAGAACTACCTGTAGATAGTTCATTTCATCAAAATTTGAATGTTCATCTTCTTGTCATATGATTTTTTTTTCCAGTTTTAAATAAACATCTCTCATCTAGCCTTTTAATGGAACACAACAGTTTGAGTGTTGTTTCCCAGCCTAAGACTAATGCAACTAAACAGCAGAGGTGCTGATTTCCATGTGTCTCATTGTTACGAAATATAATCCTCTGTTTATTTATAGCATGTTTTCAAAAATAGACTAACAAATCAGGTGAAATAAGTTTACCCAACATACTGGTTGCTATTTATTTCTTCTAATAAAAATTACAAAACCATTGAAATGATTATATAGGGTTACAAATATTGCACAGTATCTTGACAAAGTATCTTGGTAAGAAGTATTTGTATGCAGTTGATCTGGGATTAATTAGTAAGGTGATCTTCTGTACTAGCACAAAAGCAAACCACTGTATTAGCCTTAAATTACAGAGTACAGATAATTTATAGCTTTAGAATTTTTCTTTTTTTTGGTTACTCCAGATACTGAATTATATCAACATTTGCCCTGGTGATTTGCACAATATACAGCAAAGGAAGTTAACCTGACTTAGAGTTCTGAAGTTTTGAGCTTTATATTCCACAACTTTTGATCTCGGGTGTATTTTCAAAGAGCGCTATATTGTTTTCCTTTTTGAGAGGAAGTAGTCAACTTGGGTGACTCTCCCTGTATTTTCAGCTGCAGTCATTTTCATTGGCTGCCTTACAAATGATTGCTGCAGCCTGTGTATTAGTTGAAATAAGAAACTTTGATTGATTCTGTACTGCCTGTAAACTATTCAGATTAACTGAATGCTGTCTTTGGTCAAGTTCCATGCTGCTGTAAAAAATTGCCTACTTTTCATTCTTATAGGTTATAGGGCACAGTTACGTTTACCTAATTTCATCCTTTCAAAGTTTATAAAATAAAGATTCATAGTTGATGCCGATTCAAAAATATGTATTTCATTGTATTAGCTCGGCCAGCCACAATTGGACTATCACACTTTTGGAAATGCTGTCCTTTTTTAAAAAAAATATATTGAGGCAGTTGGTTATCAATTTGGCAGACATCTAAACTCCAGGGGTTTCACTAATTCATGAAGCTACACTGGGCTTTCTCTTGCAAAACTACAGCAGTCACTCATGTTGCCTTCTGAACCTTACACTTCTATACTGTGGGAAGTTACAACTGATATTTATTGTGGTTAAAATGTTCTACATAAACGCGGGGCATCTGGATTGATTCATCCTGATGAACTTGAATAGTATAGAAAAGTTTAAGTGGGCAAAGCAAGAGATTATGTGTGACTACTTGGACATGAAGACAGGCAACCAAAGCTTTGTTGTAAATGGCCTATAGTAAATCCATATGAGAGGCAAGTGGTATTTCACCTACTCCAACAACATGATTCTAATGTTGCCTTTTCCAGTCATGTCCATAACTTTCTCTTCTTTTGATTGTGGAGTGGATCAGTATAAGGATAATATAATAATAGCCCTCACATATTGGGCAATCAATTATAGTAACATTCGGTCTCCAGCAGTCAAACAGATCCTTCTAGGCAGCCAATAAGGTTTCCCCTGTCCAGTTATATCCGACACCAGGGCACGGTGCTCATCTCTGTTTCTTGGCCAAGAGAGAGCCAGCATTGTCCGAAGATGCTGGCCATGGTCATGCAGCCAACATGGCTATATGCAATAGGTGCACAAATGCTGTTATCTTCCCACCAAAGTGGTACCTATTAATCTACTAGTATTTGCATGCTTTCGAACTGCTGGCAGGAACTGGGACAAGTAATGGGAGCTAACCTGTTGCATGGCACATGGGTCTCGAACCCTGGGCTGTCAGTTTTCCAGTTGACAAACTCAGCATCTTTAACTGCTGAGCCATCGTGGCCCCCAATGCTGCTATATCTAATTTAATAGATATTTCACTGGGAAGCATGAGGTGGTGAGAGAGAGACAGAGACAAACCTAGCCATCTCTACTTAATTTTTTCCAACCATCTATTGGATTGGAAATAATAAAAAAACCTGAATATTGTGATTCTTCTTCCTAAGAAGTATCAAAATCATATTTTCTAATTCCATGCTGTCATTTCTGGGATGGGATAACCAGAACTTTGAGTGATGGGGTAACCTCAGTTATGATACAGAGTGATACTATTGGATGATTGGAATCAAAGAAGACCAAAAAAATCCTTTGTTAAAGTTGAAAGAAGAGATTATGAAAACCAATCTGTTGCTCAAGAGTTTTTTTTTTAAACCCTCAGACTACGTAAACAGGCAAAGCTAGCCCAGTGAAAATACGGAAGACAGAAAAGAAACTGAATAAATCTAGCCTTCCTGAATTACAAAATTCACATGGGTGGTGACTGTGGCAATAAAATGAAGAGAAATCCATTACCTGAGAGAAGTGCTATGATGAAGCTGAATGAAATATTGAAGTCAAAAGACATCACAATTGCAACAAAAATTACACATTTTCAACAATAATGTTTTCCCACTTTACCATGTGGTTGTCAAAGCTGGAGCATCAGAAAACCCAAACAAAGAAAAATTGATTCCTTTCAATTTGAGATGCTGGAGGAAATAGTTGAGAATACTGTGAAGAACAAATAATTCAATATAAGATAAAGTAAACTTGAGTATTCACTGAAAGAAATAAACTAAAATGAAACTGAAGCTGAAGTAACTTGGATGTCTAATGTGAAGGCAAAAATCATAGGAAAAGACCCTAATAATTGGAAATAATCAAAAGCAATTAGAAAAGAGGCAAGCAAAAGACAAAATAGATACAATCATGGATGGCATAAATGTGAACAGAGAATTCAAAGAAGCAGTTATTGACCAAAAAAAGTTTTCCTTTGGATCACCAAGAATTGGAAGCTGCAGAAGGACTTGAACATCAAAAACAGCAAAGCTATTTCTGAAGATCACTATTATTCTATACAACATTATATGTACTTCAGTTTTATAAAGCACCTTGAAAAGGATATAGGTTTTAAAAACAGATTTTGACTGTAGTACCGTGTTTCCCCAAAAATAAGACCCTGTTTTATATATTTTTTAATCCCAAAATAAGTGCTTGGCCTTATTTTCAAGGAGGTCTTATTATTTTGGGGCGCATGGAGCAAGATGGGTCTCCTCTTGCCCTCTCTCCTGATTTCCAGCTCTGCATTTAAATATTTTCAGGGAGGGCTTATTTTCGGGCGGGGGGGCTTATTTTAGCACATGCGCTCAAAAGCCCAATTGGGCTTATTATCAGGGGATGTCTTATTTTCAGGGAAACAGGGTATAAATATTTTTAAATTAAAAAATGTATGTTTTCAGTCCATTAACTAAAATAGTAACATGATCTAGTAATAACAGATCAAACCTCCACTCCACCCCATCCCTGCCCACCCCACATGTCATTAGATTTTAATGTTTAGTTTTAATTTATGTTTTAATGTACTGTATAAATACGGTACATGTTTATAGCTGTAAGCCACCCAGAGTTACCCTGAGGCAAGAGGAGCGGCCAATAAATTTTATGAATGAATGGATGGATGGATGAATGAGCAAGCATGAATTTACTTTCCTTCTCCCCAGTTGAGATCTTCTTTACCCCTATACTCTGCTTTTTTTTCACATTATATAAATTTTTACCTTGTGTATTGTGTTATCTACTGGTACCATAATATGATTCTTTTCATGTTGCCATCCCTGTGTGTGTGTGTGTATCACTTCCTTATACATTTTCTTTACTATATTCTTATTTTTTTCTTCTCTGTACCTTTTATTTTTGGTTCTTTTTTGTGTACTACTTTTTATTGTTGTAATTTTTAAAAAATATAGATAAGCATTATGTACAGCTCTTTTTTGTTTGTGAAACACAGCATTTACTATTGGGGAGGTTTTTGTTTTTGCTTTCATTACTAAAAAGAAGTAATGTGCATGTCTGCTTAATGTAACAGGTATTGGGATTGAAATGCATGAAATCTTTTGTAGGTTGCAACACTGTTTATTCTTACCTTACAATATCATTATTTAAATTGAATTTATTGTAACTTTGAACAAGACATTGTACAGTACAGAGTTGACTTACGAGGAAGAGAAATCAATTTGTGCTGAGTTCTGCATACAAGCAGTACAAAGGACAGAACATTTAGAACTACCTAGATCTTTTTTTTTCTTCGCAAATTTTATTTTCTCTATATAAAATAGGAAAAACGTGAACTATACTCACAAGCATTAGCTAAATCTTCCATGTGTATTTATTTTTAAAGCATTTTTCTAAGTTAATTTATGTGTGTGTTTGTTTGTTTAGAGATTTTGGTGGGAAACAGCCAGAATGACAACTTTGGATTCTCAGGTCTTCTGTCTGCAGAGCAGTGACAGCAGAGGCTGAAAGGTAAGGAATTAATTCAACAAAATATTCTTATTTAAATACATGCAAAATTTTACTTGCAAAAGTTTTTATTGGTGCACATTTAATTTAAGGCAATCGTTTGGATGTGTATATATGTACATGCATCTGCCAGGAGTCACTAATTAAGTAATTACTTATCAAATTTAGGTACTGCCCATCTCACTCTCAGAGTTACTCTGGCCAGTTCATAGCTAAAAGCATAAAACTCAGATAAAATAAAATAAGTCACTCAAATGGGAGCTGGGTAAAAAAAAAAATTGAATAAGTTAAAAGTTTAAAAAGATGCCTTATACAACTGAGTTGTGACTTTTACAGCTCCTTTTTCTTTTGAAGGTGCTTTAGAAGATTTGACTGAATATAGAGCAACTACATCCACTTTATATTTTTATGTCCTTTTTTTTGTGTTGGGCAAAATGGTATGCAAATATTCCCAGATTGAAATCATGGCATTTTAAAGCAAAGATAAAAAAACAATTCTGCCTGAAGTTTGGAATGTATTTGCCAGTGACAATAAAGTTTCTTAATAAAGTTCGTTATGGTTAGTTTGACAACATAATCCAGGAATAGTTTAGACAGGAACATGTTGCATTGAAGACCAAAAAAACCCCCCAAATGTTTATGCTCTTGTCTATGTAAATGAAGATTTTCTTCTCAATACAACATGCTGGCATTGCTAGCAATAAACAGAGAATGTCACACCTTTTTCCACACAACAAAATGAGGTTGTCTTTACATTTAGGATGTACTGTGATAGCTTAACATCAATTACAGAATGAAGTTAAATAAACCAATAATTTTTACACTAGTAAATTAACAACCTGTGAATAGTTAAAATAAAAAGAAATCTAAAAACCTTAATAACATTAGTAATATTTATGTAATGCATATAGTTCCATTTTCTCACACCCCCGCACACCCCCATACACCTACACATAGATTTGCATACAACCTATAGCAGGGGTGTCAAACTCAATTTCATTGAGGGCCGTATCAGGGCTGTGTTTGATGTTGAGGGGCCGGAGTGGATGTGGCCAGTTCAACATCACTTGTGTCGGGAGGCACCAGAGAAAATGGGCTCCTGAGCTCCATTTTCAGCTGCAATGGCTTCCTGCAATCCTCTACCAGCAAAAACGGAGCTTTGGAGGGTCACAGGCATCATGGGCCAGTTCTTCGCTGTTTCCAGGGTGGCCCTGCGGGCCAGATCGAAGTACTCCACAGGCAGGATCCAGCCCCCGGGCCTTGAGTTTGACACCTCTGACCTATAGTTACCAGTCAATAGGAGAAAGTATTGTGTTGAAAGTACTATGTTGAAAACAGCAGAACCTGTGTTGTCTAGTATTACCTTGTATACCATACAATTCTGCTTTGGGGACCAATCACAACAGCTTACAAAATATAGAATGTAAGAAAATAGATTAAGAATATTTTAAAATTTTAGTATTTTAAAAATACTAAAATGCTAGCAAACTTTTTAAAAAGCAGCAAGCTTATCTATATGGCAGACAAGCACGTTATAAAAACATGCTATCTTATATCCACTTTAATCCTGGTGGCATTCATAATTCTCATGCACCGTCTATCATTATTTTAGACAGACGTGTGAATTTTATTGCATTGATTGGTCGCACTTTGAAAAGACAGTGTGCTCAGTTTTAAGATTTTGAGGCCTCTGTGTGGTTTTGAACCATTTTGTTGCTGTCTTTTCAACAGGTATACGGAATAACTTTGTTACTGACAGATTGATGATGGGGTGGGGTTGGATGAGGCATTTATTGATTTGTTATCCCATGATCTGGAAAGAAGAGTCCCTTTCTGTGAAGCAGATAGGTTTAAAAATGTAATAAAAGATAAATAAAAATACTTGGATCAATTTACAGTTTTTATATCAGATGAGAGTTGTGTATCAATCTAAATTATTTAATGGGTGGTTGTAGCTTCCATTGTTCACTACTCTTTCTTCTAAAAGACCAAAGTTTTCTCCTATTTTTTCCCCTATTCTGCTTCCCCAGTGCTCCTGGTAAGAGAATCTAGGCTAAAATTCTGCTTACAAATTGCCAAAATGAGAAGCTATGAAAATAGGGAAATGAATAAATTAGAATTTCTTCAAATGAATATCTGAGAAACTCATGGGTCCAGGAGGGAGGGACTTTTTGTTCTGGTTGTAGGTTTCCAGTCCTCATGCGGTTAGTTCCCAAGGAAACTGAATGAATAGCTGATAGTACTGTAGAACTTTTTAATGGTTACACATGAATATGGAATAGGTTCATCTGATGAAATTACAAAAACAATATATTTCTTGACTTTTAAGCACCACTCCACCCCATTGTAAAAATAGAGGTAAGTGGGGATAGTCAGTATTCAAATTATAAAGTGTAGAAACATGTCAGCAATGATCAAGAGAACGGGGAGGTTTTCTTTTTCTTTTTGATAAATTTAGAGACATTTCGAAAATTCTGTTTTCACTTGTCATAATAGGGTACGGAGTGTAGATCAATGAGGAAAAAAGATATATTTCAACAGCTGTAGAATCAGGCTGTAACATAACAAAATGGACAAAAGTAAAGGGGGTCTAAATATTTTCTAAATACACTGTACATCCTCCTAGATTTGCCCTGCTCTGTGGCATAATCAGCATGCTGCTTCTGAACTTTACAAAGCTCTTCATGAAATATTATCCAAAAATGTCCCCATTACCAGCTCACTCATGTGCTGTTTGTATTTTTCCCTTAGGTTGCTTTCCTGCTGAAGCCGTAGGTGAGTTTCCACTTCCACAAAGCTCTGGGTCCATCCTCTGAGACCAGGAGAGACTTAAAATTCTGAAATGAAGATGGAGGCAGCAGACAGAACAGAAGAACTTATTGACCCAGAAGTCCCACCCAAACTCTCAGAGAAACAGGAGCCTGCTCTGGGTGAAGAGGGATCTATAGAACTGGATATGCCTGCTCAGAAAGAGAACCGAGCACTGGGGGAGGATTCGGCAGTCCTCTCCTCGATGCCCTGCTTGCTGATGGAACTGAGACGGGACTCCTCCGAATCTCAGCTGGCCTCGACGGAAAGTGACAAGCCGACGGCCGGCCGCGTTTATGAGAGTGACTCTTCCAACCATTGCATGCTGTCCCCTTCATCCAGCGGCCATTTGGCTGATTCCGACACGCTCTCCTCCGCAGAAGAGAACACTCCCGGCCAACCTGAGACAGCGGTCGAGGGAGACTCTTCCACCGTGTCCGTGTCGACCGTAGGGAGGAAATCGAGGCGGTCCAGATCGGAGAGCGAAACCTCAACAATGGCTGCAAAGAAAAACCGGCAATCGAGCGACAAGCAGAACGGCCGTGTCGCTAAGGTCAAAGGTCACCGGAGCCAAAAGCACAAAGAGCGCATCCGGCTACTGAGGCAGAAGCGGGAGGCCGCTGCCCGCAAGAAGTATAACCTGCTGCAGGACAGCAGTACCAGCGATAGTGACCTAACCTGTGACTCGAGCACGAGCTCGTCGGATGACGACGATGAAGTTTCAGGGAGCAGCAAGACAATCACTGCAGAGATACCAGGTAGAGGATGTTTTTTAAACTGAACTGGCAAAACAAAAACAAAAAAAAAAAAAAACCCTCATGCCATCGTTTCTCAGCTGTCGGGCTAAATTTAGAAAGGAAGGAGCCAAAATAAATAAATAAATAAATAAATAATTTGCTAGGAGAACCAGAGCTCTGTATAAATACGAGGGGCTGCAACGTATTTTAAAACATGACATGTTTTCAAGGCGGGTACGGAGGGTTTCTCAGTGCTCTTAGTTGCACGATAGTTCACCTTAAATAATAATAATCCAGACAAATCGTGATACTGTTGAGTTGTCCATTCTCCCCCCCTCCCCCCTTTCTCCCGCCAGTTGGCATTAGTGCACCTTAGATTGTAATCTTTAAAAACAGTCTACTTTGCTGCTATTTCATTCTGAATGGGCTGTTGTTTTAAAGTGCTGCAGCTGCTCCTCTCTCTGCATCTGAAATTTCAGGAAGCATTTTACTGCTTCTAAGACAAGCCCTCCTCCCTTGTTAATGTTGCACTTTCTAGCTCCGTTTCAATGCATGATAAGCTGGTTCAGCTTTGCCGCAAAGTTTTCTGACAACAGGCAACTCGGTTATTTCAGAACCTTTGTAAGGAACACTTTGCACACAGGTTGCAAGTGGGTGTCTCCCCCATGCTATCCCACAGTTTCAGAAGAGAGCTAACATGCTCCACTGTGTGGATTGCACAATTATCACTACTATTTCCCCCAGCCCCACCGCCCCGCTGCATCTAAATTGAGAAGAAAAATATTTTGGCTGCTCTCATAAAATAACAGAAGGTGTGTTATTTAAAAAAAAAAAAAAAAAGACTGTTAAGGCCTACATTATTCCTCTAGCTGAAATAGCATGATCAGGAATATGTATCAAACTACTCGGCATATGGTATTCAAACATAATTGCATTTATAGCAACCTTAAAATAAAATACTATTTAAAAATCCTTTGGTTTGCTAATCTTTTATGGGTGAACACGCATTTATCTCTTTTACACAAAAGGAAGTGAGTTTTGTAATTGCAGTTGGTGTTCTAAGTAAATCTGCTTCTATGCTGTGCAGGATGCTTGGAAGGCTACAGTGTTGAGCTTAGAACACAGCCCTTCAGTGTTCTTTCTAGCCCGTGTGATGGATTCTGCCTTTGCACAATACATGGAGGTTTGCATTTGTGCTCAGGTTGCGTATTGCAGACATTGTAGCCCTCCAATCTCCATTTTAATTTGGATCTCATGAAGGCTCTCCAAAGCATTTGAAATTAATGAAAGTTGTCACAGCTGTGTGAAGTGGATACTCTGGACATCACATTTATTTTAAAACAATACTTAATCCTGCAGGTTTTTTTTAGAAATGGTTATTTATTTGATGACAGACTATACACAAGTATTTACTGTTGTCTTGGTTAGAACAGACTAGCAAAAGCTACACATAGTATATCTTTCGCTGGGCTTCACTATTTCAGATTGTAAATTATGTGCTTCTCCACATAAACTGTTGGTAATGCAACCTGTAGGGTACAGTCTCAGATGTTACAGCCCCGTCACAAATAAAATTCAGTATGGCATTTGCTGGACTGTTTTTGTTTGAACATAATTCATTGCAGCCTTCATTCAAATTGCAGGTCAGGCTAGCTAATTTTCTTTTTGGCTATGTGCAAATGTTGGCTATTGGGAAATAAATTATGTGCATCAGAAAATTATGAACAGGAACAGATAATTTTTTTGCCACCGAATAAGGGATTCTATTCAAACCTGTTTATAAGACAAAATCTGTATTCGTTTGTTCAGTTTTAATAAGTGTATGAATCAGACATCCAAACCTCTTCAGAGTAATATTCTGATATATAATTCTGTACTATCTAGCTTAGTTGATTGAACCTTAGCAGACCTACCTAGATTTTCCTCATTGGCAGATCCAGAAATAGTCCCTTTGGCATTTTTTAAAAAAAATTCTTACGCATGAAAATTACAGGTGTAGCTATCATGTTCTTAGAAGTATAAATCTATTATGGGGAATTTTATTACTATACAACAAATAGGGTTAGGTTAAAATAGGAGATTGTAAAGCTAAACAACGTTAGTGAGCAGGCAATTCGAAGAAACATGTCACTGCATCTTAATTCTATATTTTACGTGCTATATTTTTAGCATATGAAGAGATTTCACTTCACTTGATTGAGCAGGCTGCTACCAGTGAGGGAAATGAAACTGGAAAAATAAAGTGCAAAAGTACGTAATCTACCTATTCGTTTACATTTTTGCCTATAAATAGGAAAAAATTCCCCTCCTAAAGTAATCCTGATTAGACTACATTTGAAAAAAAAATAAAACATTTATGATGCTAATATTTTATCTTCTGTTGAAGTATGTATATATATAATAACACATATTTTTAAGGATAAATAAGTTTGAGTTTTGACAGTTAAAACATCCACAACAGTGTTAATAGGAATTAGTATGACTTGCTTTCATTGTGCAGTGTTTATCAGTTGGTAGGAATTAGGATTGATAGTTTATACTGCCATTGGTACAAATAGAGAAATGAGTCTACGACACTTCAGTTTTAAATAAAATTGCATTTTAAATGATAGAAGCGTTTAGCAATCAGAAATGGCCAGAATTCAGTGCTGTCGCTTGGAAATACCACAGCCTTGCTCAGAAACATGGACATCTGCTAAGAGGATGCTAGGTGTGTGTGCATAATGACAACATATGCTTCTTGTTACCGTTGTATAAATGCCACAGTGTTTGTCATCTGATGCCAGTACCGATCGTGGCATTTGAGTGATGACTTCATTGCACTCACATAATCATTTTGGCATCATCGCAATTTGTGCTGTAGCTCAGGAGGGTTGATAGACCTGGACTTGATCTGTAGTGCAGGGAAAATATTAACAGTATTGACAAGTTGCATAATGTTTACCTTTCTAGGTCCAAGTGACAGACCTTCCACCATCTTTGCTGTCATTTGGAATACAGGTAGTCCTTGACTTACAACATTTATTTACAGTAGCACCCGCTCGAAATTACAACAGCATTGAAAAGGCTGACTTATGGCCATTTTTCCCACTTAACGACTGTTGTAGCATCCCCATGGTCATGCAATCAAAATTCGGAAGCTTGGCAACTGACTCATATTTATGACACTTGCAGTGTCCCAGGGTCGTATGATCCCCTTTTGCGATCTTCTGACAAGCAAAGTCAGTGGGGAAGCCAGATTCACTTAACAACCAGGTTACTAACTTAATAACTGCAGTGATTCACTTAACCGTGGCCAAAAGATTGTAAGATGAGGCAAAACTCACAACTGTCTCGCTTAGCAATAGAAATTTTGGGCTCAATTGTGGTTGTAAGTTGAGGACTACCTGTAATATCAAGCTGACCAGAAGATGGACTTCAAGCTTCTGTCTTCGACTTTAAGATGAGAAAATAACAAGAGGAAGCAGGGAGTATTTTTTTGTACATGCTAGCAGAACTGAAGGATTAGCACCATGGCAGACAATGAAATAAGGAAATTCTGCATATTTCTATTATCTTGAATGAAGAAAGGAGAGGAGGGAGAGGCTTATACCTGAGATGTAGTTAGAACTTTTGCTGACTAATGGACATCAGTCATGCCTTCGCTGTCCTTTGACAGCTCTCAGCAGGAAGGGGAGGTCAGAGGCAGATGCTAAAACATTGCTTTTTCAGTGGGGGCAGAGAGATTGGTTTGTTTTCTACAAATTTTTTCTTGATGACCTAACTCATACAAAAGTTACGTTATCTTTTTAAGAAGTGTTCCTTTTGTAGAATGAAGTCTTGTAGTTTTGCAGTTGGGATAAATGTAGAATTTCCTCAGCTGTGTCTTTGCAGAGAAATTCAGTGTTGATGTTTTTGTAGTTTCTATTGCCTGAATACAGCAGTAAGGCTGTGCTTTTGAATTCAGAACAGAATATGATGATCTGGATTGTTCACAATTTTCTCTGAAATATGCATCATGGTTTCAGGAGCCATCTGAAAAGTTTACCAGATGCTCCTGGTTATTCTTAGTTCAGAATGCATCCTGGTTCACGAGCAGTTTTCCAGATACGGTTGGACTATAGTTTCATTAACTAACGGTTTGCTAGTTTGTCTTTGGGGAGTTACATAAAAACCCGTGGAGGGCTACAGATTACAAAATACAGAATAACAGAGTTGGAAGGAACTTTCGAGGTCTTCTAGTCCAACTCCCTGCTCAGGCAAGAAACCCTAAACCAGTGGCTCCCAGGCTTTTGGGCATCAGGAACTGGTTCTCTGGAGAGAGGTTTTCCCATGGACCGGAGGGGGCATGGTTTCGTGTGCTGTGTGCATGCCGTGGATGGGACTTTGCGTGGCCCGGTTTCTGGCATGCACGGACCAGGGGTTGGGGACCCCATACCATTTCAGACACATGGCTGTCCAATGACTTATTAAAAACTCCACTGATGGAGCACCCACAACTTCAGAAGGCAAGCTGTTCCACTGATTAATTGTTCTAACTATCAGGAAATTTATCCTTAGTTCTAGATTAGCTCTCTCCAATCTAGGTTAGGGGACATTAGTCTGAATTTGTACAAAAATAACATTTCCTTTAACTTCTCAACCCTTTTCTGTTTTCCTAGCTGCTTTCATGAAGTTTTATTGATAACAGTAGAAAAATGATTTGTCATTGCCTTTTACCAAGTTATTTTTTATTTTCCAATCTATTCTACATCCTGGGATTTCTCCATAGTCTCCTATTATTATTTTTTCATTGTTATTAGTGAAGTCTTTAGCTTTTGTTTGATAAGACCAAAGTTGACTAGCTGCTGTATTTGGTATGACTTTAGTCCTATATAGGCATATCATTACAACTGTACACTGCATTAATTTATTCTTGCCTTCTTCCACTATGTTTTTTTGACTCCTACTTTAGCCTACTACCCTATATTTTCAGATTGCCTTCCATCCAAGACCGGATCAGGCCCTGTTTAGCTTCTGAGCCAGACAAGTCGGCCGAATACAGTTATTTGCTGATTACCTGGGTGCTAAATCTGTATGCCTACATCTTGCCCATTTATTTGATAAAGTTCCCTTTATATTAAATGATATGTTACTATTTGGAGAAAAAAAAACCCCCAAAAAGTTAATCTAAAGAATCCAATTCTTCAGTCTCTGTAATTCCCTGACAAAATACCACGAATTTTGGCAATGCTCTAAATATTACCAGAATACAAATTGAAAATTAAATTTGTTTACATATGAGTATGATATTAGAAAGTTGCATCAGACTTAGTTTTATTTAAAAACTTGGTTTCAGTGGGCATATCCTAATTGTGCCTTAAGTCTGGACTTTTCCAAAGTGTTCCTAGGATTGCGTAATTGTTAATTTGTGTGACAGAATAGTAACTGCCCACAGGAGCAGTTTTTTTGCAATAAAGTCCACAGAGTAGGTCTTCAAGGTTTGGGATTTAAATTTGTTTTCCCAGCAGAATGGTGATGGCTACCATATTAGAAGTTTTTAAAAAGGTAATTAAACAATTTAACAGAAGATATCAAAGGCTGCTAGTCATGATGACATTCTTGCTGGGAAACCTAATTGAAAGGATAATTTCATGTCTTCATCATAAATTGCGAAGGGATATCTGAGAGCATTGTTGGGAACAGAATACACAGGACTGGATGGATTTTTGGTCTGATTGTCTTATTTTCTTTTTAAAGCAGTGTAATTAAAGTTGGTTTGACTAATTAGTTGTGTACTGCTTCCCCCGGTGGATAGCTAAGTCTCTTTTAAATTTTAGAGGCCTAGAGAATAATAGTAACCATAAGACGAACAGAACTGTCATGTTTATGGGTAATATGCTGAGGTACAACCAGTAAATGGCCTGTCACCTTCAAGTCTTACTAACTCCCAAAGATACTCACCAATGAATTAATGGAAGTGAAATGCTGAACTGCTCTGATCTGCTTTGGGAAGGCTACTTTATGTTAAGAATAACATGCATACAGCCTAGATTTGAGGTTTTTTAATTTTAATCTTATTTTTTTTTTTGCTTTCTGCAACGGCTTAAACTTCATGTGGGAATTGTGTTAATTTCACTTTCTGAAAATAATTTCGAAAAGTCAAAAAGGTTCTCCTTAATTTGCGGGTGGTTTATGAACGCAGACACGGTGCTCCTCCGGGACGGTGTCTCACGGTCAGTTAGAGCAAGCATGTAGCTCGTTCGTCCCATACTCGCATGCCTTAAATGTATGGATGTGATTATCTTCCTTTAATGATATCTGATGCCATGGCCTCAATGTCTTTCAAGCTGGCTTCAGTCGTGCTGGGGGATCTGGAGGAGCGACCAGGGAAATTCCAGGATTGCTTGACAGGGGCACCGTGTGGGATAGGAACTGCATAGGCAGCGTCCTAGAAGAGGCCATGAACTGCTTTGCCGAGATGCAGAGGCAGACAGAGGAGAAGTTTCGCATGTGGATAGAAAAACTCACTCGCCTGGACACCGATGAAGAAAGCAAGCAGCAACTGGAGTCCAGGGAACCTAAAGTCCCCTTAGATGGCCAAAGAATCTCCTCAACTCCTCAGGCAGGGATTTTTATGCAGGTTCCGCCGGATAGCCAAGTCCTTCCGCAGCAGCAGCCCTTTAACTCTTACGCCGGCTGTCAAAATACCGATATGGCTTTAGAGGTTCCAGAGACTTTGAATAACAATTTCCCAGCTCTCTTCCCTGAAAATGGGAATATCATGGAATCCAGCTTGAACCCATCACAAACTTAACAAGATCCTCAAGCGGCGACAGTTAACCCAGATCTTGACTGGAAAATCTGACCGTTGTAAAAACAAATAACACATTTTGGTTCCTCCTTTTAGGCTTTTTAAACAGCGTTTATTTTTCTTGTCGCCTTCTTCAGAAAAGAGATGTCATTTGCTTTTGCCACTGAGATGCTCTTCCTGGCTTTCCATCAACAGAGCTTACGAGTTAGCAGGCTTATTTTGTGGATCTTACTTGTAGGACCAATGTATTCCTTAACTGCTCCTTTTGCATGCCAGAATTGTTTATTTGTATATATATATATATATAGATATAGATATAGATAGATATATAAAAAAAGATTTGAAAGACTCATATACCAAATCAGTATGTCCTGTAAATATTTTCTTAAAACAAATGCTAGCATCTATATTGTGCATCTTAAACAGAATTATAATACTGCTTGCCATGTTTATTTCCTCCATCACTTAGGGCAGAAATTGGCTGATTTGTGAATTGGAAAGTTTTTGATAAACCATTCACTCTCCTCATTCGCTTTCATACAAGTTTTTGCATTCACAAAAACAGTATAAAAAACAGTATTATATTTAGAGGAATCTTTCGTTTTATAAAAACATACTAATCCTAACGGCCAGAGGAATTTGAGAGAGAAAAATAATAGATCGGTGTCTCCAAGGGTTAAATTGATTTGGGAACATTGAACGAGATTAAGTGAACATTTAGAAGCATGCATTAGAATTTATACCACCTGTCAAAACAGTAATTGTCGGTGTGGGTGTGTTTCATACAATCAAATTGTAATGGTATGCTATCAATTCTGGACTATATTGTGAAATAATAGTGGGGTTAATTCTTGAAATTTGGCCAGTTGTAAATTACAAATTGAAAGATGTTGTCATTTGCAGCCCATAAAATGCTATCAGGTACTCATGAAAGAATTCATAGCATGATCATTTTGATTGCTCTTCTTTTAGTCAGCATCTCTTGTGCTTCATAATAAGCTCTTTCCCTTTTTTCTAACCTTGATGCCAAATGACAGTTTTAAAGATTCAAGCATTAACAAATATTCTCCTCTTCCTCCTATTGTCTGGTTTATGATTCACACCCTTGTTTTCCTGATACCTGCATTGGGTTCCCTGTTGGTTCAGATAGTAGCAAAAACTTAGACTCTTAAAACCCACTTAGGCTAAGTTTTGAGGGACACTTCTATCTATACATTTAAGGCAGGGATCTCCAAACTTGGCAGCTTTAAGACTTGTGGACTTCAACTCCCAGAATTCCCCAGCCAGCATGGCTGACTGGGGAATTCTAGAAGGTGAAGCCTACAAATTGCTAAGTTTGGACACCCCTGATTTAAGGGATGAAAACTCTTCTGTGCCCTGAGGCATCCCTGCTTCCAGAAGATGTACCTCTGAAAGTATATGGTAAGATTTTGTTTCGTTTTCCAAAAATTCATTCAGAGTTCGTTTTCAGTATATTCTTTCTTTCTTATCTCATCTCCTTGATCCTTAAAAAAAAAAAAAAAATCCATGTTTTCCTGAACATTACAAGTAAATGTGGAAATGGTGTGTATGGACATATAATAAGATCTTGAGTAAGTGGGTTTTGCTGCATGGCTTTCTGGATTGCTGCTCTTTTTTCCATGTCTTTATTTTTTATTTTTAGAAACATTTTTCTAAGCTCTTGTTCACTGAACGTTCTTCCTAGTGGTGTTGGTTGGGAATACCCATTCAGTGTTCAGTTATTGTGATTCTTTTCAGTTTAAAATTTTCTTCATGCCTGGGAATAGGCTATTGAGTAAACGTCCCTTACAAGTTAGGTTTGGTCCCAAAGATGTCAAAAGTTCTGATGGTTCTTATTTGGGTTTTCGCTAAAAATTAAAAATGCGTGTAGCCCAATCTGATTAAATTTATGCCTGACTGATTCCTCACTCCACAATTAATGAGATCCTGAATATGTTTACTCAGAAGTAAATCTCACACAGGTAACTGCAGCTTTTTCTTGGTTTAGGATTGCAACCTAAATTTTCAATTGTAAAAATTGATGGGGAATTAACAAATTGTTTGTTTGAGTACCCTTGTATGAGGATGCTGTGTGTTTTTCTCCAGGTTGCTCCTACCACATGGAAAGCAGTCTGTGAAAGGGAAAAAGCCCTTTGAATGCTTTTGTGTTTGTGAAAAGGCATGCAGTGAAATGATAAGCATTCAAAAATTCAAAAAGATCTCTTAAGATCGTGATATTTAAAGCAATACCTGGGATGCCTGTACTTTATAGATACCTTCAGCTATTGCTCATTGATCCATCTTGTTAATTTTATCTGTGAATGTTTTTTAAGGAAAAGGGATTTTTTTTTAAAAAAAATTAAAATATGTAAACTGGTTTCCTACCCTCTCATCCACATAATTTATTTTAGGAGAAATAAAGCAGCTTTTTAAAAGCTGCATTGTTCAGGGTATCTGTTCAAAAGGCTATGCAGGAAATAATATGTAAAACAAATGTGAATGGTTTCTAAAATAAGTTTGGTGTTAATAGTTTTCCATGTATCATATTGATATGGATGTGAAATTGATACCTTCCTAAACCTTAAAAATGTGTACATTTAACTGGTTTTAAACAGTAGGGAATCTCTTTAGTATCTTGACAAGTTGGTTTTGGTTTTTGTTTTGCCTTGAATAAAGCATAAATTTGCCATTCTTTTACAAATTAAGAATGTGTAGTGTTTATTGTATTGTAGTTACTTTGTTTTGCTCTTGAGATAACAGATAAGAATTTAGGATTATGTTCTGAGGAGGTTACCAGCTATATAAGTCTTCCCAAGCACGCAGAGTCCTTGATTTAATACCATTTTCTTGCCTTAATCATGTTCTGAAACATTACAGGAGTATAAGAAATCAGATATGGCTTATTGGTAGATTTTTCCCAATATATTATTTCTGATTGGATTCTAAACTAACATGAAACAGTCTTGACATAATCTTCCCAACTCTCACCCTCTAAAAATCATCGCAAAAAATAAACTTAGAATGTAAAGGTGATTTAAAGGTCATATTTGTTTTCCACAAAACCTCTGTAGCTTCCTGTTGGTGCCAGTGAACTGGATTTTGTTAAAATGCTGCTATACAAATACACAAATAGTCCTCGACATACAACTGTTCATTTAGTGACCGTTCAAAGTTAGCACTGAAAAAAGTGACTTATGGCCATTTTTTCATACTTATGGCCGCTGCAGCCTCCTCATGGTCTATGTGATCAAAATTCAGATGCTTGGCAACTAACTCATATTTAGGATGGTTGCACTGTCTGGGATCATGTGATCATCTTTTGAGACCTTCTGACAAGCAAAGTCAATGGTGAAACCAGACTCACTTCACAACCGTGTTCCTAATTTAACAATGGCAATGATTCACTTAACGACTGTGGCAAGAAAGATTGTAAAATAGGGGCAAAACTCACTTAACAAATGTCTTGCTTAACAACATAAATTTTGAGCTCAATTGTGGTCATACATAGAGGACTACCTGTAGCCTGACAGTCAAGAGTAAGGATATTGTTACTGTTTAAATCATGGTTTAGCAAAGGTCAGCTATGAAAAAGTGGAAGTGTCACTTCCATTAATCTCGGTTATGGGTAATGACTTCAGGTTTCAGTACAACAAGAGCCATGATTACAACTAACTGTATTTGAAGTCATAACAGCCATGGTTATAACCAATCATATTTGAAGCAAAGTGCTCTTGGGGCGGAGGCAGAGAAGTTGAAGACACCAATAACTATATCTTGATTTCAACTAATTGCATTAGCAATCTATAATTTGAATCAGATGCAGATTAGTACATGAAACTACCATTTACTATCAGCAAGTAATTCTTTGTATCGGTCCCTTCATGTGTTTGTCTCTAAGATTTTATGGACATAAAAAATAGAATAATTAATGGGGTGCAGAAGGAGGAACCTGCCCAGGTGATGAATTAGAAACAAATATGTAGCTTGCAAGTTTGGCTCCAAATAACTTGAAATCTTATTTCTAAAGGAGTGTATATTTTCTTTACAGTCATTTTTTCCCCTACTTTCAGAACTTTTGTTTACTTTCACCAATTGTTAGTGAATCTGATAACTTTATATGCTCAGACTCTTGCTCTGCGGAAAATGTCAAATTGCAAATGATGAGGTGTCAAAGATTTTGGGTTCATATTGGATATACCCAAATAGTATTGCAGTTACTAGTAATACTATTTGCCGTCACCGCAGTATTCCTTCAGTATCGCAGTGCCAGTTTACCCAACCCTTAAATTTACTCCTCTTCCCCTTTATCTCCTCCTGCAAATTCCTCTTTGTGCTTTTTTTTTTTTTTTTGGTGGGAGCTGTTTTGTATCTTTCCCTTGAGCAGCCTCAGAAGATCAAGATCATGAAAGAACACCTGGAAACCATCCCCCTCCCCATCCAGAGTTTTCTTCCTGTTTGTCTGTCATTACCAAATAGTTTTTACATTACTCCGCTTTTACAATGAAATTGAATTCAGTAGCGGCTTACTTCTGAGTAAGTATAAGGTGGTCCTGTAAGTCACAAGCCAAGAACAACATGGAGATGCTATTCAGGTTACATATCCTACTTGGTTTGTAGTAACCCAGGAAGATTTATTTCATTGAGTTGGGTTTGTAGACAATGTATTGTCTTTGTCATTATTGTTTTGTGTAAATCCAGCCAGAGGGGACTTAAGTAACTGGAAGAGAGCATCCTGCATGGTTCATTCCATTACCATTTGCCCGGTCCTGTCAGAAGTAGGACTTTTCTAGGAAGCAAGTCTGGTTTATGATGATTAATTGGAAGTGTCAGTAGTCCAGTAAGAAATGCGATCCCAAAAAAGAATTGGAACCCAGGTCTTATCCTATTAAGTGTTTTTCCTGTTGCCTTGGCTCCCATACTTAACTATTAATTGCTTTAACTTTGATTTGCTAGTGAGTTACAGTGACTGGTCACACGTCACACAAAGCTGCAATTCAGAGTAATTTTGGCTTTGTATCATTGCTGCAGTGGCGCAATGGTTAGAATGCAGTATTGTAGGCTTCTGCTGCTGACTGCCGGCTGCCAGCAATTTGGCAGATCGAATCTCGCCAGGCTCAAGGTTGACTCAGCCTTCCATCCTTCCAAGGTGGGTAAACTGAGGACCCAGATTGTTGAGGGCAATGACTCTGTAAAGTGCTTAGAGTGGGCTGTAAAGCACTGTGAAGCGGTATATAAGTCTAAGTGCTATTGCATGAATCTTGACATAATTTGTAAGCTATGGCTTAGCTTACAATGTATGAACGAATCCAACTGTCCTCAGGAAACTATCATACAGTTTATGTACTAAGCCAGTGGTCGGGTTCATACATCACACTAAGCCATTTCATGCAAGGGATGTGATGGCTCAGTGGCTAAGATGCTGAGCTTGTCGATCAAAAGGTTGGCAGTTCAGCGGTTCGAATCCCTAGTGCCACATAATGAGATGAGCTCCCGTTACTTGTCTCAGCTTCTGCCAACTTCGAAAGCACGTAAAAAATGAAAGTAGAAAAATAGGGACCATCTTTGGTGGGAAGGTAACAGCGTTCCGTGTGCTTTTGGCATTTAGTCATGCCAGCCACATGACTATGGACACGTCTTCGGACAACGCTGACTCTTTGGCTTTGAAACGGAGATGAGCACCGCCCCCTAGAGTCGGGAACGACTAGCATATATGTGCGAGGGGGACCTTTACCTTTACCTAAACTACAGTAGCTGGGATGAACAGATTGCTGTGGTCCCCAGAGAAGCTAAACTATGGTTTATTTTAAATATGCTTGGTTAGTTAAAGCAAGCTTTGTTGAAGTAATATGATATGGTAAGCCATAAATCACAGCTTATTAAACACGGTGTAACCTACTGTACTAAATTTAAATGGGGGAAAATCACATGGTTTAGTTCAGGTCTCAGATTTAGCTACTGGCTTATTGTCCTTTCCTGACACATTTCTGCTTTTGTGTGCTGAGTACAGTTCACAGCAAAAGACCTTTTTGAGGTGATGGGTCAAAGTCCCATGGTCCTCAGCTACTTAAGGTTAAGACTTGCCTATTTATTATGGCTCCATAATTTTGACATTCAGCATTATTAAAAACATAGACCACTGATGGCAGAAAAAAGACCTAGTGTTCCATTAAGTCTGCCCTTTGAGGGGGTTTTGACTTTTAATTTTTTTAGTTTTACTTACTGGACATGTATTTGTCCGAAGCTTGTTTAAACCCAGTTACTGATTATTGGTCCACTACCTCCTTTGGAGGTTGGTACCAAGCTTATTTCTGTCAATGCTAATGTGAAATAGTTGGGGTGTTGTTTTGAAAACGTTTCTGAAAAGTAGCATTACCCTCATATTGGTTAGAACTATCGTACATCCATTTTAAATATTGGGATTGAAATCATAAAATTGACGGACTTATTTCTTCTGAATGACAGGTTAATAAACGTAAATGTATGCAAGTCCTTCAGGAAAAATGTATTCTTTCTGCTTGTCTCAATTATGTCATCCTAATAATTTTTATTTGTCGTTTTTTTAAAAAAAAAATCTGAAGAAATATGAACGTGAAGAGTTGTGAAATCTCAAATTCTGACAGAGGCCTCCAGATAAAATATTTCCCAGTTCCTAATCATGTTATTCGAGGTGCCCACTTCAAACTCAGAGGCCCCCTTTCCTCCCATCACTGTCTGTTCCCAATATTTAATATTTGTCCTCAATATTTAATATTTCTCAAAACTCAGTGTTTTATATTTTTCATGGATTTGTGTTACCAGTATGCCAGAGGTAAGGCTAATGATAACTGCAGTTTCAAAGGAAATATAGCAGCTAACCATAATTTAAATTATAAGTTTCCTTCAAAAAAATAGGAAGTAGTGGAGAGCACAGATTTCCGGCAGCATCAACCTGGAATCTAATATCCTAAGTAAACACCACCCTCAAGGTTACACATTGTCTCTCTCTCAAATATTAAGACATTACATGCACAGTGAAATAGGCAGCAAATGCATTTAACAAATAAATAATAAATTACTGTTTAAAAAAACCTGGTAATTTATGAAAATGCATTTTTATTTTAACCTTAGCTAGGCAGCTGTCTTGTAACTTTTGCTTCATATCATTGTTGCTTTTATTGGTTGGTTACGAAAGCAAGTGGTCATTTCCATTAAGTTTCCATGTCAGTGGTGTGCGACTGTTTGGCGCGCTGCTCATCTCCGTTTCTTGGCAGAGGGAGCCAGCATTGTCTGAAGAAAATTTCTGTAGTCATGTGGCCAGCATGGCTATATACATAGTCCTCAATTTACGACCACAATTGAGCCCAAAATTTAGAATGGAATAGAATTATAGAGTTGGAAGAGACCTTGGAGCAGGGGTGAAATGCCTGAACTGGTACTAACAAATGTGACTGGTTCGCCAAACAGGTAATAAAAATGCTTTAAAAAGTAAAAAAAAAGTTCTGATGGTGATGCGGCAGAGCTGACTGAACTTTTTTAAAACTTCAGGCAATAGGTAGTAAAAAAAATGCTTTAAAAAAGTAAAAAAAAAAAGTTCCAACAATCAGCTGTGCCAATCAGCTGTGCCATGCAATCCTTGAAACTTTTTTTTTTTTTTTACTTTTTAAAGCATTTTTGCTACCTATTGGGGGAAGTCCGTTTTTGCTCCCAGGAGGCCAAAAATGGGGGGGGGGGGGGGAACGCTGCGAAAGAAAGAAAGAGGGAAGAAAGAAAGAAAGAGAATGAAGGAAAGGAAAAGAAAGAGAGGGAGGGAGGGAAAAAGGAGAGGAAGGAAGGACCACAAACCTGGCACTAGACGCAGCTTCAGAGGATACCGTAAAAGAGCACAGCAATCAATCCAGGGCTGGAAGGAACCTGGAGGTCATCTAGTCTAACCCCCTGCTCCAGCAGAACATTGTTAAAGTGAGTTTCTGTCTCCCCCCAGTCACATGACTACATAGCCCTGCCCACCCAGTCATATGACCTCCCCCTAAGCCACGCCCACAGAACCGGTAGGAAAAATGTTTCGATTTCACCACTGCCTTGGAGGTCTTCTAATCCAACCCCTTGCTTAGGCAGGAAACCCTATACCAGTGATGGTGAACCTTTTTGGCAGCGAGTACTCAAACTGGAACCCGCGTGTGCGCCGGAGTGCTGGAAACCCGAAGACCAGCTGGCTAGCGCGCTGGCGCACATGCGTATACCGGAAACCTGAAGAGCCGCTGGCGACAGCACACATGCCCAACTGTGGGGGCTCTGCATGCCACTTTTGGCACCCATGGCATAGTTTTGCCATCCCGGCCCTATGACGAACGGTTATCCAAGCTCTTCTTTAAAAACTGCCCGTGTTAGAGCCCTTTACAGCATCTATGCTGCTAAGTGAGAAATTCGTTAAGTGAGTTTTGCCCAGTTTTATGACTTTCCTTGCCACATTTGTTAAGCGAATCACTGCAATTGTTAAGTTAGTAACCTGGTTGTTAAGTGAATCTGACTTTCCTATTGATTTTTGCTTGTCGGAAGGTTGCAAAAGGGGATGGTATGACCCCGGGACACTGCAACCCTCATAAATATCAGTCAGTTGCCAAATGTCTGAATTTTGATCACATGACTATGAGGATGCTGCAACAAGTGTGAAAAATGGTCTTAAGTCACTTTTTTCAGTGCCATTGTAACTTCAAACGGTTACTAGATGAACTGTTGTAAGTCGAGGACTACTGTATGCCAATGGTGTATGGAAGGCTGTTATCTTCCCACGAAAGTGGTACCTATTAATCTACTCTCATTTGCATGCTTTCAAACTACTAGGTGGGCAGGAACTGAGACAAGTAACGGGTTCTAAACCCGTCATGCCAAGCTCGGATCTCAACCCAGGCTGCCAGCTGTCCATCTGACAAACTCAGTGTCTTTAACCACTGAGCCATCGTGCCCCTGATGACTGAATATCCCAGTATACATCCCTATGTACTATCTCAGCAGATATACCTCCACCCACCAATCCAATTTTTGCTAAAAAAAATAAAATAAAAATCTCCCTCCTTTCTCTTTTATTTATTTATTTATTTGTTATTAAAATTTATATGCCGCCCGTCTCCCGTGGGACTAGGGGCGGCTCACAAGGTTAAAACAACAATAACAAAATGCTAAAAGACAGTCCAATTTAAAATCCCCAAGTTAAAAACCCCATAATTGGTCAGGGAATTTGATGAAACAGCCATGTCTTCAGGCCAGCACGGAAAGTGCGAAGATCGGGAGCCGTGCAGAGCTCAGTGGGTAACCCATTCCAGAGGGTCAGTGCAGCCACAGAGAACGCCCTCAACCTGGGGATCGCCAGCTGATATTGGCCGACGGCACCCGGAGGAGGGCAGTTCTATGAGAGCGCATAGGTTGGTGGGAGGCCGGTAGAAGGCGGTCCTGCAAATGGGGCCCATGCCATGAAGGGCTTTATAGATGAGTACCAGCACCTTGAAGCGGATCCGGAAGGCCACCGGCAGCCAGTGCAGCTCGTGCAAAAGAGGTGTTGCCCGGGAGTAACGAGGGGCTCCCGTAACAACCCACACGGCTGCATTCTGGACCAGCTGGAGCCTCCGGGTGCACCCCAAGGGCAGCCCCATGTAGAGGACATTGCAGTAGTTAAACCGAGAGACAATGAGAGCTTGAGTGATTGTGCGAAGGGCATCTCTGTCTAGGAAAGGCTGCAATTGGCGCACTAGGCGAACTTGTGCAAAAGCCTCCCCTATCATGGCCGTTAGATGATCCGCCAAAGACAGCCGTGAATCAAGGAGGACGCCAAGATTGCGAGCCCTTTCAGAGGGAGTCAACAACTCCCCTCCCATCGTAAGCGACGGGGTAGCTAGATCAGGAGATGCCGGGATCCACAGCCACTCAGTCTTGTGGGGGTTGAATCGGAGCCTGTTCCTACCCATCACTGTATATAAATGGCAAATGGGTTGAGATTCCTGGTATCCCACAAAGTGCATTGCATGAAAATGCTTGTTTGCCTCTGATGATCTTTTGCTAAGATTGGTGAGCGTAAGCAGCCCAACAATTGTGGGGGCTGGAGCCCTCCTTTGTGCTTTGTCCTTGATTGACAGCCCACTTCAGCTGACCCAAGGCAGATAAAGCCACAGTAGTGGGTAAGGTTAGGACTTCTTTATAAAAGTGTTAGAAATGGTATGGACATCACACAGCTTTTAATTCGGCATCTGCTGAGAAGACCCAGTTATATTATCCTTATTTCCAGGGTAGCCAACAATTGTTAAATACAGATAAGGTACAAAATGATGAATGCAGATAGTAATAGCACTTAGACTTAGACTGTACCGCTTCACAGTGCTTTACAGCCCTCTAAGTGGTTTTACAGAGTCAGCCTCTTGCCCCCAACAATCTTACCCACCTCGGAAGGACAGAAGGCTGAGTCAACCTTGAGCTGGTTGAATTTGAACTGCCAATGTGCAGGCGGTCAGCAGATGTAGCCTGCAGTGCTGTAGATCTCAACTTACGACCACAGTTGAGCCCAAAATTTCTGTTAACTAAGCAAAACGGTTGTTAAGTGAATTTTGCCCCATTTTACGACTTTTCTTGCCCCAGGTGTTCAGTGAACCAATGCGGTTATTCAGTTAGTAATTAAGTTCAGAGAACTTGGATTCCCCATTGGCTTTGTTTGCTGATTCACATGATCTATAGGGACACTAAAATGCTCATCCGTTGCCGAGCAACTGAGTTTCGATCATGTGACCAAGGGGATGCTGCAAAGGCTATAAGTGTGAAAAACGGTCGTAAGTCACCGTTGTTGTTGTTTTTTTCCCCAGTGTTGTGATTTCAAACCATCACTTAAACAAATGTTTGGAAGTTGAGGACAATCTGTAAAACAAATGAGTAAAAAGTAAGAGGATCCATGACTGCAGTTCCCTTTTGGTACAGGTAATCCTCAATTTACGACCACAATTGAGCCCAATATTTCTGTGGTTTAGTGAGTGCGTTTTGCCCCATTTTACGACCTTCCTTTCCTCCGTTAAGTGGCTCACTACAGTTGATATGTCAGTAACCTGGCTTCCCCATTGACTTTGCTTGTCAGAAGGTCGCGAAACGGAGGATGTCACATGATCGTGGGACACTGCAGCCGTCATAAATATGAACCAGTTGCCAAGCAACTGAATGCAAATCATACGAGCATGGGGAGCAACTGGGGAAAACGGTCATAAGTCCCATTTTTCGGTGCCATTGTAACTTTAAACCGTCACTAAATGAACTGTTGTGAGTTGAAGACTACCTGTATTTAGGAGTCATTATTTTTCACCTAATGAGAAATATCAGCAAACGGAAGCATCTGTTTGGTCATGAATGGTTTTCTCTTTAGATTGTGGGAAATAATATCAGTTGGAATCTGCAACCCCAAGCTGTCAAGATGCTTTTTTCAAGAGGCAACTGGACTTTCTGGTTTTTCTTTGAAGACGTTTCGCTTCTCATCCAGGAAGCTTCTCCAGCTCTGACTGGATAGTGGGGGAATGGAATCTTCAAAGAAAAACCAGGAAGTCCAGTTGCCTCTTGCAAAAAGCATCTTTGGGGCAACCATGACCTGGATGACTGAGACACTCCAGGCTGTAAAATCTTAAATAAGGAATGAAATTACAGTCTTCAACCAGGTAGAAAGCCATGTGTCCTTGGGGGTGATTATGAGGGATTTGGCCTCCAGCAAACTCCCCCCATCTTTTAAAGTTTTCCCTTTTGTTGTGACTACGTTGGTTTCCGCTCTTCTCATTGTCAAAGTCGCAACACGTCCTTTGATTTTTCCCTCTTATGATTGGGGGTGAAATAAGTCTCGGAGGATTGATTGATTGATTGATTGATTTATAAAATGTATAGGCCGCCTGTCTTGCCTCACCGTAACTCTAGGCAGCCCTATTAACCCTAATCCTAACCCATCCCTCCATCCCTATTTCTCCTTCCTTCCTTCCTTCCTTCCTTCCTTCCTTCCTTCCTTCCTTCCTTCCTTCCTTCCTTCCTTCCTTCCTTCCTTCCTTCCCATCAAGGCTATATCAGAAAAACGATTGTCCAGTTTCTTCTTAAAGGCCTTTGGTTCTCTTATTAATCTTTTGTTGTCTGGGAAGAGTGAGCGCTTCCATCATCAGAGGAAATAAGAGGCAAAGATTCAGTCTTGCTTTTAAAGGAGATTAGACATCTTCGAAGGGAATCCGTCTGTAAGGCGTGAAAGTTATCCAGGTAGTCCTTAACTTCATTTAGTGACCTTTCGAACTGGGGGGAAAAAACGTGACTTACGACCGTTTTTCACACTTAAGACCGTTTCAGCATCCCCGTGGTCATGGGGTCAAAATTCAGAAGCTTGGCAACTGGCACATATTTATGACGGTTGTCGTGTCCCAGGTCATGGGATCACTTTTGGCGACTTGCGACAAAAGTCAGTGGGGAAGCCACATTCACTTAACAATCATCGTACTCATTTAACTTGCTTAATGAGTACTTAGCAGTGGATATTTTGGGTTTAACGGTGGTCAGAAGTTGAGGATTACTTGTATGAAACCTCCATTTTCAGGGGCGATAGATCCACACAGCATTTTTACTCTGAAAATCAGCAACTGTGGAATGTTACTACTTTTATGCCTTGTTTATGTATCTCCAGGAAGGTATCCTAGATGGTTTCTGGATAGTACCCTTATTTTCCTCCCATAAATCTGCTTTTATTTTACCCGCCCCTCCTTTTCCTTACTGTGTTTATATTGAGCTTTAATCTCGCTCTTGAATCAGAATCAATCAGAAGAGAGCTGGAAGGAACCTTGGAGGACTTCTAGTCCGTGTTCAAGCAGGAGTCCCTATGCTATTTCAGACAAGTGGCTGTCCAGTCTCTTGTTAAAAGCCTCCAGTGATGGAGCACCCACAACTTCTGAAGACAAAGTTATTCCACTGTTTAATTGTCCTCACTGACAGGCAGTTTCTCCTTAGTTCCGGGTTGCTTCTCTTCTTGATTAGTTTCCATCCACTGCTTCCTGTCCTGCCCTTTGGTGCTTTGGAGAATAATTTGATCCCCTCTTTTTTTTGTGGCAGCCCCTCAAATATTGGAATAGACTGGCCATACCCAGTTCCTGCAACCGTTCTTCATGTTTTCATATGTCCTCTCCGGTGACGGGTTTCAAAATTATTTACTACCGGTTCTGTGGGTGTGGCTTGGTGGGCGTGGCAGGGGAAGGATACTGCAAAATCCCCATTTCCTCCCGATCAGCTGGGACTTGGGAGGCAGAGAATAGATGGGGGGCGGGGCCAGTCAGAATTTTTACTGCCGGTTCTCCAAACTATTCAGAATTTCTGCTACCGGTTCTCCAGAGTTGATCAGAACCTGCTGAAACCTACCTCTGGTCGCCTCTCTTTGCATTTTGTATTCATAAATTTTAAGTTACAGAGACCCGATCCCAAGGCCTTATTTTCTCTTTTTGATGAAGTGGTAGTTTCCTTTTATTTTTCTCAGGAAGGATGGTTTCCTCCAGCAAAGTGACTGAGGAATTTTCATCACATGGTGCTTTGATTGGAAATGCAGGCCCGAGGGCTGGAGTTCAGCAGGAAGAGAGTTGGAGGAAAGGCTTGTGTAGGTTTCCTGAGTAATTTTATGGGCACCATAAAGCTCAACATATAAACATGTGGAAGACTAATCAGCTTCCTTCGGCATTGTCATGGATTTTTATTTTTATTTTTCAATTCTCTTGACAATTTTTCAGAGGTGCCCTTCAAAAGGCCACTGGACTTTCTTGTTTGTTTCTTTGTTTGTTTTTCCTTGAAAAGATTTAGCTTCTCATTCAAGAAGCTTCTTCGCTTCATTTCATTACATTCATTTCAGCTTTCTATCCTGCACGAATGCACCTGACTTATTCTGTGCGGTAATTAAAACATATTAAAGGAGGCAACGTATTAGCTACTTTCAAAATGAGAGAAAACGGCATATCTGAAAAAAAGTTGGCTTGTGGTGTGTCTGAAGGATTACCGGTTTGAGAAAGTGCTCATCCAATACATTTCAGGATCACAGGATCCAGTCCAATGCTTTGTTTATTCAGAATAGGAATAACCCCTAATTAACCACAGTAGAGTTATTCTATGGAAGAAGTACGCATAGCATGGTAGCCTTGAAACTGAATATCATAAGGGGACCATTCGCATGTACTGTATTTTTCGGAGTATAAGACACACCTTCCCCCCCCCCCCCAAAAGTGGGTGAAAATCTGGATGCGTCTTATACTCCGAATGTAGCCCTGCCCAGCCTGAAAAAAGCCTCCAAACAGAGCTTCAGAAAAAAATGCCTCTGAAACGGAAGGAAAAAAAGCCTCTGAAACAGAGGTTTTAGAGGCTGAAAAAAAAGCAAGGCGCAGAGCTCACAACCAACGAACGTGTTGCTAAAATTCACCTCTGGGAACAGCTGATTGGGGGTATTACGGGAGGCCGATCCACCTGCCAATCAGCTTTTTTCTTATTTTCTTCCCCCAAAACCACTGTGCGTCTTATAGTCCGAAAAATACGATATATACGATTCCCTGTAGACAGAGGCTTCTTGGTAAGTTCCCTGCCAAAAGTTTCATTGAATCCTGTTTTTTTTATAACCGTAGGAATGTTGATGCAGAAAAATCTTGTG
Source organism: Masticophis lateralis (assembly GCA_030761175.1). Classification (NCBI taxonomy): domain Eukaryota; kingdom Metazoa; phylum Chordata; class Lepidosauria; order Squamata; family Colubridae; genus Masticophis; species Masticophis lateralis. The sequence continues at coordinate 275,082,731 of JAUDYJ010000002.1, read as the reverse complement.
CCAAATATTCCAACCTTGTGTTCCTCTCGGCTTGCCTGTTTGCAGCTTATTTGCCTCCTGCCAGGAGGACCTAAGACTTGCTCGTATTTTCATCTTACTCGAGAGTCAGAATTTTTAAAAAAGCAATATTTTTGTTCCATTCACAGAGCGAAGGCATGCATTTTGATTTCTTTTCTTGTCTTAATGAAAACTTGGGGGAAAAAGCAGTTGATAATATTTTCTTAATTGATCAGTCTTATTGTTCAAGCATGTACGTTGTCACTGTCTCACGTATGCTAAATTTAAACTAAGCTATAAGGTTTGCTGTTTGGAAGTGTGGAAGATACCAGAGTTGGCGCTACAGATAGCAAGTTTATGCTTGTATTTCCTACTGATGAAGACTTTCACCCAAGTTATTCTCTGGGTAGGTGATCAGAATATCACTCTGCATGTATATGCATTTTATTCTACATTTTTGCATGAATTATACATGTTGGAGTGGTACAATTTTGACTTGGTTCTTCTTGTTAACTAAGCATAATTTGACCTCCATAAACCTGTTTGATTCTACTTTGGACAAAACCAGTGCTGATAATTAAAGGCAATCCGCTGAGAAATTGACTAATTAAAGGAATTACGAACAGCACCGTCATTGGTTAGATAATAAACAGTCAATATTGTACTTAACCCTCGTATCTTCTGCACTTAAAACCTTTTTTTTTTAAAATCGATCATGCAATGTCCATTGAAGCCCGGTTGCACTGAACTCTGATGACTCGTCAAAGGGAGAAATAGCTTTCGTTTTTCACGTTACTCAAACCCTGCAAACCCCTCTCCAACCTCAAGTATTAACTTCGTTATCGCTGCATGCAACTTTTAGATGGTGAATATTGAAATTTCAATTTGTTACAGCTTCTCCAACACTTTATAGTCATCAGCGTTTATTGCAAAATCATCATTTTCCATCATCACCAACCCCATACCTTCTCATGTTTAACCATTCATTTATCCTTTTTAAGTAAAGTGCTGTCATTGTTGAACTGCAAATTTTCACAAAACAACGTTTGGGAGAAGTTAAGATTTGATTCCTTTTGTGTACCTTTCTTGTACTAAAGAAACTGATTTCAGATGTTCTCTGCATAACTTGCCTCAGAGTCTTACCTGCCAAACATTTTAAAAGGGAAGGGCAAACTGTGGATTAAAATTTTGATTCTTTTTTTTCTAATTCGTCAGCTAGATGGAACGTCAATGTTTAGAGGATCCATGTCCAAATATCCTTTTTCTTGAAGGAAGGCTCTTTGGGGAAGTATAGGTAGTCCTCGATTTACAACAATTCATTTAGTGACCGTTCAAAGTTATGCCAGCACTGAAAAAAGTGATTTATAACTGTTTTTCGCAGTTACAACCTTTACAGCATCCCCATGGTGGTCAAAATTCAGACCCTTGGCAATTGATTCATATTTATGACGGTCGCAGTGTCCCGGGGTCATGTGATCCCGTTTTGCAACCTTCTGACAAGCAAACTTAATGGGGAAACCAGATTCACTTAATAACTGGATTGCTAATTTATCGACTGCAGTGATTCACTTAACAACTGAGGCAAAGGAGGGGGTAAAATGAGATGAAATTCACTTAACAATTGTCTCACTTAACAACAGAAATTTTGGGCTCAATTTTTTTTTTTTTTTAATTTGATTTATATGCCGCCCTTCTCCGGAGACTCAGGGCGGCTTACAATGCGTTAAGCAATAGCCTTCATACTTTTGTAAATTTATACAAAGTCAGCTTATTGCCCCCACAAACTGGGTCCTCAATTTACCCACCTTAGAAAGGATGGAAGGCTGAGTCGACCTTGAGCCTGGCTAGGATTGAACTCAGAGAAATTACAGGCAGCTGATGTTAATTGCTGCCTTTAGTAGGAGGCATTAGCCCCCTACGCTACACAGGCTCCTTGTGGTCGTAAGTCAAGGACTACCTATCTAAGAGCCCTGGTGACACAGTTTGTTAGAATGCAGTATTGCAGGCAAACACTGCCCACTGCCAGCAATTCGATCCTGACCGGCTCAAGGTTGACTCAGCCTTCCATTCTTCTGAGGTCGATAAAATGAGGACTCAGATTGTTGGGGACAAGAGCAGACTCTGTAAACCGCTTAGAGAGGACTGTAAAGCACTATATAAATGCTATTGCTATTGCTATCCTCTACTGGTAACAGAGAAAATCCTTTGATTTGAACCAGTAGATATTCAGCCTTCAAGCTCTTTTCCTATAATACAGTTTATTCTTCTATCATCTCTAGTTCTATCAGACTGAAGCTTACGTTGCTTGCAATGCAACAGCTATTCTAATGTTAAAAGTTGTTTTGAAACAGGAAGTCTTCCACTTACAACAGTTCATTTACTGACAAAGTTACAACAGCACTGAAAAAAGCGACTTACGACCGTTTTTCATATTTATATAACCTTTCACAGCATCCCCCACGGTCACGTGGTCGAAATTCAGATGCTTGGCAACTGACTCGTATTTATGGTTGCGTGTCATATGGTTGCGACCTTCTGACGAGCAACGGAGGAAGCCGAATTCACTTAACAACTGTTACTAACTTAACAAACTACAGTGATTCACTTAACAAATTTGGCAAGGAGGGCCATAAAGCGGGGCAAAATTCCTCTTATCAACTGTCTCGCTTAGCAACAGAAATTGTGATCATAAATCGAGGACTACCTGTTCTGAATCAATATGAACCCAATTCCCTAAAATGTTTGGCAGAGGCAACTCCTAGCTTTGCGCTGGGAGCTGTTTTATGCGAGGACACCAAGGAAACTGAGCAAATGCTTATTACTACCGTCTCCAAATTCCTTTAAGCGACAACTAAGGGCATGTTCTCTCAACAGCAAGGGACTTCCTCTTTCATTATCTACAAAACAGTTTTATTAAATCCACAGAAGGGTAAGGGTTATACGGTTGAGATAGCTGCTAGTTTCAAATAGGCATTTAAAGAGGCAGGAGATGAATTTATGGAAGTGATTATAAACCATTGTTTTAGATGACGATTCATTGCCAGTTGCTGGAGAGCAACAGCGGAGGGGGGGGGGGGGCGGTCACGAGCTCTTATCCTGCCTGTCTGCTTCCAAAAATGAACTTGATCGTGGTGGAAAGCAAAGATGCTGGACTTTCAAGAATTCTTATATTCCTTTCTAGTCAAATGATCCATTGGATTAACTGGTGTGCCCATAAATCAGGAGTATCCAGCTTTTGGCGACTTCCAGAAGTTGGGAGTTGGAAATCCACAAATCGTAAAGTCGCCAAAGGTTGGAGATCTCTGCTTTTAAATGCTTTGGAACTCTTAATACACATACCCCTATAACATATAATGCCTTATGCTTCAGATTGAGGAAAATGTGTGATAATGGGACCTGGAGTAAATGAAATAAACAGAAAATGTCCACATTCCTTTTGGGGAGTCTCCTAAGCTGAGCACTGATTCCCCAAATCGGTTAATGAAACCTCAAAGTGATTGATGGCCTCTACTGATGTGATGGTTGGGAAGTCTCAAGTTCACATTAAGTGACATTGGGAATAAAAATATTAAAAGGTTTTCCCCTGTCCAGTCGTATCTGACTCTAGGGGACCTTGTTCATCTCCATTTCTTAGCTGAGGGAGCCAGTGTTGTCCGAAGACACTTCGGCGGTCATGTGTCCGGCATGACTATTCGCCGAGGTGCACAGAACGCTGTTCACTTCCCACCAAAGTGGTACCTATTTATCTACTCGCATTTGCATGTTTTTCAAACTGTTAGGTTGGCAGGAGCTGAGGTAGGAACGGGAGCTCACCCCGTTGCAGGGCGCTCGGGTCTCGAACTTGGTCCGTCAGCTTTCTAGCTGACAAATTCAGCGTCTTCAACCGCTGAGCCATTGTAACTCTTGAGATTAAAAACATCCCTCAGCCTAATTTCCTTTATAGGATTGTTCTGAAAATAAAGCTGGAGAAAAAAAATGTACTATATTCCATTGGGAATTCCTGGAGAATAATGTGCATCCAAATAGACATAATTTTGAATTTGGTTCAGATACGATTGATATAATTCAGCAACCCAGACTATCTCCATGTTTGCAATGCTCACTTCCTTCCTTCACTTCCTGATATACTTAGATAGCCCTGGTGAGCCAATAGCAATGGCTTCCAAATGAGCAAACTGATATTTTTTTCTGCAAACTATATTTTTAAGCCCATTTCAAACTGAAGTTTCCAGTTCCAATTCTGAAATAAGCTATGACAAATGGGAACACAAAATATGCCTCATTTGGACAGGAAGGCAGTTTTCTGGGCAAATTCTCAGAAACTAAGAGAAGAGAAAACACGATCTTAGAACATATTTCTGACAGCGAATTTGGCCTTATCTGAATTGGACCATTGACTTTGTGTCACAAAACCAGTGCCTTTTTATTTAATTTCTCTCCCTCTTTTGTATTAATAGATAATTGTTACCAGCGCAGCTAGTTTGGGAATAGTCCTGTTATGTGTTCTGCTTCAAAATTTCATCTGGAATTTTGTTTTATAGTCCTTCCATACTAAATAACAAATACTGCAACTTGAAAAAAAAATGGGGTCAAATTCTTTTGTAAGGGAGTGTAGATGAATGACCTGAAAAATGATGATTTGCCCATTATTTGTCTTTTAAGACTGTAAGATGTCAGATCAACCATATGAAGTGTTTAATATCAGGGTTCTATTTTTCTAAACGGAACACTCTAAAACCAAAATAGCACACAGTGTAGTCAACGGATCAGAATACGTTCAGTATAGACATATATTTAAAATGCATTAGATTTAACCAGCCATTTTCCAAACAGATATGCCTACGCCCTCTTTTCTTTTTTTAAAAATAGAAATCACCTTATCTAATTCCCGTGACAGAATTCGGGATCTATGATTTGATGGGAAGGACAGCTGTCTGTTTCATGTATTCATTTCCTAAGTTTTTACGTTAAGCATTTTATTCATGTGTATCATTGCAACGGTTCATATTGACGTGCCGTTTATTTTGAAATGCTCACACGTTGGATTCACAGCCAATGCAGTCGATCTTTTTCTGCTTGTATCTCATGCGGTGTCGTCACTGATCTCTCTAGGTTTCCTTTCCTTTCCAGACGGACCTCCCGTCGTGCCCCATTACGATATCTCGGACACAAACTCTGACCCAGAAGTGGTGAACGTGGACAATCTTTTGGCAGCTGCAGCCGTTCAAGAGCACAACAGTACCGTCGCTAACCAGGACGCTGAGCCTACTTGGAGGACGAGAGGGCTGCTGGAAGAGCTGAATGCTGAGACAAGTGGGTAGAACACATTTCATTCGTTTTGCTAGGATCTGGTGCTTCCTCTCGAGATTTACCATATTTTTCGGAGTATAAGACGCACCTACCTTTTTTGGTGAGGAAAACAAGAAAAAGAATTCTGCCTCTACCCCCCAGCAATTTTGTCTCGTTGCAGCAAACAGCAAATAGCCTGCTTTACTTTCATTTTCGTTTTCAGCATAGCTTGATTAGCACATGAAAAAAAAAAAAGATGCTCCCAGCAATTTACCTCCTTGCAGCAAGCAGCAGAGGCCCGAGCAAAACAGCTGAGAATTGGGAGGCCGATCCAATCAACTTGTGATAATTAGGCTGTGCTGAAGCTGAAACAAGCTGCTTCTTCTTGCTGCTTGCTGCACAGAGGTAAACTGCTGGGAGGCAGAGGCCAAAAGGTGGAAGTCAGTGGGTGGGCGGGGCTACATTTGGCGTATAAAACGCACCTAAATTTTCACCCCCTTTTAGGGGGGAATAAGGTGTGTCTTATACTCCGAAAAATACAGTACTTCTCTTTCTATGTGGAATCACAAGATCCCGACCTAGATCCTCTACTAATACCTGCGCAGAAAGACATCTGCCTACCTGCAGTACAGGCAGTCCTGGACCACTGTTGAGCCCCAAATTTCTGTTGGGAAACGAGACAGTTGTTAAGTGAATTTTGACCCATTTTACGACCTGTTTTGCCACAGTTGTTAAGTGAACCAGTGCAGCTGTTAATGTCAAACGTCATGGAAATTGGGGATTTCAGGCACTTCAAATGAATACCGGTAGTCCTTGACTAACTTTATAACAAGCATTGAAGCTTATTTCTTATTTCTGCCACATGTCATCTTGCTTTGATTTTGGGGCTTCGGAACATTCTCACTAAGGAGACTCATTAGTGGAGCTAATGAGAAGAAAAGTATAGTTTCAGGAGACAGTTTGTTTTTAAATTGATATTTCAGTGGATCGGTTGAATTTTATATTTGTAAGCCACAATACGTACAAAGTAGAGGGGGAAAAAAGACAGGCTGGGAATTTATTTAAATTAATGCTGAGGCTACTACTGCTCTGAGCTGTATTTTTGGATTATGACTTTCCCATCAGCGGAAGAGAAATGCAATAAATATCTCTTCTTTTCAAAATGTAATACAATCCGACAATGTTCAATTTGCACTGGATGCAGAAATAGAGTTAAAACGCCATTCTACTTTGTAGCAAATTCTTTTTAAGAACTGCTTGCAGTACATAAATGTATTTACCACCTGATGCTTGTCCGCTGCAGTGTTTTTTAGATAGCCCCATCAATCTGCTCTGTTCTCTATTGTCTGGAGACTCAGATATAGAAGAAGAAACAACACAGTTCTAGGATGCATAAACAGAGGGATAGAATCAAGATCACATGAAGTGTTAATGCCACTTTATAATGCCTTAGTAAGGCCACACTTAGAATACTACATTCAGTTTTGGTTGCCATGATATAAAAAAAGATGTGGAGACTCTGGAAAGAGTGCAGAGAAGAGCAACAAAGGTGATTAGGGGACTGGAGGCTAAAACATATGAAGAAGGGTTGCAGGAACTGGGTATGTCTAGTTTAATGAAAAGAAGGACCAGGGGAGACATGATAGCAGCATTCCAATATCTCAGGGGCTGCCACAAAGAAGAGGGAGTCAAGTTATTCTCCAAAGCACCCAAAGACAAGACAAGACAAGAAGCAATGGGTGGAAACTCATCAAGGAGAGAAGCAACTTAGAACTAAGGAGAAATTTCCTGACAGTGAGAACAATTAATCAGTGGAACAACTTGCCTCCAGAAGTTGTGAATGCTCCAACACTGGAAGTTTTTAAGAAGATGCTGGATAACCATTTGTCTGAAATGATATAGAGTTTCCTGCCTAAGCAGGGGGTTGGACTAGAAGACCTCCAAGGTCCCTTCCAACTCTGTTATTCTATTGTCTAAACACGGATTTAGAGCTTGCATTGATCACTTTCTCAAATAGAAGTTCCCTGGTCCTCCTTTGCCACTTTCACTTAATGACTGATGCGCCTTCGGTTTGCGACAGCAACTGGGATCGTCTTGCTAAGAGACATAGTCACACGATGTCACACTTTATGGCAATTCTGGTCCCAGTTGCCATTGTAACCTGAGGATTATCTGTATTAGGTATGTTGGCTGCCTTGATAAATCTATTATATTAAATATAATAGACAGTCCTTGACTTACAATCATAATTGAGCCCCAAAGTTCCATTGCTAAGCAAGACAGTTGTTAAGTGAGTTTTGCCCCCATTTTACAATCTCTTTTTCCCCCCACAACAATTAAGCAAATCACTACAGTTGTTAAGCGGTCATTAAACAAATCCGGCTTCTCCCATTGACTTTACTTGTCGGAAGCCAGCTGGGAAAAATCACAAATGGCAATCACATGATCCCAATATACTGTGACCGTCGTATATACATGCTGGTTGCCAAGTGCTCGAATTTTGATGGTGTGACCATGGAGATACTGCCACAGTTGTAAGTGTGAACATCGGTGGTAAGTTACTTTTTTCAATGTCATTGTCAAGAGCCTGGTGGCTCAGCAGACTAAAGCATTGTGATTAACATCAGCTGTCTGCAATTACTGTAAGTTCGAATCTCACCAGGCTCAAGGTTGACTCAGCCTTCCATCCTTTCTAAGGTAGGTAAAATGAGGACCCAGTTTGTGGGGGCAATAAGCTGACTTTGTATAAATATAAATATACAAAAGTATGAAGGCTATTGCTTAACGCATTGTAAGCCGTCCTGAGTCTCCGGAGAAGGGTGGCATATAAATCAAATTTAAAAAAAAAAAGAGTTCTAATGGCACTGTGGTTAAAGTGCAGTATTAGGCTTAGAGATTTAGAATAACTTTATTGTCACTTTGAATGTACACTAATCGGCATACGTTAAAATGAAATTTCATTTCTCAAAGGATCACCATCTCCAATACACACTACATAAACATGACTAGACAGACAGACAGACAGACAGACAGACAAGATAGGTAGATAGACAGGTAGGTAGGTAGGTAGATAGACCGGCAGACAGACAGACGGTAGGTAGGTAGGTAGATACAAAATTATTGCTGACCAAACTCTGTCCACAGCCTGGTGTTCAATCCTGACACGGTCCAGGGTCGACTCATCCTTCCGAGGTCGGTAAAATGTGGACCCAGATTGTTGGGGGCAATATTCAAATAATGCTTCCACAATGCAAACCGCCCAGAGCATGCTGTAATGGCACTGTGGGGCGGTATATGAACCTCAATGCTATTGGTGTTGCTAATGTCTGTTGTAACTTCAAACGAATGGTTGTAAATCTACGACAACCTGTAGTGGCAGAGTTGATGCAACAATGTGCGTAATACAAGTCGGGATGCTCCTTTGAGTACGAAGATACTGGTTGCAGGTTTTGGGTCTGGCTAGTCTAAAGAAAAGAAGAATTAGGGGTGACATGATAGCAGTGTTCCACCAGTATTTGAGGGGCTGACACAAAGAAGCAAGGGTCAAATTATTCTCCAAAGCACCGGAAGGCAGTACAAGAAACAAGGGTTGGAAACTAATCAAAGAGAGAAGCAGCCTGAAATTCAGGAGAAATTTCCGAACAGCGAGGACCAATTCAATTCAAACATTTATTTTCAGAGTACAACATGTGTACTATGAGATTGGCTTCATGCCCCCATCTCCCCAACCCAATACGACTCACAGTGAAAAGAGAAAAAAAAAAATCCCTATCCCAGTGAACCCTGCTAACAAACACCCAATCCTATTGCACTATATAAACGTATTGCACTTATTGGACAATGAACCAATGGAACGGCTTGCCTTTAGAAATCGTGGGTGCTCCATCACTGGATGCTTTTAAGAAGAGTCTAGACCAGGGGTATCAAACTTGATTTCATTGAGGGCTGCATCAGGTTTGTGTTTGACCTTGGAGGGTGGGGGGGGGGACGGGAGGGACGTGGCCTGGGAGCATGGCCAGCTCGATGTCCTTCATCGAGGTTCTGTTTTCGACTGCGACAGTCTCCTACATCCCTCTGCCAGCGAAAACAGAGCTCAGGGAGTGCGTGCCCCGCCCAGGCTCCGTTTTCGTTGGACGAGGCACTGCGGGATAGTCCTTCACTGTTTCCAGGATGGATCAGTTTTATTTATTTATTGGTTCAATTTATATGCCGCCCTTCTCCGGAGACTCAGGGCGGCTTACAATGCATTAAGCAATAGCCTTCAGACTTTTATATATACCTGCTTAGTAGGGCTTTCGCCCCACCCACCCCCAAGCGGTGTTCTTTTTTATATAAAGTCAGTTTATTGCCTCCACAGTCCGGGTCCTCATTTTACCTACCTCGGAAGGATGGAAGGCTGAGTCAACCTTTAAGCACTCCTTCCTTGAGTTTGGCACCCCTGGTCTAGACAGTCACTTATCTGAAATGGCATCTGTTCTCCTGCTTGAGCAGGGGGTTGGACTAGATGACCTCCAAGATTCTCTCTAGATTCCCTTCCCTTCCCTTCTATTCAGAATTTTGTTTTGCACTGTTTTAAAACTAGCCCTGCGGTTTGCAGCTGTGCTATATTGAGTAGGATCTTTGATTTATCTGAGCAGTGAAGCTGTCCCAGCCGCTGAGTCTTTAATTGGCTGATGCCTGTCGGTTTCTTTCCCATAGATCATCTGGATGCTGAGTTCCTGGCAAGCAACAAACTTCCCACCAGCCACTCCCAGGTCAATGAAGAAATTAATGTTGCCTCCTCTGATAGCGAAGTGGAGATTGTGGGCGTTCAAGAGCATGCAAGGTGCTTATTAGGCTTTTTTCCCCATTTGCTTCTGGTTTTTCACTTTGACTATCATTAAAAAGCTGGAATAAGTTTTCAAAATGAAGACAGGTCGGCTTCGTGAGTTATGTTTTCGTTGGCGTGCAGATGGCTTTCCCCAAAGGTGCTTTTTTCAGAAGGCACCTCTGTTTTTCCTTGAAGACGCCTCGCTTCTCATCTAAGAAGCTTCTTCAGTTCTTTTTTTAAAAGTTTTTTATTTTTTTACAAATCAGTGCGTGGACAATGTGGCATACATTCTAATACAAGTAAAACTAGTAAAATTAATCATAGTTATTACCTTCAATCAACTTATATATTTCTAATAATGATACACAATTATAATAAGTTGCAATCTGTCATTATTCAATTATTCCATGTTTTCGCTTATTGTTACTTATATTATATAAAAGTGCCTACAATAACATTCCCCCTTCTCTTTTTTCTATCACTTATTCTAACTTTAATCATATCATCTTTTACTAAAAAACAAAGAGTCAGAACTAAAGAAGCTTCTTGGATGAGAAGCGAAATGTTTTCAAGGAAAAACGAAGTCCAGTTGCCTCTTGAAAAAAATTCAGAACTAAAGAAGCTTCTCATCCATGAAGTTTCTTCCGTTCTGAAGAGTCAGAACTGAAGAAGCTTCTTCGTGGATGAGAAGCGAAATGTTTTCAAGGAAAAACAAAGGCAGTCCAGTTGCCTCTTGAAAAATTCAGAACTAAAGCAACTTCTTAGATGAGAAGCAAAACGTCTTCAAGGAAAAACTAAAAAAAACCAACAGTTGCCTCTTGAAAAAGCACCTTTGGGGGCCACCATGACCTGGATGATTGAGAATCTCCGCAGACACGCCAGATGGCTTGTTCCTTTTCAGATTAATTTCAGATGTAGAAGTAGCATTTATCCAGCAGTTTTTTTTAAAAAAAAAAAACATGGAATGCCAGGCTTAAGAGAATACATAAAAGCGCACGGCAGCTGTGACAAAGCTGCTTAAAACCTTAAACCATCCAGTCAAAGCAGAGTCACCCTACCAGGAGAAAAGTGCAAGAAGTATAAAGAGATCTTTTTTTGAAACAGGAACGAAGCCTCTCAAGGAGCAGGGGGACAGAGAATCCCAGACATAGGGAGAAGTGAGATGAAGGCAGAGAAAACCAATGAGCTGCCAAAAGGAAAGGCGAGCAGCAAGAGTGAAGAACTCTATGAGCACAGGTGCCAAAGCAAGCTATTCCTCCGTTTTTCGGTTAAAGCCAAACTTGCAGAATCGTGTTCATTCTCCCACATAGCACAGAGGTCTCCAAACTTGACAACTTGAAGAGGCCACACTTGGAATCCTGCATCCAGTTTTGGTCGCCACGATGTAAAAAAGATGTGAAGAACAAATCTAGAAAGAGTGCAGAGAAGAGCAACCAAGAGGATTGGGGGACTAGAGGCTAAAACATATAAAGAACGGTTGCTGGAACTGGGTATGTCTAGTTTAATGAAAAGAAGGACTAGGGGAGACATATAGCAGTGTTCCAATATCTCAGGGGCTGCCCCAAAGAAGAGGGAGTCAAGCTATTCTCCAAAGCATCTGAGGGTAGAACAAGAAGCAATGGGTGGAAACTAATCAAGGAGAGAAGCAATTTAGAACTAAGGAGAAATTTCCTGACAGTTAGAACAATGAATCAGTGGAACTACTTGCCTCCAGAAGTTGTGAATGCTCCAACACTGTAAGCTTTTAAGATGTTGGATAACCATTTGTCTGAAGTGGTGTAGGGATTCCTGCCTAAGGAAGTTGGACTAGAAGACCTCCAAGGTCCCTTCCAGCTCTGTTGTTCTATTCTATTCTAAGACTTGTGGACTTCGACTTTCAGAATTGCCTGGCTGGCTGGCCGGAGAATTCTGGGAATTGAAGTCCACAAGTTTTAAAGTTGCCAAGTTTGGAGATCCCTGCCATAACAGGTCTTAAACATTAAAGGTTAAGCTTGAGTTAGATTAACTAATTAACTAAGGTTAGGCTTTTTGAGTTATGTTTTTGTTGCCTGCAGAAGATGCTTTTTCCCGAAGATGCTTTTTTCAAGAGGCAACTGGACTTTCTGAGTTTTCTTTGAAGACATTTCGCTTCTCATCCAAGAAGCTTCTTCGGCTCTGACTGGATGGTGAGGAATGGAAGGATTTATCCTCCTTGCAGACAGCTGGTCATTTGCATCCTTTCAGAGGGTCGTTGACTACAGGAACCAGGAGCAATGCTCAGGTGACCCTGAGGACACAGAGAAACCTCCAAATGCTTCAAGGACCCTCAAATAGGATGCAAATGATCAGCTGTCTGCAAGGAATATAAATCCTTCCATACCCCATCCTCCGGTCAGAGCTGAAGAAGCTTCTTGGATGAGAAGCCAAACGTCTTCAAAGAAAAAGCCGGAAAGCCCAGTTGCCTCTTGAAAAAGCACCTTTGGGACAACATGACCTGGATGCCTGAGAATCTCCTGAGACATTAACCATTAAAGGTTAACACAAAAAGATCTTTCCCCTTTAGGTGTTCCCTTCCTTGGGAGGAGAGATCAAGAATCAAATGCAGATGTCCAGCCTAGAAAGGCAGCCCTTCAGTTCTCCTGAAGGTTATTCCAGCCTTTTATAGGGTGCAGTGAATTCTAGTTGAACGTCCTGCCAATAATATTAAGATTTAAACTTAAAGGGCTCCCGGGGAATGAGGACATAGGAAAGTTTTTTTTTTTCTATTCCCCTAAACTGCTGAAACAAGCCTCCAAAGCTAACAGAAAGAGACAGGTAATTCTCAATTTACAACCACAACCAGAACCAAACCTTCTGTCACTAAGCGATATGGTTGTTAAGCAAGTTGCACTCAATTTGATCACCTTTTCTCCTGCCGGTGTGAATCGATTCACAAGATTGTTATATTAATGTGGCTCCCCCACCCCCCATTGATTCTGTCAGAAGTCCCCTTTAATAAGATCACAAATGATCATGTGATCTCAGGGCACTGCAACCATCATAAACCTCTGCCTGTATTTTGTATCACATCACACACACACACACACACACACACACACACACACACACACGCCAGGACACTGACAGTCAAAAATGCATTAGTCACTTTTTTCAGCCCTGTCGTAAAGAGCGTCACTGTTGCAGTGAGAACGGCAGTGTACACATTTAATTCAGCAATTAATTCAATGGTTATGAAATGAATGGTTGTAAAGTGAGGATAATCCGTACTGCAGTTCCCTTATCAAAAATGAAGAGGCTCAGAATGAATGAATGAATGAATGAAAGAAAGAAAGAAAGAAAGAAAGAAAGAAAGAAAGAAAGAAAGAAAGAAAGAAAGAAAGAAAATATATATATTCTGGGAGTTGAAGTCCACAGCTGGTAAAGGGCCCATAGTTGCCCACCACTGCTATTGGCTCTTATCATTTTCATATTTGCCTCTGATATGGTTTGACTTTCCCATCCCACTTGGTGCCTTCCCTTCGTGTCTGCCAACAGCAAGACATTCGGAAGTGACAAGTGTCACCCCAAAACATAATGGAGGTTGGTTGACCAATTTAACTAAAATGAGCCATTGATTTTTCTCAACTTAGCCAGCTTAAACCATTCGCCACCTGCTTCCTGCTTGTATTACAGGCAAACCTCGATTTACGACCACAACTGAGCCCAAAATCTGTTGTGAAGTGAGACATTTGTTAAGCAAGTTTTGCCCCCTTGTATGACCTTCCTTGCCGCCATTGTTAAGTGAATCACTGCAGTTGATAAGTTACTAACCCGGTTGTTTTAAGTGAATCTGATTTCCCCGTTGACTTTGCTTGTCCAAAGGTCGCAAAAGGGGACCTTGGGACACAGCAATGGTCATAAGTACGAACCAGTTGCCAAGCATCCGAATTTTAATCACGTAACCAATAGGGATAGAGCCTGAGTGGCGTAGGAGGCTAATGCCTCCTACTAAGGCAGCATTTAAATCCACCTGCCTGCAATTACACCAGTTCGAAACTCCCCAGGCTCGAGGTCGACTCAGCCTTCCATCCTTTCTAAGGTGGGTAAATTGAGGATCCAGTTTGTGGGGGCAATAAGCTGACTTCGTATAAATATACAAAAGTATGAAGGCTATTGCTTAACGCATTGTAAGCCGCCCTGAGTCTCCGGAGAAAGGCGGCATATAAATCAAATTTTTAAAAAAAGGGATGCTGCAAAGCTCGTCACTGGAAAAAACGGTCACTGGTCACTGTTGTAACTTTGAAGTAAATGAACTGTTGTTAAGTTGAGGGTTTGCTTAGTAGATTTTAATAGGTTTTAAACCCACCAAATAAAATAGATTTACATAGGATTTAATTTAGTAGGTTTTAAAACCACCTGTCTCTCTCCCAGCGGGACTTTGGGCAGCGTGCCTATGACTGAGGCATATCCCGCGTTCACCCAAGGAAGCTCACCAGGCATATTCAAGACAGTGTCTCCCTTTGCTTTGATCCCAGATACGTCCATCCTCGTGGAGGCGTGATTCAGACAGTGTCTTCCCGGAAACACGGCTCAGGTCTGCAGTGTCCCCGGCAATCAGAAACATGGACAGGTGTGGCTCCTCCTCCGCAGAATTGGTCTTCGCCCCCCGAAGTGGTAGATCTGACGCTGGACGAGGACAGCCGACGGAAATACTTACTGTAATGCAGTAATTTTTCACTGTGGTTTTTCTTTTTTTTCTTTTTTTCTTTTTCTTTTTCTTTTAGTTATTTAGTCCTTTCCCTTTTTGTGGCCCAGACGTTTCTGGATATCGCCTTGGTGTCCAAAGCATCTGCTCCAAGCGGGTTTTTTGTTTGTTTGTTTGTTTGTTTTTGGTTTTTTTTTTTTTTTTTGGAAGTCTGTAGACTCCCTTGGGGGGATATTCCTCCTCTGCCTCTGCGCCCCCCCCCCCTTTTCCTCCTGCCTTTAGAACTGCAAGGTCACTCAGACATCTCCTTCTTTGAACGAAGAACGACACTTTTGCTTAAAACGAAAGAGAGCTTCCCGTCGGCGGAAAGCACAGCACACTGAACTTCAGAAACAAGCTTCCATGGTTTGGGTTTTTTTGTTGTTGTTGTTGTTAAACTCTTATGTCTTTCTGTCGGAGTGCTGGTGGATGGGAGCCACGATACCTTCTCGGTCCCACCCTTTTAGAGAGAGCTATGCCAGTTGCTTTAAATTCACCACGAAAGCAAGAATGTTGCTGGTTTCCTTTCCTTCGTCTCTGGCAGTGTTCGAAGCATTAAAAGACACTGCTGGCCCAACAGGCTCCCGGTTCTGAGTATCCTCATTGTAGCATAATTGGGAGGGGGGAGGGAAGCTTAACAAGCAGCAAATCAGGACCAGGGGCCTCCAGCTGGCCAACAGATTCAGTCTCGTAGAAGGACCAAGGCTGGGTCCCAAAAGACCAACGGCCTCCAATTTGGTTTCAAATTCAGGAGTGAATTTTCAGCTGCGCTCAGATTTGAGTTTTAGAGTAGTAGTACATTTTCTTATTATTTCTCCCCCCACCTTCCCTATACTACTGTATTCCTATTGGTCACTTGGCTTGGCTTGTTACATCCTCGTTTTATTTTTGGTGTCTTTCTTTTTGAAAAGGACGAGCACAAGGAACAAAGCAGTTTCTTCTTTCTGATCATCTGTATTTTACAGAGGTGGCTTGAGGGTTGTAGCTGTAATCCCATATCTGTGGGGTTATAGATACATGCTTGTAGGGCAGGAATCTCCAAACTTGGCAAGTTATAAGATTCGTGGACTTCAACTCCCAGAATTCCCCAGCCAGCATGGTTAGCTGAAGAATGGTGGGAGTTGAAGTCCACACGTCTTAAACTTGCCACGTTTGGAGATCCCTGTTGTAGGGGGGGTGATAACTAGAGGCTGCCTTCACACAAAAAGGTTGAAACAAGCCATTAAAAAGTCAACCCGCTTCAAATTCTGCTCGTTGCTGAGAAACCTTAGAGGGATTTGGGGGATGCTGAGCATAAGATGCCATTTTCGGAATTTTTTTTTCTTCCATATGACTGGAAGAGGCTCAGCTCTGTTCCTTCTCAGGGTAGCTCTCTGTAAATTGGGAACTGAGGAGAAAAACAGGGAAGACTCCGATCTCTGCACATCGGGATGAAATTAAGGTAGCGCATTGGTATGGCACCCAGGCAGGAACAGGCTGTTTTGCCTGTATTAATTTAAATGTTTTCTCAGAAACGTTTTGCTGTAAACCCAAATAGATAACCAGAGAAAGGTCAGGAGTCTTCATTTCAACCCCTTTTCAGCTTATTTCTGTACGTTTGCTTTTTATAAAGCATTAACACAAAAACCAGCGCTTTAATTTAACTCCAGTCTTTTTCGACTCTCGGATCTTCTTCTGAGTTTTTGGTTTTAAACTGAGCTGGATTTCACCACCGGATTAAGAACGATGCTTGCTTGTAAGAAGGTCTCCCAGGCCTTAGGCTAAGTTGTCTTCTTAGATAAGGGGATAATGGAGGGACTTATTCTGTACCTAAAGGCCAGTGTCGTTGGGCAAGCTGGCTTCAAACACTCCCAAAAAGTGTCAGGAAACAGTAGTTACAGGCGTATCACCTCCTTGGCCCCTCAACCTCCTTGAATTCTCCTGGTCACTTTGCACGCATGAACAAGAGATTTTGTGGCATGATTCCACTCGAATGTGAAGTGTCCTCAGAAATTGGCCTTCTCTGTGGGGAGCAAACGGTGGTCAGTGGACCAAAGCTTTGCATATACTGGGAATAGTAGTTTAAATCAAGGGTCTCCAACCTTGGCAACTTTTAAGACTTGCTGGCTGAGGAATTCTGGGAGTTGAGGTCCTCAAGTCTTAAAAGTTGCCAAGGTTGGAGACCCCTGCTTTAAAGGAAGCTTTCTCTCTTCCTGCACCCACCCCTTTAGAAAGGCAAGGCTCACAGATCAGGAAGAATTTCCCTGCAAGCTTAGTTGGGTTAAAAAAAAATTGTGAGAGAAACAACCCTACATTTGGTCAGGTTTAAAAAATAAAAATAAAAATAAAAGACCCTGGGACATCCTGTCCTTCGCTGCATTCAGAAGCATGAGCTAAAACACCCCCCACCCCCAGGTAGATCCAGTCCTTGGAATGTCACAAGCCCGTTCGGTTAAAAAAATTTCTCTTGGCTTGTTCTGTTGGTGGAGCCAAACGGGTGGGTTGAAACCTGTCGGATGTCAAAATTCAGAGGGGTTCATCCTTCCTTAAAAGGGACAAATGAACCAACAATCCCTTCACAGAATTGTGAGATTTTTAACAGCTAGGGGTGGCTAGGGAACGCTTAACCAGGGAAAAAACAGGTTGCAGTTGGGCCTCTTCAAATGGCCCGGCTTTTGATCTGGAGTTGGCACCTTTGTGCTTCAACAGCCCTGATGGAGCGAGGCCATTATATCAGATGTGAACGGAAGTGGCGTTCCTCGGAATGCACCCACTGTGCTAACCATACCCAAGCACACATAGGCACATTCAGAAAGGCCAAGTTCCTTGTGGGAGACCCCCCTCCCTTCTTGACACTAGAACCCCATTCCCCTAAAGTTGATTTCAGGATGTGAAATTACCGTATTTTTCGGAGTATAAGATGCACCTTCCTTAGTCCCCCCTCCCATAAAAGTGGGTGAAAATTTACCCTGTTTCCCCGAAAATAAGACATCCCCTGATAATAAGCCCAATCGGGCTTTTGAGTGCATGCGCTAAAATAAGCCTTCCCCCAAAAAATAAGCCCTCCTCGAAAATATTTAAACGCATGTGCAGCCAATCCCGGCCATTTCCTCTAGTTAGGGTTAGGGAGACAGAGCTGGAAATCAGGTAAGACGGCAAGAGGAGCCCCACCTTGTTCCACATGCCCCCAAATAAAAATACCTCCCTGAAAATAAGGCCAAGCGCTTATTTCGGGGTTCAAAAAAAGGCAGGGTCTTATTTTTGGGGAAACACGGTAGCAGTAACTAACACTTCACATGAACTTGATTCCATACTAACGTATGTGTCTTATAGACCGAATACGGCCGTTTTGGGGCTCCCAAGCCCTTTATGCGTCACATTTTCGCCCTCCCAGGCCCCCAGAAGCACTATGCAGGCCAAAAATGGGTGTGTTTTTGGCAAAAACGGGCTCGTTTTTGGCAAAAATGGGCCATGCAGAGCACTGCAGAGTGTTTTTGGGGGCCCGGGAGGACGAAAATCCGACATGTGGAGGCCAAAAGGTTTTTTCCCCCCTTGTTTTCCTCCTATAAATTTAGGTGCGTCTTATAGTTTGAAAAAATTCTAACCGATTTGGGGAAGAATTGCAACCTTGCATCTCTTGACCTAAGGAAGGCTCTCTTCTTTCCCTTAAGTGGGTGTTGACACCTGTGAAACATGAGTCTTATTTCCTACCAGGCAGGAGAGGTCCCCCCTTCCCTAGTCAAAAGAGAGACCGGCCTAGGGATGACAGCACACACCTGTCCAGATGTTGCCGAAATGCATAACCCGCACGAATAGCACAACGTCCGAAAGCCTCATCGTTGCTCATCCTCATCCTTCCATCTTGTGGTTCTTAAGGCAACCAGCGGTGTGTCCGGATCAGATTCTTCCAAGCCAGGAGGCCATCCCATAATTTCCACATGGGAACATCATCAGACCGAGGTCATTGGTCGCTCCCTAGCTTGGGTGCTACCCCATACGTGCGAGGCATGCATAAAGTCGCGACGGGCCATAACACAGTGCTGGGGTTTCTCCCCATAACTGAAGGGAAGGCCACCTCCGTGAGGGAAGGTCCACAGAGTTGCAGTTGTGTCCCTTTGCACGCTTTCAATTTTCCCACTCAAATGGTGACACCATGAAGCGACACTTAGGGGAAGCAGATCCGATGGGAGTGTCTGAAGACTAGGAGCAGGTGAAATCTGGCCTTTGGAGCAGTTTTGTGCTACTTTCCCCCCAAATCCAGAAGAAGTGGAGGATTTTATTCGGTTTTCTCTCTCTTTTTTCTTTTCTTTTTTCTAGTGAGGAAAGCTATAGCTCTAACTGATCTACTGATTGAATAAATCCAGTATTTAGTCTCTTCATGTTGTTGGCCAGTATCAGAAGCATCTTGGGGAGCATACTGGTAGATTACCCTTTAAAATGAAGAGGGGGGTAGTGGGGGGGAAAGCTATTTTTTAGTTTGTATTTGCTGTGACTTCCATGTATATATAAAAAAACTGACTGCATTCTAACCAAACTTCTTCCAATTGTGCACTGTATTTGTTCTAAAGGAATCATGAGGTTTTTAGCTTGGTAACCAGGTTTTTTTTTCCCCCCTCTCGTTTTTGTTTTTTTTAAATTAAAAACACTACATTTTTCCTCTCTCTCGAAGGACTTTACAAAGTAATCTTTTTTTTTTTTTTTAAGGACGAGGAAGAAAGAAAAAAAATACAATCACTGGATAGCATAAAGGATTTGGAGTTTGTTGTTGGGTTTGGGTTTTTTTTCCTTCTTCTTCTTCTTTTTTTTTTGTATTTTATTTTGACAAAAACCTGTCTCGATTTGTCTTTTGCTCCATTGAAAAGTGAGATTGTAGCCATTGTATGGTTAAGAATCGATGCACTTGATATTTTTTTTTTTTAAGCACAGGCTTGCCAAGAGTGCCCACTTCGGATTGGCCGTCATACTGAACCTTCAGTAAAGTTGGCATTTTCAGCTGCAAAAAAAAAAAAAAAATAATTAAAAAATCCCTGATTTAGCTATAAGCATTTGGCACGCTGTAGCACCAGGCGTTCGGGCTTCTAATTTTCTTGACAGGTCTGGTTTTAAGAGCTTTGTTCACATCTTCCACAAGGAATTTTTTTGGGGGGGGGGATTAGGAGGGGGAGGGAAAGTTAGAATTTGTTTGTGTAACTGCTGAGTTTAAAAAGTAAAAAAAAACACACAAAAAAAGATTCTTTTTAACACACATTCTTCTCTCCATGTAATATTTAATGGTCTGGAGGGGAAAAAATAGAGTGATGCTGAATGACATATATATATATATATAATATGGATATATGTGTGATATGTGCATATATATATGTATGTATATATATATATATGTGCAAGATGAGACTTTCTGGTTTTTTTGGTTTTTTTTTTTGAAACGAGTCTGTAGCATAAAGTTTAAACTATTTTAAAGGAAAATAATAAAATAGAGTGAATTATTTAAACAATACCTTGCTTTGTAGCCTGTGAGGCTTTTTTTGTGGTGACGTTTTCTTTGGGGGAAAATCGTTCTGAGATGGTTTCTATAAAAAAAGGGGTTGGGGGAACGATGGCCCTCTCATGACTTGTGGACTTCAACTCCTAGAATTCCTGAGCCAGCTCTCAGAATTCTGGGAGTTGAAGTCCACACAAGTCATAAAAGGGGCCATCGTACCCCACCTTTGCCATAAAGGCCGCTGGCCACAGCCATTTCCAAGCTGTCACCAACACATTCCGCTTCAGTGAAGATCCCAGATCTACCTGCTTCTCTCGTCCGTCCAATGGAACTGGAGCTCCATCGATCAAACTCTACAAATCAGATTTGCCTTGGGGACCACCCTTGGAATCCACCCTCTTTGCAAACTTGATCATAACATTTCTCTAGCTCTCTGCCAGATAGGGAACTGTGGGGTCCTTGGTGCTCTCCAAGCTTGGTTGTTTTCTTGCAGATGTTTCCTTACCCCAGCTAGGTAACATCCATGCACTGATAGTGTTACCTAGTTGGGTAATGCAACGTCTACAAGAAAACAACCCAGTTCAGCACCAAGAACCCCACAGTTCAACCCCAAGCTACAGATAATCTCTTATATTGCAAATAGGTAGCTTTCAAATTTAGGGATAACCCCGTCGGTGTAAAATGGAATCGGTTTCCGATCCATCTCTTGCTGTTAAGTTTGCGGTTCAACCACAACCCAGGGTGTTTCCTGAGCTCGGTTTTCCTTAATGGGCAGAACGCATCCCGTTACCTATTCTTGTGACCGAAGGAAGGATTGCAAAGCATTTCTCATACATCATCATCTCGGCTGTATTACAGTGGTCAAGTCGCCTAGATCAATATTCTCCCCGCATTCATGATGGAATCGGAGGAAAAGCAGCCCCTTCGATCATCTAGATTGAAAGACCTCCTGGCAGAAGGGACTTGACTTACGATTCAGGCTTTTCCCACCGTGCTTTCTCGCTAATGGCCACGTGGCCCAAATGCTTTGTAAAGGCCTTTGTAAAAATAAAAATAAAAATAAAAATGGCCTTTTGAAATCCCAGCCGTGGCCTGGAATTGAATCAGAAGTTTTTCGATCCCCAAACGAGGCGCGTCGAATCTCATTCAATCAAACACATTTTTGAAAGGGGAACGATAAAAGAATGTGAAACCTTCCTAATAAGGGCTGGCGCATTTCAAAAGCGACAAAAACACGGTCCGAGAGAACTGGATGGTGGAAGTGGAATGGAGTCTCCTGGAAAAGGGTATGCGTGAAAGCCGAGCAGGAACTTTCCCCTTGGCCCTGCGCTGTGCAATTTACGTTCATCATAACTTAATACAGGTAGTCTTCGGCTTACAGATGCAACATTTCTAGTTGCTGAGCGAGACAGTGAAGTGAATCCGGTTTCCCCCATTGATTCCGCTGGTCAAAAAGTAGGAAAAGGGGACCCCGGGACACTGCGACCGTCATATATACGAGCCAGTTGCCAAGCAATTTCGAATTTTGGTCACATGACCCTGGGGAAATGCTGCAACGGCTGTCGGTGTGAACTGTGGTCATAAAGTCACTTTTTTCCCAGTGCCATTGTAACGTCGGTCACTAAATGAACTGTTGTAAGTCGAGGACTAGCTGTAGTAAAGGATCTTGTAAGGCTCGCAAGGCAAGGTTCAAGCTGTGTTGTGAATGCGTCTCAGGGTGGACAGAATAACCTGTCAAAGGTGAGGAATTAAGGCCTCTTTATGACCTGTGAACTTCAACTCCCAGAATTCCTGAGCCAGCCATGCCGAGCCATGCCGGCTCAGGAATTCTGGGAGTTGAAGTCCACAGGCCATAAAGGACCCATAATACCTCATCTCTAACCTATCTCATTTTGGAGAGCAAAAACAGCCTTTCCTAAGTAAAATGTGGTTCTAACAGGACATCTCTGGGAAAATTAGAAAGAAATTGGTCTCTTTTTTTCTTCTATTCCCATTCTTTAGATAGCAGCTCATCCTTGGGGGCATTTCAAATAGCCAAATAGCCAAGGAGCTTTTAAAGTAAACCCTGGAAATGCAGGAGCCCTGCGTGAAGCAAATGTTTTTTAATGTCTTGACTGGACAGGAAAAAAGGCCCCAAACAAATTTAAAAAAAAGGACAAATGTCAAAAAGAAAAACCTCTGAGCCAAGTTGGTGGGAGTTCAAGAAATATGAAATGTGAAGAATTCTGAGAAATATGGAGTAATTTTAAAGACCAGCAATTTAAAAAGATGAACACTCTGAACACTGCATGTAAGAAGCTGGCTACAAAAGCGATAGGGTGGATTAGATAATAACCAACTATAAAGAATGTGAAATAATTTGAATGAGTTATTTCTTATCTGTCATCTCGCTATATGCAGATCAGGTACATGAGCCTGAATTGAGATATTCAGCAAGGGAATCTGGTTCAATGATGAAATTTAGGCCCAGCTGCAGAACTCACAAAATACAGAAATATGTTCGTAAAATGGGCTTCTCTAAGGGAGGACTGAACGTTTGAAATTTAATTTTAAAAAAATAAAATAAAATAGTAACCAGGAAGCTGTGGGATATATCAGGGGAAAGTTCTTAAAAAGAGAATAATAATATCTCAAGTGGAGGATTCTGTTGCTGAAGAAGGAACATTGCACAAAGGATTTAGTTTTTTAAGAGTCATCAAAAACACAAGTGCAGGGTGTTAATAGTGTTTATTACTTTTGTATAATAAAGACTTGATTTTGATAATGCAGACTTAGCTTTGAAAAAAAATCTCTCGCCAACGACATCTGAAAAAGCTCATCGCTCCAAATGGATGCACTCACAACTCAAGAGTTGCTTCATATTGACCAAAGCTAAATGATCTGGAATTTCAAAAAAAAAAAAAAAAAGATATTGGTTTGTATCGGATAACTAGGAGACCCAAAAAGATCTTTCTAAACTGAGGAATTAAATATTAAAATCTAAATATTGTTTGGGTTAGCAGCAGAGGTGGGTTTCAGCAGGTTCTGATCAGTTCTGGAGAACCGGTAGTGGAAATTTTGAGTAGTTCAGAGAACTGGTAGTAAAAATTCTGACTGGCCCCACCTCCACCTATTCTCTGCCTCCCAAGTCCCAGCTGATCGGGAAGAAATGGGGATTTTGCAGTATCCTTCCCCTGGAGTGGGGTGAGAATGGAGATTTTACAGTATCCTTCCCCTGCCATGCCCACCAAGCCACGCCCACAGAACCGGTAGTAAAAAATTTTGAAACCCACCAGTGGTTAGCAGGTGTGAAGTAATTCACAAGGAGAGAGGAAACTTAGACCTAAGGAGAAATTTCCTGGCAGAACAATTAATCAGTGGAACAACTTGCCTCCAGATGTTGTGAATGGTCCAACACTGGAAGTTTTTAAGAAGATGCTGGATAACCCTTTGTCTGAAGCAGTGTAAGGTTTCCTGCCTAAGCAAGGGGTTGGACTAGAAGACCTCCAAGGTCCCTTCCAACTCTGTTATTCTGTTCTGTTCTTTGGACAAAGTGAATTTTGTTGTTGTTTTTTTGTTTTGTTCTTTTGCTATTCCTAGATTTTTAGGATTATGGTAAGTAGGTAGGTGAAAATTACCAACCCAGCTGCTGGGAGAAAAAAAATGAGAATGGGAAAGGAATGAAAAATTTAAAAATTCATCATACTGTCTCCTCAAAAAAAAAAAAATATGAGTTTCTGCATATTTTTTTTTTAAAATAGTTTTGCCTCCTAGAAGGTCATTCATGGAAAGAACTTGAGGCTGGTTTTCGTTACAGGACAAGAGTTGTTATAGGAGACGAACTGCAGCCGTGGACTAGATCAGGTGTCTGGCATGCAGAAAACACAAGGTTCAAACCAGGCCAAGATAGTGGTGGAGTTGCTAGCTAGGAATGAAGCTTCTAATCCAGGCTGAATGATTGTTTAGGCGACCTCAAGCTCTAGAATGAAAAGAAAGATATTAATCTGATAAATCTAACACAGGTAGTCCTGGTCCTTAGGACCAGGGCTTTTGTTGCTAAGCAGGGCAGTTGTTAAGGGAGTCACTACAGTCATTGGATGAAATCATGTGGTTGGTAAGCAAATCCAGCTACCCCTCTACACTTTGCTTGTTGGAAGCCAGCTGGCTCAGGAATTCTGGGAGTTGAAGTCCATAAGTATAAAAACGCCATAGTCTTTCCCCCCACCCCCACCCCATGTTGGCTCAGGAATTCTGGGAGTTGAAGTCCACAAGTCATAAAGGGGCCATAGTTTCTCCCCCCCACCCCCAATGCTGGCTCAGGAATTCTGGGAGTTGAAGTCCACAAGTGGTATAAACACCATCATTCCCCACCCCTGCCCTAAATGGAGCACAAAAACCCAACCACTAGATGGCGATAGAGATACAAAAGTCTCTCTCCCTGTCCTCTAGTGGCCTGCCATTTATTTAATGAACACTGCTGCCATTTCCTCCTGATCAGCTGGGATTCGGGAGGCAGAGAATAGATGGGGATGGAGCCAGTCAGAGGTGGTATTTAGCGGTTCTTCGAACTACTCAGAATTTCCGCTACCGGTTCTCCAGAACTGGTCAGAACCTGCTAAAACCCA
This sequence comes from Masticophis lateralis, assembly GCA_030761175.1. Lineage (NCBI taxonomy): Eukaryota > Metazoa > Chordata > Lepidosauria > Squamata > Colubridae > Masticophis > Masticophis lateralis. The sequence continues at coordinate 275,057,868 of JAUDYJ010000002.1, read as the reverse complement.
CCTCTGGGTTAAAGCATCTGATTAAAAATCTGGAGACTGTGAGTTCTAGTTCCACCTTAGTCACCAAGCCAGCTGGGTGACCTTGGGCCAGCCCCTCACTCTCAGCCCTAGGAAGGAAGCAATGGCAAATCACTTCTGAAAATTTTTGCCAAGAAAACTGCAGGGACATTTTCCGAGAATTGGACACGATTGAATGGAAGAAGAAGAAAAAAATCTCTACTTTTGGATTTCTTACCAAAGAAAGAAAGAAAGAACTATCTAAACAGTGTACCGGTAGTCCTTGACTTATAACCACTCGTTTACTGACCATTTGAAATTACCACGGCACTGAAAACAATGACTTAGGATTGTTTTCCACACTTTGCTGCTCCCTTTTTGTGACCTTCTGACACGCAAAGTCAATGGGGAAGCCAGATTTGCTTAACAACTGTGTTTCTAATTAAACACCTGCTGTGATTCCCTTAAGAAATGTGGCAAGGCGAGTTGCAAAATGGGCCAAAGCTCACCTTACAACAGGCTTGCTTAGCAGCAGAAATTCTGGCCTCAGTCATGGTCGTAATTCGAGGACTAGCTAAGAGATAGGATTGTTGGTATCTCTTGAGTCGGTGAGATGTGAATTTCCAAGTTACTTTCCAGACAAATTCCTCAATTTCACATCCTGTCTTAGAGCAGTGTGAACGTTCTGGTATAAAGCTGGACTTGGGGTGTGTTTGTGGCACACTGTTCAAATTGTGCTGCATTTGTCTGCACTGCAAGCTAGAAACCTAGATTTATCCTTTTCCTTTCTTACTAAAATAGTATTGAGCGAAACACTCAAGTGAGCCAAGCTATGCTAGATGATGAAAGGACGTAGCAATGGACTCAACCTGAAGATGGCTATGACACATCAACAGTTCTGACAGAAATGTAAGAGTAAAAAAATTAATACCGATCATGAAATGAAAAATATATATATTATATATTTTATTATATATATATTTGCCCCCAGTTTGTGGGGGCAATAAGCTGACTTTGTATAAATATAAAAAAGTATGAAGGCTATTGCTTAACGCATTGTAAGCCGCCCTGAGTCTCCGGAGAAGGGCGGCATATAAATCAATTTTTTTAAAAAAAAATTTAAAAAATGAGCCAATTTGTGGTTAAAGGCACCAGGCTAGAAACTGGGAGATCATGAATTCAAATCCCGCCTTTGCCACGAAAGTGGTTGGGTGACTGGGCCAAACACCAGGAGACAATGAGTTCTAGTCCCTACTTAGCCATGAAAGCTGGTGACTTTGGACCCAAAGCTGGGTGACTTTGGACCAACCACAAGGAAATTAGTTTCCACAAAGAAGAGGGCATCAAACTTAGTTTCCACAAAGAAGTGGGCATCAAACTTAGTTTCCACAAAGAAGAGGGAGTCCATTAACTATTCTCCAAAGCACCTGAGGGTAGAACAAGAAGCAATGGGTGGAAACTAATCAAGGAGAGAAGCAATTTAGGAGAAATTTCCTGACAGTTAGAACAATTAATCAGTGGAACAACTTGCCTCAAGAAGTTGTGAATGCTCCAAGACTGGAATTTTTTAAGAAGAGATTGGATAACCATTTGTCTGTAGTGGTGTAGGGTTTCCTGCCTAAGCAGGGGGTTGGACTAGAAGACCTCCAAGGTCTCTTCCAACTCTGTTGTTCTGTTCTAAATTCTAGTTCCATCTTAGCCATGAATGCTGACTGGATAGCTTTGGGCCAATCACCAGGAGACAGTGAGTTCTAGTTGCACCTTAGGCATGAAAACGGGCTGGGTGACCTTGGGACAATTAACCAGGAGACTGTGATTGAATGCAAGAGTAAAAAAATTACAATATCAACATGATATAGTATCGTGAAATGAAAAACAAATACAGAATATGAGCCAGTTTGGCCTAATCATTAAGGCACCAGGCTAGAAATCAGGAGATCATGAATTCAAATCCTGCCTTTGCCACAGAAATGGTTGGGTGACTGGACCAATCACCAGGAGACAATGAGTTCTAGTCCCACTTTAGGTATGAAAGCTGTCAGGGTGACTTAGGCCCAATCACAAGGAAACTAGAATTCTAGTCCTGCCTTAGCCATGAAAGCCAGGCGGATGACCTTGGGCCAATGATTCTCTCTCAATCCAACCTACCTCACAGGGTTGTTGTTGTGGGGAAAATAGGAGGAAGTAGGAGTGTTAGGTATGTTCACTGCCTGGAGTTATTTATACAAATAATAAAGGCAGGATACCAATAAATAAAGTAGGAGGAAGAAGAATGCAATAAATCTGAATGTTGTTAGCCTGATATTGTGGCATGGATGAATATATGCAGAATGAAACAAAGGTGTGCATTTAATTTTAAATGAAAAAGTTGAAATAGATGAATTGGTTCATCCAAATTATTTAAGGTATTTATGAAAGCTGGAACTCATAGATTAATAATAGATGCATTTACATGTTAATAATGAAAGAGCCAGAGATAAGTTTCTTTAGGAAAAAAAAAGTGCAATATTCTTAATGAATGCAATCCAGACAGGAGGGGAAATATGAATGTATGAATGGATGCTTGGGAAAATGGCAACAAAATACCAAAAAAAAAAAAAAAAGGATATTCGGGGCATCTAACAATTCAAGAATAAATGGAGCCTGGATAGCTCTGCAGACTAAGCACCCTAATTAACATCCAGCTGTCTGCAATTACACCAGTTTGAATCTCCCCAGGCTCAAGGTTGACTCAGCCTCCTATCCTTTCTAAGGTAGGTAAATTGAGGACCCAGTTTGTGGGGGCAATAAGCTGACTTTGTATAAATGTACAAAAGTATGAAGGCTATTGCTTAACGCATTGTAAGCCACCCTGAGTCTTCGGAGAAGGGCGGCATATAAATCAAATTAAAAAAAAAATGAGAATGGTGACGGTCAGAAGCATCTGCTTAGAAAAAGAGGCAATATGTTTGTTTCAAAAATAAGATGCAAGGTGGGTTGGACTGAGATATAGACCAGAAGTGGGTTTCAGCAGGTTCTGACCAGTTCTGGAGAACCGGTAGTGGAAATTTTGAGTAGTTTGGAGAACTGGTAAATACCATCTCTGACTAACCCCACTCCCATGTATTCTCTGCCTCCCGAGTCCCAGCTGATCGGGAGGAAATGGGGATTTTGCAGTATCCTTCCCCTGGAGTACGGTGGGAATGGAGATTTTACAGTATCCTTCCCCTGCCACGCTCACCAAGCCACGCCCACAGAACCAGTAGTAAAAGATTTTGAAGCCCACCACTGATGTAGACGATATGCCTGGAGAAATGTTAAAATATCAATGTATTTGTTTAGAGAGTGTTGAAGGCAGCTAATTCCAGTGGAAAGTCAAAACACTGACTTGAAAACTTGTAAACAAGTGTGACTTTTTTAAAAAAAAAAATTCTATTGTTGCTTTTAAAGCAATGACGGGGAAACAGAAAAACAAAACACAGAGATAAAAACGCTTGCATTGTCAAATGCATAGAAAATATTCTTCTTAATTGAAAAAGAGAAAAAGGTCTGTCATTTCAGCTGTTGTTACCAATCTATATATATAGTTATTTCAGGTAGTTACCCTGTTTTCCCGAAAATAAAACATCCCTGATAATAAGTCCAATTGGGTTTTGAGTGCATGCGCTAAAATAAGCCCTCCCCCCAAATATTTAAATACATGTGCAGCCAGTCCCCGCCATTTCCTCTGGTTTCTTCCACTCGCCCCAAAATAATAAGACATCCCTGAAAATAAGGCCATATGCTTCTTTCGGGGTTCAAAAAAAAATATAAGACAGGGTCTTATTTTCTGGGAAACACGGTATTATTCGTGAAGATATCTATTGCTGATCCATTTATATAACTCATTTTTAAAAAAATAGTTATGTAAAAAAAAAAGAGAGAGAGAGAGAGAGAACGCATATGGGAAGGCTGCAAATGTTGCCCTTTCAATACATTTCAGGAAAAATACCAAAATTGGAAGATTCCAGAGGATTCATTTCGTAACCACGACTGAGCAGCTGTTTGGCAGCATTCTGACAGAGAAGGTAAAAGAGGTGAAAATCAGCAGAATCCATAAATATACTTTATGCCACAACAAGGAAAGCAAAGCAAAAATGAGGTGTTTGTTTTTCAACAATTCAGTTGAAAAATGTATGAACACAAGAAGGAAAGGTTAGTATAGGTTTGTTAAAATAAAGAATTTTATTAAAATTATCATAATATAACATACAAATGGGGAACCAGGGGTAGAAAGTGGGAGAGTGTGAATTCAAGTCCTGCCTTAGCCATGAAAGCCAGCTGGGTGACTTTAGACTAGTCCGTCTCTCTCTGCCCAACCCACCTCACAGGGTTGTTGTTGTAGGGAAAATAGGAATAGGAAATGTGTTGGATACGTTCTGCTGCCTTGAGGTTTTTTATAAAAATAATGAAAGGCGGGATACAAATAAATTCATGAAAATAAAAGGAGCACAATGGCTCGAGTTGTTAGGATGCTGGGTTGGAGATTATAAAGAGCCTTGGTGGTGCAGTGGACTAAAGTGCTGTTAAAGTAGCACTTAGCTGCCAACAGGCTGCAATTACTGCGAGTTCAAATCTCACCAAGCTCAAGGTTGACTCAGCCTTCCATCCTTCCGAGGTAGGTGAAATGAGGACCCGGATTGTGGGGGCAATAAGCTGACTTTGTATAAAAAAGAACACCGCTTAGGGGGGGCCAAAAGTCCTACTAAGCAGGTATATACAAAGGTATAAAGCTATTGCTTAACGCATTGTAAGCCACCCTGAGTCTCTGGAGAAGGGCGGCATGTAAATCGAACCAATAAATAAATAAATCGAACCAATAAAAAGCCTGTGTTCAAGACACGCTGATTAATTAATTGATTAATCAGGACATTTCTCCTTAATTTGAGATTGGTTTTCTTCCTTCATTAGTTTCAAGGAGAAAAACCAAATCCTCTTCAGTAAACTGTGAGAGGGATCTTGGACTCCTAGTGGACAATCGTTAAATATGAGCCAGCCATGTGCAGCAGCTGCCAAAAAAGCCAACACAATTCTAGGCTGCATAAAGAGAGGGATGGAATCAAGATCATGTGAAGTGTTAATACCACCTTATAATGCCTTGGTAAGGCCACACTTGGAATACTGCATCCAGTTTTGGTCTCCACAATGTAAAAAAGATGTGGAGACTAGAAAAGAGTGAAGAAAAGAGCAACAAAGATGATTAGGGGACTGGAGGTTAAAACATTATGAACGGTTGCAGTGACTGGGTATGCCTAGTTTAATGAAAAGAAGGACCAGGGGAGACATGATAGCAGTCTTCCAATATCTCAGGGGCTGCCCCAAAGAAGAAGGGAGTCCAGCTATTCTCCAAAGCACCTGAGGGCAGGACAAGAAGCAATGGGTGGAAACTCATCAAGGAGAGAAGCAACTTAGAACTAAGGAGAAGTTTCCTGACAGAACAATTATTCAGTGGAATGACTTGCCTCCAGAAGTTGTGAATGCTCCAACACTGAAAATTTTTAAGAGATTGGACAACCATTCGTCTGAACAGTTACAGGGTTTCCTGCCTGAGGAGGGGGTGGACTAGAAGACCTCCAAGGTCCCTTCCAATTCTGTTATTCTATTCTATTCTATTCTATTCTATTCTATTCTATTCTATTCTATTCTATTCTATTCTATTCTATTCTATTCTATTCTGCTCTACTCTATCTACTTTGCTCTGCTCTGCACTGCTCTACTCTACTCCACTCCACTCCACTCCACTGTATTCTGTTCCTGTTCCTGTTCCATTCCATTCCAGATATTAGACAGATGCTGGAATGTGTCTTTGTCCACAAAGATGTGCAAGCCATGGTATTCTCTGCAACACTCTGAAGAAGCCAGAGTTGGACTCTGAAGGAGCAGGATGGGAAGACTAGGGAGGCCTTTGAATTGTGTTGATTGGTGAGATAGTGTGCAAATTCTGCAGACAGACGTGGGTGCTCTTTTGGGTATTGTGTTTTTGTTGCGTTTGTCTGCGTGTGGGTTTCTCCCTGCCTCCTCCTCACTTTGATCTCCCAAGGAAAAGCACAATCTTTGCACCTTTTGTCCCTCTGTGGGTTATTACGCAGCGGCAGGGCTGAACATTTTTAGCACTCCTGAAGCATCCCTGCCGCTTGGTTTATCTCTCCGCACTTGGCACTGAATTGGCGGATGCTTTTCCACCCTTCAGTCGCTTCATCCTTTCCCCCTCTGTTCCTCAGCTGACTCAGCTCGGACCCCTTGCTGAGAGAGAACCACATGGGAACGGCCAGAGAAGGCATGACTCTGCTTCCGACAGCACTTGGAAGTGTTAGACATAAACTCTTTAACTCCAGGAACCCACGCTCACAGAACTGATTATTAAACCAGTTGCAGTCCACCACTGATTGTGAGCCACCCAGAGTCCTTTGCTAAGATGGGCAGCTAAAGAAATCAATCAATCAAACAAACAAACAAACAAGAAAGAAAAGAAGGACTAGATGTGACATGATAGCAGTATTCCAATATTTGAGGGGCTGCCACAAAGAAGAGGGGGTCAACGTATTCTCCAAAGCACCAGAAGGCAGGACAAGAAGCAATGGATGGAAACTATCATATTTTTCAGAGTATAAGATGCTCCGGCCTATAAGATGCACCTACCTTTTTTGGTGAGGGAAAAAAAAAAGAAATCTGCCTCTGCCTCCCAGCAATTTTGCCTCGTTGCAGCAAACAGCCTGCTTTACTTTCATTTTCAGCATAGCTTGATTAGCACAAAAAAAAAAAAAAATCTGCTCCCAGCAATTTACCTCACTGCAGCAAGCAGCAGAGGCCCCAGCAAAACAGCTGAGAGCAAAACAACTGAGAGCAAAACAGCTGAGAATCAACTTGTGCTAATTAGGCTCTGCTGAAGCTGAAAGGGGCTGTTTCTGCTTGCTGCAAGGAGGTAAATTGCTGGGAGGCAGAGGCCGGTGGGTGGGCGGGGCTGCTTTCAGTGTATAAGACACATCCAAATTTTCACCCCCTTTTGGGGGGAGGAAGGTGCGTTTTATACTCTGAAAAATACGGTAATCAAGGAGAGAAGCAACCTGGAATTAAGAAGAAACTTCCTGACAGAACAATTAACCAGTGGAACAGCTTGCCTTCAGAAGTTGTGAGTGCTCCATCATTGGAGGTTCTTAAGAAGAGATTGGACAACCATTAAGTCTGAAATGGTATAGGGTCTCCTGCATGAACAGGGAGTTGGACTAGAAGACGTCTGAGGTCTATTCAATCAGCTCTATTCTGATTGAAACAAATAAATTCAGCTTCTTTATGTGATTCTTAAATTCTAGCATACCACCTCTGGAGGAAAGGTAGGGAAAAGAAAAGAAAAAGAAGCATTGACTTCTGACTGCAACCTCTGTTGCAGTAGAATAAGCCATTCGCATCAAATCACAGCTTTTTGCTTTTCCATAATACTATGAACAAGTCATTTTTATAATGATAGAATAGAATAGAATAGAATAACAGAGTTGGAAGGGACCTTGGAGGTCTTCTAGTCCAACCCCCTGCTTAGGCAGGAAACTCTACACTAATTCAGACAAATGGTTATCCAGCATCTTCTTAAAAACTTCCAGTCTTGGAGCATTCACAACTTCTGGAGGCAAGTTGTTCCACTGTTTAATTGTTCTCACTGTCAGGAAATTTCTCCTTAGTTCTAGGTTGCTTCTCTCCTTGGTTAGTTTCCACCCATTGCTTCTTGTCCTTCCCTCAGGTGCTTTGGAGAATAGCTTGACTCCCTCTTCTTTGTGGCAGCCCCTGAGATATTGGAAGACTGCTATCATATCTCTTCTACTTCTTCTCTTCATCAAACTAGACATACCTAGTTCCTGCAACTGTTCTTCATATGTTTTAGCCTCCAGTCCCCTAATTGCTCTTCTCTTCACTCTTTCTAGAGTCTCAACATCATTTTTACATCGTGGCGACCAAAACTGAATGCAATATTCCAAGTGTGACGTTACCAAGGCATTATAAAGTGGTATTAACACGTAAGCTTGATTCTATCCCTCTATGCATCCTAGAACTGTGTTGGCTTTTTTAGCAGCTGCTGTACACGGCTGGCTCATATCTAAATGGTTGTTCACTAGGACTCCAAGATCCCTCTCCCAATTACTACTATTGAGCAAGGTACCACGTATACTGTACCTGTGCATTTTGTTTTTCTTCCCTAAATGTAGAACCTTGTTTTTTTCAGACTTTTTTCACTGTTGATTAGACCGATCTATCAGTCTAACCTGTAAAACTCAAAGTCAGAATTTCATTCTTTTCCACGTCAAGCAAGAAGCTCAGAAGTGGTTTCCACATGGAAACAAAAGTATTTATGTTCTTTTCTTTAATCCAAGTAGTCAATTCAGCCAACTCCGTCAACTTCTGCAACCATTCGTCCATGCTAGGAATCGAAGTGTCCTTCCATTTTTCCACATACAACAGTCTTGCTGCAGGCAACTGACTTTTTAAGCCGTCTACAAGCTTGTAAAAAAAAACCTCCCAAAAGCCTTTGTAATCTAGCATCCTGACTCACCCTAGGGATAAGCAACTGTCTTTGGGGAATACACAAGCACAGACAGAGCAACAATCCTGCTGTCGATGACTCAGAGATAATCAAAAGCGATCAAAATAGCTTAATCTCCAGCAAATGCACCCAGATCTTTTAAAACTGCATAAATAGGTGACCAACTCTGCTCTTACCCTTTCAATTCCAGACTTCAGCTGTGCGCCTTGTTCTCCGTCACACTTAGAAAAGCTTAGAAATACGAAAAGCTATTCAAGTTCTAGCTTTGTGCAAACTCTTGGAAGACCCAGGAAGCTGTCGGTTGGACACCAAAAAAGCAGGTCCAGAAGTGAGGGCCATGGAGAGGTTTAAAACTCCTTTCAAGGCGCAGGAAATGCGATGGTCTTAGAGATGAAGTAAGCTACAGAGAAGAGGAAGTCAACTTACCGTATTTTCCGGCGTATAAGACGACTGGGCGTATAAGACGACTGGGCATATAAGACGACCCTCCTCAGAGCCATTTAAGGCTCATCAGAGCCTTATGGGCTGGTCTGCCTGGTTACAGGAGAATGAGACCCGGCGTATAAGACGACCCCCGACTTTTGGGAAGATTTTTGTGTGTTAGAAAGTAGTCTTATACGCAGGAAAATACAGTATTTTCCAAAGCACCCGAAGGCAAGGCAAGAAGAAATGGTTGGAAACTAACCAAGGAGAGAAGCAACTTAGAGAACAAAGGAGAAAAATATGAAGAACGATTGCAGGAATTTGGTATGGACAGTCTAGTAAAAAGAAGGACTAGGGGAGGCACAACAGCAGTGTTGCAATATCTGAGGGGCTGCCACGAAGAAGAGGAGGTCAACCAGAGGTGGGTTTCAGCAGGTTCTGACCAGTTCTGGAGAACTGGTAGCAGAAATTTTGAGTAGTTCGGAAAACTGGTAGTAAAAAACTCTGATTCATCCTACCCCCATCTATTCTCTGCCTCCCGAGTCCCAGCTGATCAGGAGGGAATGGAGATTTTACAGTATCCTTCCCCTGCCACGCCCACCAAGCCATGCCACACCCACCAAGCCACGCCCACAGAACCGGTAGTATAAAAATTTGAAACCCACCACTGAGGTCAACCTATTTGTTGTGGCCCACCAGCGGCCAGCAGAGATGGCAGCAGATTCAGTGAGGAGGTTGGGGAGGAAAATGGGCCAGTCCTGGAGTCTGGGGAAAGCTCGGACGAGGGCTCTGCGTTGAGGCAGAGAGGGGGCCAAGGCCTTCTGGCAGTTATCAGCTGCCTACGGAGCTAGATATCGGTGAGGCAGAGGAACAGCTGGAGCCTGTTCCCAGTGTGCACATGCGCAGAGCTGCCAGAAGAAAAGAACAGCTAAGAAATCAGGGTTGACTTGGGAGTAAGGCCATGGGTGGATGATGAATGGCCGCTCCCAGAGGGAATAAAAGAGGAGCGAAAGGGGAGTGGGCTTTTGCAGGAAACCATTCATTCATTCAGACGTTTGGTTCAGGAGTGTGAAGATCTGTCCGTGAATCTCAGAGACGCTGTGCCAAGACTTTCCTTGCACAGCACTGCGTTTGGAAAATATTTACATGGCCGCTTTCCAAGGTAGATGAGGTCTGTGGTCATAAATTCACTTTTGAAAGACTGTTTGCCAGGCCTTTGCTGAAGGTGAATGAGAGGAATTCACATCCGTTTAATAAAAGGGGTTTTGTCGGGACCAGGATTCTGCTTTGTGCTTTTCGGGGAAGCTTAGGTGAGAACACTATTCTCCAAAGCACCAGAAGGCAAGACAAGAAATAATGGATGGAAACGGACCAAGGAGGGAAGCAAGCTACATGTAAAGAGAAATTTCCTGACAGTTAGAACAATTAATCTGTTGAACCGCTTGCCTCCAGAAGTTTTAGGTGCTCCATGACTGGAAGCTTTTAAGAAGAGACTAGACAATGATTTGTCTGAAATGGTATAGGGCCTCCGGCTTGAACAGGGGGTTGGACTAGAAGACCTCTAAGGTCCCTTCCAATTCTGATGATGTTCTATGTTTTAAGCTATTTGCCTAGGTCTGCTCTTTAGAGGGGAGCAAAGCTGTTAGGTTTAAAAAAAGGGATTTCATTATACAATGAAAGGGACGCAGTGACTCAGTGGCTAAGACGATGAGCATGTCGATCAAAAGGTTGGCAGTTCAGCAGTTTGAATCCCTAGTGCCGCATAACGGGGTGAGCTCCCGTTACTTGTCCCAGCTTCTGCCAACCTAGCAGTTCGAAAGCAGGTAAAAAACGCAAGTAGAAAAATAGGGACCACATTGGTGGGAAGGTAACAGCCATCCGTGTGCCTTTGGCATTTAGTCATGCTGGCCACATGACTACAACATGACCACGAAGACGTCTTCAGACAGCACTGGCTCTTCGGCTTTGATACGGAGATGAGCACCTCCCCCTAGAGTCAAGAACGACTAGCACATATGTGCGAGGGGAACTTTTATGTTTACCTTAATTGGACAATTCCCATTACAGAAGGACCAAAAAGCATGGAAAAGGTCCATTCATCTCCCATTGTAAAAGTTTTGATTTCAAGAACTGTCTGAAAAGAGACAGTTGGGGCAAAATCAAGCAGACCAATAAGATAAATTTGTTTTAAATGCTCGGTCTCAAAATTCATTGTTGTTGTTTTCAGAGGTAACCATTCTATAGAAACAAGAGATTTCCTGCTGAGGCTAAACATAAATTTTAATTCTATGAGGTTTAACTGTATTTTAAAAAAGCAAAAGAGTTCATTAACACTAAACCGTACAAGTCAATCTCGCCCTTAAAACCTTGGTTGTAAAATGGAAGGAAATAAATGGGGATTCAAACATCAACATAGAATAGTTTCTAAGTGAATTTGTGGGGTTTTGGGTTGTTGTTGTTGTTGTTGTTTTTGCATTTTGAGAATGATTTTGTTCATATTTTGTTTCATATTACATCAATTAATTATATTAATAATTAATTAAATTCTTTTCATTTCATTCTAAATTTCCTCAAGATTTCAACCTTATCCCTTGAGTCGGTACAAATGAATTCTTACTTTCGAATAATCCTCTGTGAAGGAATATGTGGGGTTTATTTCTAGATAGAACCGTCATAAATTCCTGAAGAGTGAGAACACAAACAGTGCACAGGTATTCCTCAACTTACAACCATTCACTTAGTGGACCATTCAAAGTTATAACAGCATTGAAAAAGTGGGTTATGATCACTTTTTCAGACTTATGACCGTTGCAGCCTCCCCATGGTCTCATGAATAAAATACAGATGCTTGACAACTGACTCATATTTATGACGGATGCAGTGTCCCCTTCATGTGACCCCCTTTTAAGACCTTCTGACATGCAAAGTCAATGGGGAAGCCAGATTCACTTAACAACCCTGTCACTAACTGAACAAATTCAATGGTTCGCTTAATTGTGGCAAGAAAGCTCATAAAATGGGGCAAAACTCACTTAACAACAACAAATTTGGGGCTCAGTTGAGGTTGTAAATCAAGAATTACCTGTATTATGTTGAAACAAATGTGTGCATTTTTTTGTTGCCCCTCTGGGTGACTCAAATGGCCAGTGCTCTTGGCATTCTTTGCAGCTGTAAAAACCACAAACAGGAATAAAAAATGAAGGCAATAATATAGCAGAGAAACATGAATGAAAAATAGAAAACAATGATGTGAGGTAGGAAAAGTGGAGATGAATTGTTTTCATTGACGGAAAAGATTCTGTTTGGCTTAGTTGGATGCAATGAAGGCACCAAGCAGATCTTCTGAGGAAAGGCATTGCAAATCAGAGAACTGCTAAGAAAAAAAGGCCTTCCTAAGATTATATTTAATTTTAAGAACATTTATATGGACGCCCAACTCAGTCACAGTGACTCCAGGCAGCTTGAAAAGATAAAATCATCATCATCATCATCATCATCTTTTAATGACCCCATAATCCCTTGCAGAGTGGAATCTGGGCAACTGAATGGAATTCTTGTCACCAATGCAGAGTTAAATATCTGCCTCTAGCTAGGATTGAACTCACAGCCTCCTGATTGTGAGACAAGAGCTCCACCTCTAGGCTACCACACCATTCTGTTGCAAAGATAAAACCCTAGTACAAAATCCAATAATTCCTCACCCTCTGATGACAAGACCAAACACTTGATGGGTTCCATACCACCCTGGGATCTCCAGGCCTGCTGGCCAAGTCATGTCTTAAGGATCTTTTTTGGAAGAGTGTCAAGGTGGGGACCGATCTTATCTCCACAGGGGACCAATCTTATCTTCCACCATAGAGAAGGTATCACCAGATGGACTTCCTTCTCACCAGATGGACAACCAGTTAAATATGACCCAGCAGTGTGTGGCGGCAGCCAACAAAGCCAATGCAATCCTAAATTGCATTAACAGAGGGATACAATCAAGATCAAGGGAGGTACTAATACCACTCTATAAAGCCTTAGTAAGACCACACCTAGAGTACTGCATTCAGTTTGGTCATCACACTATATAAAAAAATGTTGAGACCAGTGGTGGGTTTCAAATTTTTTTACTACTGGTTCTGTGGGTGTGGTTTGGTGGGCGTGGCATGGCATGGCTTGGTGGGCGTGGCAGGGGAAGGATACTGTAAAATCTCCATTCTCACCCCACTCCAGGGGAAGGTTACTGCAAAATCCCCATTTCCTCCCTATCAGTTGGGACTCGGGAGGCAGAGAATAGATGGGAGCGGGGCTAGTCAGACGTGGTATTTACCGGTTCTCCAAACTACTCAAAATTTCCACTACCGGTTCTTCAGAACTGGTCAGAACCTGCTGAATACCACCTCTGGTTGAGACTCTAGAAAGAGTGCAGAGAAGAGCAACCAAGATGATTAGGGGACTGAAGACTAAAACATATAAAGAACGGTTGCAGGAACTGGGCCTGGCTAGTCTAGTGAAGAGAAGGACCAGGGGAGACATGACAGCAATTTTCCAATATTTGAGGGGCTGCCACAGAGAGGAAGGGGGTCAAGCTGTTTTCCAAAGCACCTGAAGGCCAGACAAGGAATAATGGATGGAAACTGAACAAGGAGAGAGGTTCAATCTGGAAATAAGGAGAAATATTCCGACAGTGAGAACAATCAACCCATGAAACAGAAATTGCCTTCGGAAGTTGTGGGAGTTTCAGCATTTGAGACTTTCAAGAAAAGATTGGACTGCCATTTGTCAGAAATGGTGTAGGGTCTCCTGCTTGATGACCTATAAGGTACCTTCCAATTTGTTATCCTTCAGAGAGGAGTCCTATAACATCCCCTGCCTTCCTGCTCTGGTGGGTCACGTTGATATGGCTGGGCAAAGAACACCAGAAAATCTTGAGGCTGGAACAGGCTGAGGCCACATCTAATCTGGAACTCATGTGTCATGTGGTGGCCAAACAGATGCATCCAGGAAAAAAAACCAATGGTGGACAAATGGACACTCGGCCTCTTCTGCAGCTATTCCCTAGCAGCTGATCTTCAAGGCAGGCCATCTGTGCTTTTATAGGGGATGTGAGTGTGTAAACAGCCATCAAGTTGAATAGCCTCTTCCCCAGAGAACATCTGTTGCCATTTGCTGGGAATCTTAAGATATTTCATAGCACCAATTGGTCCCTTCACACACTGCAGTACTTCCTTCTGTTGTCCTGTTACTTAGCTTCCCCCCATTCTATCAATGCTGACCAATGCTGTAAGAAAATCCATGGAACATATTGCCATCTATGGTGGACATGTCCGGCAGCAAAGAAATTTTGGACAAATATAAAGAACTGGCTAGAAAAAATAACAGACCAATCAGGGATGGGTTCTAAAATTTTTAACTACCGGTTCTGTGGGCGTGGCTTATTTTGTGGGCGTGGCTTGATGGTCATGTGACAATTATTTAGGATTTAGCAGAGGTACTGGTCTACCAGGCTTTTAATTGCTTGCAGAGCTGTACTGATCTACCCATTTATTTTTTGCAGATACTGGTCTACCCATTTATTTTTGCAGGCACTGATCTACTCATGTATTTTTGTAGGCACTGATCTACCCATTTATTTTTGCAGGCATCGGTCTACTCATGTATTTTTGCAGGCACTGGTCTACTCATTTGTTTTCTTTTAACACTGATCACCTGTAGGGCGGCCCTTTGAAGCCCCACAAAATTTAAACAGTTTTTTTCCCTCTAGCCATCAGCTGGGATTCAGGAGGCAGCAATAGATTGGGGGTGGGGCCAAATAAAAGGTAAGAATAACATGGGGGTTGAGTGGAGGGGGCCAGGAGGGGTGGGGGAGGTGGGGGGGCAGAACCAGTTTGGTGACGTCATATCGTCACCGCTACCGGCTTGGGGGAACCAGGCCGAACCGGGAGGAACCCACCACTGAGACCAACCAATAGAAAGAAAACTGGAAACATTTTTACTAGGAATATTCACAAGAACATACACCAAAGAAATAAAATATCTGATTTTACACATCATAACAGCAGCATGAATGACATATGCACAAAAATGGAAACAAGAAGAAATACCAACAGATGAAGAAGTGATTAAAAAAAAGTTATAGAATGTACTGAGATGGACAAGTTAACAAAAGTAATTAAAGAAAAAGAAGAGACAGATTATTATATAATTTGGAATAAATGGTATGAATCGCTTGAGACCAGAAATTAAAAATAACATAAATGTGAGAAAACAAAATGTAAAATATGTATACAATAAATATATAATAATGTATAAAATTAAGGTTACTAGGGTTAGAAAGTACATTGTAACCAAGCAATAAGGGGATAACGAAGAAAATGAAATAATATGAGAGATATGGGGGGAAAGATATAGAAAGGAAAGAAGACCACGAAGAAAAGAGGATATATTTATATGTTGTATGTTATGTTTTTGTCATACTGTGTCATAATAAAATATTTTTTTAAAAAAATGCTGACCAATACTTTGAGATCCATTATTATCAAATGAATAACACCGTATATCTGTAGAAAATCAGGAAGAATTGGGAGAGTATATCAATGGAGGGAGGGAGAAAGGCTCCAGGATGTTGATTTGCAAGGGAGATGGATATCGAACAGTGTTTCTCAACACTAAAAAGAGCCTGGTTTAGCTCTGCAGACTAAAGCACTGTAATTAACATCCAGCTATCTGCAATTCGAATCTCCCCAGGCTCAAGGTTTACTCAGCCTTCCATCCTTTCCAAGGTAGGTAAATTGAGGACCCAGTTTGTGGGGACAATAAGCTGACTTTGTATAAATATACAAAAGTATGAAGGCTATTGCTTAACGCATTGTAAGCCGTCCTGAGTCTCCGGAGAAGGGCGGCATATAAATCAAATTAAACAAAAAACAACAACAACTTCAGCGATTTAAAGATCCGTGCACATCAACTCCCAGAACTCCATGGGGTTGGGGCAGTGGTGAAATCCAATTTTTTTTCCTACCGGTTTTGTGGGCATGGCTTGGTGGGCGTAGCAGGGGAAGGATACTGCAAAATCTCCATTCCCACCCCACTCCAGGGGAAGGATACTACAAAATCCCCATTCCCTCCTCACTCCTGGGGGAAGGATATTGCAAAATCTCCATTCCCACCTCACTCTGGGGCCAGCCAGAAGTGGTATTTGCCGGTTCTCTGAACTACTCAAAATTTCCACTGCCAGTTTTTCGAACTGCTCAAAATTTCCACTACCGGTTCTCCAGAGTCTGTCAGAAACTGCTGGATTTCACCCCTGTGTTGAGAAAATTCTGGGAGTTTTTTTTAAAAATTTGATTTATATGCTGCCCTTCTCCAGAGACTCAGGGAGGCTTACAATGCATTAAGCAACAGCCTTCATACTTTTGTATATTTATACAAAGTCAGCTTATTGCCCCCACAAACTGGGTCCTCAATTTACCTACCTTAGAAAGGATGGAAGGCTGAGTCAACCTTGAGCCTGGGGAGATTCGAACTTACAATAATTGCAGACGGCTGGTGTTAATCATAATGCTTTAGTCTGCTGAGCCACCAGGCCCATAGTTGATGTCCATGCATCATTAAACAGTGCTCTAGACCAGGGGTCTCAAAGCTTTGTAAATTTAAGACTTGTGGACTTCAAGTCCCAGAACTCTATGAGGTTGGGGGAATTCTGGGAGTTGAAGTCCATGCCTCATTAAACACTGCTGTAGACCAGGGATCTGCAGCCTTGGCAAGTATAAGACTTGTGGACTTCAACTCCCAGAGTTCCTCAGCCAGCTGGCAACTTTAAGACGTGTGGACTTGTTCCGCATACAGTATGCATTTCAGTTTTTGCTGAAAGAAAATAAAAAATATGGGTATGATGAGGCCTGGGCCTCAACGGCAGTCTTAATTTTTGAGATTTGGAGAACAGCCTGGTTTCTTTCCGTTGAGTAAGATTTACTAGGTTGAGTAGAATAGATTTGAACAGAGCGTGCGTAACTTCTCCACTGATGACAAGAGACGTTAAAGCTGCTTATTCTTGATTGGATTGAGCTTTCTTTAGCTCCCCATTAGAGCAATCCAGCCCTAGAACAAAATTGCCAAATATAATATTTTTCATTCTGTTTTTTTTTCCACTTGGATTTTGATTGGAGAAAAAATTGTAGGAAAATTGATGGGCAAAAGAAATACGTCAATACACTGTTCCCTATTAGACTTTGAAAGGTGTATCTTGGCTGGCCATCGGAGGACTAAAGCTGTAATATTAATATTTCTGTCTAAGTATGAATTAGCACTATCAGTAGGTTCTCATAACTTCCTTGATCAGGTTTGCTAAACACCTAGCCAGTGCATTCAGATCAAATGCTAAGCTGTTCTAAAGTTAACTTCCTATACTATTTGTTTACATGTATGTGCTCTGCATATTCAGAAAATAATTAATTTGGTCCTTCGGGGAAGCACATGTTGTATGAATACAGGAAATGCTTCATAGGATGCTGCGGATTTTGGAAAGTTTGTATGGGTTACAATCAAGGCTCCACTTAACCTATCTGCAAGCCCTGGAGTTTTAAGTTATATACCTTTGATAGAAAAGGATAAACAGGATAAAGGATAAAAATAATGAAACAGTTCATTGTTTTCTAATGGCTCTACACCGCCCTGAGTCCTTTGGGAGAAGGGCGGTATAAAAATCTAATAAAATCAAAAAATCAAAATCAAATCAGTCAGTCAGTCAGTCAGCCTCTCTCTCGTGAGTGAGCAAGAGAAAGAGTGAGCTTTCTCTTGCTCACTCAATTTACCTCTCTCTTTCTTTCTCTCTCTAACCTTCTCTTTCTCTCTCTCTCTCTCTCTCTTCTCTCCCTCCCTCCCTCCACCTTCTTCTTCCTCTTTCTTCACTCTTTCTCCTTCCTTTGCACCCCCAACCACCTCCCGCCCCCATCTCTCCCCCTCCCTCCCTGAATAGCCTGATCTGAGCAGAGGCAAAAGGCTGAAATTTTTAGCTCTCTGGGGTGTGAAAAGAAAGTAGACATATGAAAGCTAGCCAAGGCTTAACAGATCTTTTTTCTTATGCTTTGGTGCCAAATATATAGAATCTCTGAATTTTCAAAGTTTCCCACTCAGCTTTGGTAACCTGATCAGTAGGATTTAGGAGGAGACTTTAGACCTGGCCAATTAGCGCTGGACCTGATGAGAGAAAATGTCTCAGAAAACACTTGTCAAGCAGAAATCAGCTAATGCTTTTTGGCTCTGTCATTTTTTAAAAAAAATAATTTAATTTATATGCCGCCCTTCTCCAGAGACTCAGGGCGGCTTTCAATGCATTAAGCAATAGCCTTCATACTTTTGTATATACCTGCTTAGTAGGGCTTTCTCCCCCCCTAAGCGGTGTTCTTTTTTTTTATACAAAGTCAGCTTATTGCCCCCACAATCTGGGTCCTCATTTTACCTATCTTGAAAGGATGGAAGGCTGTTATTTTAGGAATAACAGTTCACCTGGAAGAGAGCCTAAATCCCATCATCAAGAAGGGAAATGGCGGACCGATTCTGTTGTGATTAGGAACCAACTATGAATGTCTCCAACCCAAACAATCCATGGCTATCATAACATCAGCATGTATTAGATAGGTCTTCCTATCTAATTATAAGCAAGGGTTGGGGTCCACCCCATAAATTGGGATTCTCTCAAGAGTCCCTGGCTTGAGCCTTCCCCATCGAAAGTGTTGGAAGAAATGTCCACCTGGGTTCAGTTCCAGTGGGGAGAAAGACACTGGAAACACGGAGACTGCTTGGAAAGATGGTTTAATGGTGGACAGGATCACATGGTTTTGAGTTCCTGGGCAAAAAGGCACATGGGTGTGAGAGAGATTTATACCCTCTGTTGGGCTTTGAATTTGTATTCTGATTGGTTGTCAGACTCCCATGGGGCCATGCAGGGGGAACTTTGTAGGTTGTCTTAGTCCCAGGCTTGGTTGAGCCTTGCTGGGTGATGTAATCTCCCCAGGTGCCATGTGGTGATTTCTGTTGCTAGATGGGTAGAGGGCTAATCCTACTTTTGTTGGATTTTGGGTGAGGGCATTTGCTTATGAATAGACCTAGCTATCTCTTCATCTCTTAAGCGCTGACATCTGCTGTGGGCTTTTGAGAGTGTGGGAGCTATTAAGAGTGAGCCTGCTTCCTTCTTAAAAAACATGTTTCTCCCTTTCTCATCCAGGGAGGTATAATATTCTGCCTTTTTAATATTTCCTAGAATATTTCATTTTCCTAAGAGAGGGGTGGGTGCTAACTTCCTACAAAAGGTTCCAGATGAATTGCTAGTCTAGTGAATAGAAGGACTAGGGATGACAGGAGAGCAGGCTTCTAATATTTGAGTGGCCACCCCAAAGAAGTTCCTTCCAGTTGAATTGGTAAATCCTGCCTTAGCCACAAAAGACAGCTGGGTGGCATTGGACTAATGAACCAGGAGATGGTGAGTTCTAGTCCCACCTTAGTCAGTAAAGCCAGCTGGATGACGTGCCCAAGAGAGGGTGAGTTCTCATCCCACCTTCGATATAAAAGCCAGCTGGGCGACTTTGGGCCAGTCCCTCTCTCTCAATCTGCCCCACCTCACAGACTTTTTGTTGGGTGGAAAATTAGAAAGAAGAAGGAGTATTACATGTGTTCTCCAATTTGAGTTATTTATAAAAGTAATAAAAGCAAGCAAGAAAAAAACAAACCAAAGAACCAAAGAAAAAGAGAAAGAAAGAAAAAGAGAAAGAGAAAGGAAGAGCGAAAGGTGGATTAAAAATCTTATCAATAAATAGAATAATTTTTTTAAAAAAATTTGATTTATATACCACCCTTCTCCGGAGACTCAGGGCGGCTTACAATGCGTTAAGCAATAGCCTTCATACTTTTGTATCTTTATACAAAGTCAGCTTATTGCCCCCACAATCTGGGTCCTCAATTTACCCACCTTAGAAAGGATGGAAGGCTGAGTCGACCTTGAGCCTGGTGAGGTTCGAACTTACAGTAATTGCAGACAGTTGGAGTTAATCACAATGCTTTAGTCTGCTGAGCCACTTATTTAAGCAAAAAACATTCCCTTCCCTTTAGAACAGAACAGAACAGAACAGAACAGAATAGTAGAGTTGGAAGGGACCTTGGAGGTCTTCTAGTCCAACCCCCTGCTTAGGCAGGAAACACTACACCACTTCAGACAAAGGGTTACCCAACATCTTAAAAACTTTCAGTGTCGGAGCATTCAAAACTTCTGGTGGCAAGTTGTTCCACTGATTAATTGTGCTAACTGTCAGGAGATTTCTTTGGTTCATTTCCTTTTGGTGACAAACCCATAATGTTCTTGAGGACAACCCAACAGTTGGGGGTTACAAAAGTCTGGATTTGGGGTGGGTGGGTGGGGTTGAGGTGGGAGGGGAGACGCTTCTCACAGAGCCCCCCCCCCATTTCCTTTAATTTCTGATACCAGTTGGAGAAAGGAGAAGGCCGGGAAGCCAAGCAGCCCGCCAGGGTGTCTCATCCTGCCCCACCAGGGCCCTGGCAGGGCGGAATAGTTTCTCCTTTTGCAACAGCTGCAGATTTAGGAGCCTCTATTCCAAGGTCTCAGCCCCAGAGAGAGAAATTTGATTCCGAATTGCAAGGAGACGCTTGGAAATCTGTTCCAGCCAGAGATCCACTTTCAGCGGCAGAAAGACTGCTCTGTGGAAGCTTTCTATTTGCTCTTTGTAGTCGTCTGGAGAAGCTGCTGCTCCTTGTGAAATACGAGACACTTTTGACTGACTCTCCTCCCCCTCTCTCCCTCCCCATCTCTTCCTCCTCCTCCTCTTCTTCTTCTCCTCTTCTTTCTCCTTTCTTCTTCTTCCTCTGTCTTGTCTTCTCTCATTCTTTCATTCTTTCTCTTTTTCTCTCTCCACCCCATCTCTCTCTCTCTCTTCCTCCCTCCCTCCCCATCTCTTCTTCTTCTTCTTCCTGTCTTGTCTTCTCTCATTCCTTCTCTTTCTCTCCCCTGCCCCATCTCTCTCTCTCTCCCTCCCCCCTCCCCATTTCCTCCTCTTCTTCTTCCTGTCTTGTCTTCTCTCATTCTTTCATTCTTTCTCTTTTTCTCTCTCCACCCTATCTCTCTCTCTCTGTGTCTCTCTCTCTCTTCCTCCCTCCCTCCCCGTCTCTTCTTCTTCTTCTTCCTCTGTCTTGTCTTCTCTCATTCTTTCATTCTCTTTCTCTCCCCTCACCCCAGCCCACCTCTCCCTCCCTCCCTCCCTCCCCATCTCTTCCTCCTCCTCCTCTACTTCTCCTCTTCTTCTTCCTTTCTTTTTCTTCCTCTGTCTTGTCTTCTCTCATTCCTTCTCTTTCTCTCCCCTGCCCCATCTCTCTCTCTCTCCCTCCCCCCTCCCCATTTCCTCCTCTTCTTCTTCCTCTGTCTTGTCTTCTCTCATTCTTTCTCTTTTTCTCTCTCCACCCCATCTCTCTCTCTTCCTCCCTTTTTCCCCATCTCTTCTTCTTCTTTCTTTGTCTTGTCTTCTCTCATTCTTTCATTCTCTTTCTCTCCCCTCACCCCAGCCCACCTCTCCCTCCCTCCCTCCCCATCTCTTCCTCCTCCTCCTCTACTTCTCCTCTTCTTCTTCCTTTCTTTTTCTTCCTCTGTCTTGTCTTCTCTCATTCTTTCTTTTTCTCTCTCCACCCCATCTCTCTCTCTCTCTGTCTCTCTTTCTCTCTTCCTCCCTCCCTCCCCATCTCTTCTTCTTCTTCCTCCTCTGTCTTGTCCTCTCATTCTTTCATTCTCTTTCTCTCTCTCCACCCCATCTCTCTCTCTCTTCCTCCCTCCCTTCTTCCCCATCTCTTCTTCTCCTTTCTTTGTCTTGTCTTCTCTCATTCTTTCATTCTCTTTCTTTCCCCCCACCTCCCCCCATTTCTCTCTCCCTCCCTCCCCATCTCCTCCTGCCCGCCTCCTCTTCTACTTCTCCTCCTCCTAGTAACAAATTTTAGATTTCACCACTGCTCTAAAAGGATGCAAATGATCAGCTGTCTGCAAGGAGTATAAATCCTTCCATTCCTCACTATCCAGAGCTGAAGAAGCTCCTTGGATGAGAAGCAAAACATCTTCAAACCCAGCCACCCACTCCCCAGAAAGTCCATTTGCCTCCTGAAAAAGCACCTTTTAGACATTGCTATGCAAGGTAGTTGATGGCAGTGTATTTAATGATTTTTTTTTGCCACAGTTGTTAAGTGAATCACTGCGGTTGTTAAGTGAATCATGTGGTTGTTAAGCAAATCCGGCTCCCCCCACTGATTTTGCTTATCGGAAGATGGCTGGGAAAGTCACCGAGGGTGCCTGCAAAACACAGATTTTCATTATCACATCATAACGATCTATCTGATCTGCCAAATTAGCCAACGTCAGGGGGAAAAAAATCGGCCAACTATCTTTGGATGGATTGAATGAGTTTACACATGTTTGATTATTTCTGTTTGTGTTGAATTTCTCAATTTCCTGGCTAGGGCAAAGCAATGAAAAAACTGTTGCAATGCTTTCTTTTTTTCTTTCTTTCTTTCTTTTTTTAATAAAGATGATTCTCGAAAAAAACTCCAAGCTGATATTTTTATATTCCGCAGCTACAGAAGGAATTTTTTCACCTGTTATTAATAACTGACAAATTTGGAGATGGAAATATAATTGAAATGGCGGAAAGGACCCTTCCAGAGAAAAAAGCAGAGAAGGAAGGGAGGGGGAAAAAAATCCATTTCTAATTAAAACTCTTTTTTGGAATTCCAAGGAGTCAAAATTATAATTACTGGTCCTGGAAGCTGTCCAGACATTAATAGAGTCCCTTTAACCTTGGAGAAACCTTACAGGAGATTTTTTTTAAAAAATTATGTGCAGTTTAGACATTGGGAATTTAGATGCATTGCAGAAAGTAAAGTTTCTCTTTGAGTTTAAAGAGGTGGGAATGAGGAAGGGGAGAAATTTTGAACGAGTCTTGGTAGGAGCCTGGATAGCTCTGCATACTAAGCACCCTAATTAACATCCAGCTGTCTGCAATTACTCCATATTCGAATCTCACCAGGCTCAAGGTTGACTCAGCCTTCCATCCTTTCTAAGGTAGGTAAATTGAGGACCCAGTTTGTGGGGGCAATAAGCTGACTTTGTATAAAATATACAAAAAGTATGAAGGCTATTGCTTAACGCATTGTAAGCCGCCCTGAGTCTTCGGAGAAGGGCTGCATATAAATCAAAAAAAAAAAAAAAAAGGTCTAGCATTAGAGCCAGAGGACAATATTACAAGTAGTTCTCCACTTACGTCCGGTCACTTAGCAACCGTTTGAAATTACGACAGTTCTCCCTGGAGCTATTTAAGATCTAGATTTGAAGTTCTGATGGTTCTCCCTCATTGGTGGGATGCTGTTGGTTTAACAACCAGTTCGGTGAGCGTGCTCTTTGCATGTGGCGCCCGTGTCCCTAAGGACCTGGGTACTTATGAGACCACCTTCTGCCACCGTTGGCCTCCCACCGGACAATACGCTCCCACAGAGAGGGACTCCTCAGGGTGCCGTCGGTCAAACAATGCCGACTGGTGGCCCCCAGGGGGAGAACCTTCTCTGTGGGGGTACCCACCCTCTGGAACAAGTTGCCCCTGGAGATACGTATGATTCCCGACCTACGTACCTTTTGCCGTGCCCTTAAGACTTTACTGCTCCAATAGGCTGGGCTGACTAAATAAGGAATTTGAATGGGTGTTTTAGTTTTTGAGTTTTTAATATAGGGCCAAATTATTTAATATGTTTTAAACTGTTTTTAAATTTTGTGATGTATGTGGTTTTACTATGGCTGTGCACCACCCTGAGTCCCTCGGGAGAAGGGCGGTATAAAAATTGAAATAAATAAATAAATAAATAAATAAATAATAAATCAGCTGTGTTGCACGATTGAGATGAACTACAAAGCAAGAAATAAAGGACAGGATAGAGGGGGGGCTGGGTGGGCGGGGCCAACTGATCATCAGAGCTACTGGTTTGCCTAAACTGATCCGAACCGGCTGAATTCCACTCCCCGCTGTCATGTGACTGCATTTTGGGAGCTGGGCAGTCATACTTTGGAAAAAGCGCAAAGAAGAGCAGCTAAGATGATTAAAGGCCTGGAGACTCAACCATATGAAGAACGATTGCAGGGATTGGGTTTGGCCAGTCTAGAGAAAAGAAGGACTGGGGGGGACACGATAGAGCAGTGATGGCTAATCTTTTTGCCATCGTGTGCCAGGAAGCAGGGGGCCAGAGGGGGGTTTGTGTGCACACGTACCCACACCCATAATTCCATGCGCCCTGCCCTGCACATGTGACCCCCCTCTCTCCTCCCACTCAGCACGCGATGGCCCGGTAGACCTGTTTTTCTTTCTCACTTGGCTCCAGATCCTCTCTATGCATCTGGGGAGGGCAAAAACAGCCTTCCCCACCCCCTCAGAGGCCCCCCCGGAGGCCCGAAATGCCCCATTTCCCAACTTCCGGTTGGACAGGAAGTGGCTTTTTTGCTGTCCCCAGCCTCCAGAGATGCAGGAGCTGAGCTGGCGTGCCAGGCGACATGGCTCTCCGTGCCGCCTGTGGCACGCGTGCCATAGGTTCACCGTCATGGTGATAGAGTAGTCTAATATTTGAGGGGCTGCCACAAAGAGGAGGGGGTCAATTTATTTTCCAAAGCACCAGAGAGCAGGGCAAGAAACAACGGATGGGAACTAATCAAGGAGAGAAGCAACCTGGAATTCAGGAGAAACTTCCTGACAGTGAGGACAATTAACCAGTGGAACAGCTGGCCTCCAGAAGTTGTGGGTGGTCCATCACTGGAGGTTTTTAAGAAGAGCTTGGACAGCCATTTGTCTGAAATGGCATATGGCTTCCTGCTTGAACAGGGGGTCAGACTAGAAGACCTCTAAGGTCCTTTCCATATCAATTCTGATTGATTGATATATATATCCATTTGCAACACATGACTGTGTTTTATAACAGATTTGTCAAGAACTAGCATCTAGAGTAGAGAATAGAGCTGGAAGGGACCTTTGAGGTCTTCTAGTCCAACTATCGGTTTTCAGGAAAATTAGACCCACAGTGAGCCATTGGTTCTCTTAATGACCCCGGTCTTTGCTTAACGACGGTTAGGATCACTTTATCAACACCACAGTGTTCGCTTAAGGACCACTGCCAAAAAGGTTGTAAAATCAGGTTGGTCGTGTGGGTGATCTGACTTATGACTGACATGAGTTACGACCCCAATAGACAAGCTCCATGATGGTTATAACTCCAGAACTCCTTGTAATACATTTTTGACAAGCCTCAATGACGTTGACTTTGTTTTGAATTTTGTGCTACATGAACCCCCTTGTGTTCATAATTGAGCCAATTGAAATGACTGAAGTACAGGTAGTTTTTTTTTTTTTTTAAATTAGATTTATATGCCGCCCTTCTCCGGAGACTCAGGGCGGCTTACAAGGCGTTAAGCAATAGCTTTCATACTTTTGTGTATTTATACAAAGTCAGCTTATTGCCCCCACAACTGGGTCCTCAATTTACCTACCTTAGAAAGGATGGAAGGCTGAGTCAACCTTGAGCCTCGAACTGGTGTAATTGCAGACAGCTGGATGTTAATAACAGGCTATTCAGCCGGTTGAGCTATCTGAGGCACCCTCGATGTACGACGTACGACCACAATGGAGCCCAACATTTATGTTGCTAAGTGTTCTGCCCCAAAGAATGCAGCACACACAAAGTCTGTACAAACCTTAGTTTACTAAATTAGATCAGTCTTTTTCAAACAAAGGCTGTTAATTAACTTTCTTAACAGCCTACAAGAATCCAAAGAATAATAATCGTAGTCTTACTATGGTTGGCAGAAAGCCCAGAAGCAATTTGCAGGAAACAGATAAGAGAACTAAGATCAGGACGTGAAGGAGAGTGAATGAAGTTGTTCCCTGCAAATTGCCTCAGTTGTCATCCTTCCTTAAATAGGCTAAGGGAGTGGCCAATTCTTACTCTCCCAAGCCTTACTCTCGAGGAGATCTCCTCCTGAGGAACCACTCCTGCCTTTTGGCAGCTCTGTGCGCCCGTGCATCGAGAAGAGGCTCCTCCTCTTCTTCCTCTTCACTTATAGGAGGTTCTGGAGGTTCTGAAGGCCCTGGCTGAATCCCCGCCTCTGGCACCACCTCTTCTCCAGCCTCCTCATTGTCTGACTTGAGCGCCAGTTGCACAGGCTGCTGGCACAGCACACCAGCCTCCTCGCTGTCTGAATCAGTTACAAACTGCATAGGCCGCTGATGGGCCACAACACTAAGTGAGATATTTATTAAATGAATTTTGAGCCATTTTACGACTTTTCTCGCCACAGTTGTTAAGTGACCAGTTGTAAATAAAAAACGGTAATACGTTATTTTCTTCATTGTCATTGTAACTTTGAACCGTCACTAATTGAAAAGTTGTAAGTCAATCTGTATAGGACTTATGCAGGCGTTAGCTCACATCACATTGTATTTTTTAGAAGTGCGGAAATGTGAGGAAATATGTAGGTGTTCATCAGATCTTCTGTACATATAAACTGTAATTAGATAAATGTAATTTTGAGCAAGATTAAATAAAATTGCTTGCTCTGGGCTTCCTCATTGCTTTTCTATGTTTTGACAACTTTGAGGAGGATAAATTCCATCTTTGGAAAAAGCAACCTGAAAACGTTGCCTCTGGCTTCATCAGCAGAAAAACAGTCAACATGGTTATTGAATTAATCCATTTTCTGAGTTCGCGCAATACTTTCCCCTGAATCTTGAACTAATGAAGCAGGTTGAATTCACAAGCTGCAAAAAGACTGATCAATGATAATACCAATTTTACCATGAGCTAAAAATACAATTGCAAAACCTTTCATGCATGTTCAGGTAGGCCTCGGCTTATGACCGCAATGGAGCCAAAAATTTGCTCCTAGTTGGCCTAGTAGTTGCGAGACAGTTGTTAAGTGAGTTTTGGCCCCATTTCTTGCCACAGTTGTTAAGCGAATCTGGCTTCCCCACTGAATTTGCTCGTCAGAAGATTGCCAAAGGAGATCACGTGACTCCAGGACCCTGCAACTGTCATAAATATGAAAACGTCTGAATTTGGATCACGTGACCATGGGGATGCCATGGGGATCATGGGGATGCTGCAATCGTTGGAAGCGTGAAAAATGACTTTTTTCACTGCCCTTGTAACTTTGAACAGTCACTAAACAAATGGTTGCAAGCAGCGATGGGATCCAGCCGGTTCAGGCTGGTTCGGGAGAACCGGTTGTTAAATGGCTGGCTGGCCCCGCCCCTCCCCTCCCCTTCCAGGAGTCCCCATGTGCCCCATTTTGGCTCCAAGGTAAGTTCAGGGAGGCCTACTAGCCCCAAAATGGGGCACAGGGGGGATGCGGCCCAGCCCTCTGCAGCCCGTTTTTGCTCCCAGGAGGCTGCAGGGTGGCCTACTAGGCCAAATATGGGGCACACGGGGGGGGGTGATCGATCCCGCCCCCCGAGGCCCATTTTTGCTCCCAGGGGAGTGCAGGAGGCAGAGTGCTCCCTGTCACACCCCTTAGCCACACCCACTATTGCCATGCCCACCCAGCCAGTCATTAGGACAGAGAACCGGTTGTTAAATTATTTCAATCCCATCACTGGTTTCAAGTTAAGGAGTATATATACTTATGTAGGCCATGTTATCTGTGTGTGTTTTTTCACCTTTCTGATTCTAGGGCAACCCAAAAGATAATCAGTCTCTACCTGATCCCCATCAGTTTTCAATTCTGCTTTTCCCACAAGCTATTTATTGCTCTGGGAATAGAACAGATCTTTTTGGTTTCACTTTGATGGTAGCTGTTCACCATAACCTTTGGGCAAAACATAAGATACTAGCATGGCTTTATTTTATGAAGGCCCTGTAAAAAATGAACTCACCTTAAGGGAATTCCGGGGAAGGATAAAATGAGAGCATTTAGAAATGGTAAGGATGCAAGAGGAACATGGATATAAAACAGGGATGTTCCCAACCATAGTTTAGTAAATCTAGAGTCACTCAGCTCAGCTTAGTTCAAGTCAAGTAAATTCATCTTACCTCAGCTCAACTAAACTGAAGACAGCTCCACGCAAGCCAAGTCAACTCAGCTCAACTCAGCTCAGCTCAGCTCAATTCAAGACGGTTTAGCTCAAGCCAAGTCAACTTAACTCAGCTCAAGTCAAGTCAGCTCTGCTCAAGTCAACTCAGGACAACTCTCAGCTCAGCTCAGCTCAGCTCAACTCAGCTCAACTCAGCTCAACTCAGCTTAGTTCAGCTCAATTCAATTCAACTCAACTGAACTCAACTCGAGAGGTCAAGCCAAGTCAATTTAGTTCATCTCAATTCAGCTCAGCTCAGCTCAACTCAGGACAACTCTCAGCTCAACTCAAATCAGCTCAGTTCAGTTCAGTTCAGTTCAGCTCAATTCAATTCAGTTCAATTCAACTCAACTCAGCTCAGCTCAGCTCAGCTCAAGGAGCTCAAACCAAGTCAGCATAGCTCAGCTCAACTCTACTCAAGACAGTTTATCTCAAGCCAAGTCAACTTATTTCAGCTCAACTCTACTCAAGACAGTTTAGAGGCTGTACTTTCTGAGAATGCTCAGGAAGATAAATCTATCTCAGCATCTACTTCTGTCCTACTATCGCAGCACCATTGAGAGTGTCCTGACATACGGCATTCTTGCATGGCATGGGAACAGCTCTGTAGCGACAAAAAAGCTCTACAGAGAATCATTAAAACTGCCCAGAATATTATCGGACTCCAGCTACCAGCCCTGGACAACATCTTCGAATCTTGCTGTTTGTAGAAGTTGCATAACATTCTCAGAGACTCTTCCCATCCTGCTTACAATCTTTTTGGACTGTTGCCTTCTGGAAGAAGATACAGAACAATTAAAACTCGGACCACACATTTTCTGAATAGTTTTTATCCCAGAGCTATAATTGCACTCAACAATGAACTAAAGATCCACCATCAGTGAACTGTTGGACAGTATTACTTGGTCTGTTGTGTGGATGTTTGGGTGGTTTTAGGGATGGGGAATTGTGGTGGGTGGGAGTGTGTTTGGGGATTATGTGTGTGGGACCTGGTCTTTGGGTGTCAAGTAAATTTCGTGGTTCGTGTATACACAGTATACACATACAATGACAATAAAGTTTGTTTGTTTGTTTGTTTATTTATTTATTTATCTCAAGCCAAGTCAATTTAACTCAACTCAACTCAAGACAGCTCAATTCAGTGCAGTTCAGTTCAATTCAACTCAACTGAAATTAATTCAACTCAAAGCAGCTCAAGTCAAGTCAGGTCAAGTCAGCTAACTCAGCTCAGCTCAACTCAATGCATTTCAACTCAGCTCCTCTGCCTGCCTGTGCATGCTTAAAACCAGAGAAGAAAGCTACAATGTTAGCCGTAAAATTAGCTTAGTGTGGTTTAAGGAGGAAATGTGTGCGGTTAAATAAAATTGATTTGTGGAAGACAAAACAGTGGGATAAGACCACTTAAATCATGGCTGAGGGTGAGATAAAGACAGCATCACAAGCAGGGGGTTAACACTGAATTCTCCAAATTGTAGAGACAATGTTTGAACACTGCAAGTGAGGGGAAGTCATTGCCATGTCCGGAGCCAAATCCTACTTAACAAATTGCTGTTGCAATACAGCAATTTAATCCGTGAGTATGCAAGGGCTACAGAAGACAAGATGGGTGGGAGTGGGGTCTAATTTTAACCGATCTCTGTTCCTTTGGCATTTGACTGCAGCTGCAAGCAATGTTGAGGGATCTTATTGCACAGGAAGAACGATGCACAGCTGGGAAGGAAGGCAGGAAGACACAAGCGGACGGATGTCTTAAGAGAAACCCAGGACAACTGACGCTGTCACAAGTGGGCATCTGGACTTGCCAAGAGGATTGGGTTCCAGCAGTTGGCCACAAATGCGGGAGGGGTCTCCCCAACTCCGGTCAAACCAGCATGTGCCATGAAGCATCAGAGGAGAGAAGCAAATGTCCAACTGCATAGGAAGCAGCTGCCAAGAAGGCAGAGACTTTAGTATGGAATCAAGTTCATGTGAAGTGTTAGGACTGCTACCGTGTTTCCCTGAAAATAAGACCCTGTCTTATATTTTGTGAACCCTGAAATAAGCGTTTGGCCTTATTATTTTGGGGTGCGTGGAGCAAGACGGGGCTCCTCTTGCCGTTTTACCTGATTTCCAGCTCTGTCTCCCTAACCCTAACCAGAGGAAATGGAGATCGGCTGCTCATGTGTTTAAATATATTTGGGGTGGGCCTATTTTTTTGGGGGGGGTTATTTTAGCACATGTGCTCAAAAGCCTGATTGGGCTTATTATTACGGGATGTCTTATTTTCGGGGAAACAGGGTACATAATACCTCGGTAAGGCCACATTTGGAATACTGCATCCAGTTTTGGCTGCCATGATATAAAAAAAGATGTGAAAACTCTAGAACTGGGGTCAGCAACCTTAAACATTCGAAGAGCTATTTGGACCCGTTTCCCACAGAAAACACCGGGAGCCACAAAAAGCTTCTGACATCTAAAATGAAGATAACACTGCATAGTATCGTTTTTTACCTTTATGCTACGTATTAAAAAAAACCTATAGTCGTGATGGCGAACCTATGGCACAGGTGCCACAGGTGCCACGCGAGCCATATTGGTTGGCATGCGAGCTCAGCTCCGACACACATGCGTGTGCCAGCCTTTTTTTGGGCCTTCTGGGCCCACCAGAAGTCAGGAAACACACTGTTTCCGGCCTCCAGAGGGCCTTTGGTGTGAGGGACACTGTTTTTGCCCTCCCCAGGCTCCTAGAAAGGCTCTGGAGCCTGGGGAGAGCAAAAAATGGGCTAATGGGCCTACTGTGCCCTCATGTGCCAAAAATGGGGGAAGCATGGGGGGGCAGGGCGCATAGAATTATGGATGTCGGCACGCGTCGTGGGACCCCACCACACTCCCCCCACTTTTGGCATGCGATGGCAAAAAAGGTTAGCCATCACTGACCTATAGTGTGTTGCATTTATGTACTCAATGAACGGCTAAAGAGAAAACAAAATTTGCATTTCTGCATGCAACAAAAACATTTTGAACTCTGAAAAAAAAAAGATGGGTCGAAAAGCTCAATAAATCGCATGCTGGCAGATGTTGCACATTGGCGGCTGTGATGCATGTTTTGAGCGACAAGGAGCCACAGCAGAGGGACGAAAGAGCCACATGTGGCTCCAGACCCCTGCTCTAAGAGCAACGAAGATGATTAGGGGACGGGAGGCTAAAACTTATAAAGAATGGTTGCTGGAATTGGGTATGTCTAGTTTAATGAAAAGAAGGACTAAGGGTGACATGATAGCAGGTTTCCAATATTTGAGTGGCCACCACAAAGAAGAGGGGGCCAAGCTATTCTCCAAAGCAGTTCAAGGCAGGGCAAGAAACAATGGATGCAAAATCATCAAGGAGAGAAGCAACCTGGAACCAAGGAGAAATTTCCTGATAGTGAGAACAATTAACCAGTGGAACGGCTTCGCTCCAGAAGTTGTGGGTGGTCCATCATTGGAAGTTTTTAAGAAGAGATTGGATAGTCATTTGTCTCAAGTGGTATAGGGCAGGGGTGTCAAACTCAAGGCCTGCGGGCCAGATGCAGCCTGCAGGGTGCTTAGATCTGGCCCACGGGGCCGCCCTGGAAACAGTGGAGGAGCAGGCCCACAGTGCCTCTGCCAGCAAAAATGGAGCTCATTTTCTTTGGCAGGGGGTTGCAGAAGACTGTTGCAACTGAAAATGGCGCCATGAGGCTGCACACAACCCACCCGAGCTCCATTTTCCCTGGCAGAGGGTTGCAGGAGACTGTTGCAACTGAAAACGGAGCCACGAGGCTGCACACGGCCCATCTGAGCTCCCTTTTTGTTGGCAGAGGCCGTCGCAGCTGAAAACGGAGCTCGGGAGCCCATTTTCATTGGCAGAGTGCTCGGGCCATCACAGGCACCGACATGAGTTATGTCAAGCTGGCCACACCCACTCTGGCCACACCCACTCCAGCCTTCCCCCCGCCCCGAGGTCAAACACAACCCTGATGCGGTCCTCAATGAAATTGAGTTTGATACCCCTGATATAAGATCTCCTTCTTGTGCAGGGGGCTGGACTTGAAGACCTCCAAGGTCCATTTTTCCAGTCTGTTATTTTGTTCTGTTCTGGCCCAAAGAACAGCAGTGCAATCAATGATGGCCCAGAGTTTAGTCTTTGCTGGAGGGAGTGTTAGAGATGCTCCTATTCAAGAAGGCCCACAGTGCTGTAAAAGAGAACTGCTGAAGGAACTGCAGGGAAGAAGATGGAGAGAACTTTGGCCCCGTTGCCCAGCATTTGCTTGTTCCACTTTGAGTTTAAAAAGCAAGGTCTCTTTGCAGTCAACCATAAGTCAGTGGATTTCATGGTTACCCTCAGCCATTTGGGGAAAACAGGTTGGCTGCTATTCAGCTTCGCCCATGTCAGAGAGGGGGAAGATGTGGGCATTGACAATGGAGACCTTTGCCATTGAAATTGCATGAGAGAACAGGAGGGAAGCCCAAGAGAAACTCTGAAAGCCAACTGCCCCCGTCCACTTTTAAAAATAGCTGTAGCTCCAAAGAACCGCTCCCTGTTGGATGAGGCCCCATTCCTTGAACCAACACCCATGGCCTCCACTGACAATGGGAAACTTTCCTTCATCCCTTCCTCCACCCTTATTTCTTCTCCCTTCCTTCCTTCCTCCATCCCTCCGTCCCTATTTCTCCTTCCTTCCTTCCTTCCTTCCTTCCTTCCTTCCTTCCTTCCTTCCTTCCTTCCTTCCTTCCTTCCTTCCTCTGTCCCTCCATCCCTATTTCTCCTTCTTTCCTTCATCCCTCCCTCTCCCTTTCTCCTTCCTTCTCCTTCCCACTGCCTTCTGTAGGAAGCTAGCACCCACCCCTCTCCTAGAAGAATGAAATATTCTAGGAAATATTAAAAAGGCAGAATATTATACCTCCCTAGATGAGAAAGGGAGAAACATGTTTTTAAGGAAGGAAGCAGGCTCACTCTTAATAGCTCCCACAGCAGATGTCAGCACTTAAGAGATGAAGAGATAGCTAGGTCTATTCATAAGCAAATGCCCTCACCCAAGATCCAACAAAAGTAGGATTAGCCCTCTACCCATCTAGCAACAGAAATCACCACATGCCACCTGGGGAGATTACATCACCCAGCAAGGCTCAACCAAGCCTGGGACTCAAAAGACAACCTACAAAGTTACCCCTGCATGGCCCCATAGGAGTCTGACAACCAATCAGAATATAAGCTCACATTCAAAGCCCAACAGAGGGTATAACACACATACTCTCTCTCTCTCCCATGTGCTTTTTCACTCAGGGCCTCAAACCATGTGGTCCTGTCCACCATTAAACCATCTTTTCAAGCAGTCTCCGTGTTTCCAGTGTCTTTCTCCCCACTTGGAACTGAACCCAGATGGACATTTCTTCCAACACTTCCTGCCTGCCTTATTTCTCCTTCCTTCTCCTTCCCCCTTCCTATTTCGCCTTCCTCCCTCCCTTCCTTTCCTCTTTTGTCCCATCCATCATCCAGCAACCGCATGGTCCTTATGCAGAGATCAGAGGTAGGTTTCACTTATCTTTGCTTCTGCTTCGCTCGTGCACTCACTCCATCTGCACATGTGCAGAAGCTTCTGTGCATGTGTAGATCGTATTTGAGGACATCCAGGCGGGTGGACGGAGCCTCTCGCCGCCGCCGCTGCTGCTATCGGCTTGCCCAAACCAGGGCAAACCGGTAGCAGCCCACCACTGGCAGAGATGCTATATAGTCAAAGATGTCAAGCATGCTGTGTCCTTCTGACTGAACACCTAGGGTTGTGTTTCCAGTGTGGATGCATGGTTGCAGGATTAGGAGGCAAACCTCAGCTGCACAGCCTGTAAGAATCCCATTTTCCACATTCTTAAAAATGCCATGTAATCGGGGTGAAATCCAGCAGGTTCTGACAGGTTCTGGAGAACTGGTAGCGGAAATTTTGAGCAGTTTGGAGAACCAGTAATGGAAATTTTGAGTAGTTTGGAGAACCGGCAAATACCACCGCTGGTTGGCCCCAGAATGGGAAGGG
This sequence comes from Masticophis lateralis, assembly GCA_030761175.1. Lineage (NCBI taxonomy): Eukaryota > Metazoa > Chordata > Lepidosauria > Squamata > Colubridae > Masticophis > Masticophis lateralis. The sequence goes on along the minus strand of JAUDYJ010000002.1, from coordinate 275,023,745 downwards.
AATGGGGATTTTGCAATATCCTTCCCCTGGAGTGAGATGGGAATGGAGATTTTGCAGTATCCTTCACCAAGCCACACCCATCAAGCCATGCCCACAGAACTGGTAGTAAAAAAAATGGATTTCACCACTGCATGTAATGTACTATCTAATATGAATTATTCGCGCTCACACACACACACTGGTCTTTGTGCAATCATGGTGGATAGTGAAACAAATGACCCAGCACAGGCAACCATCCAACTTAATTTTTAATTTGGGGAGAGGGGGAGAAAATCAAGACGACTGAAGTTGAATATTATTGGGCCTGATATAGATGTTGCTTCTCTTGGTGAGTGGTACGCTACCTCTCCTCTCAGACTGGCTCAGTCTTTGCATCGTCTTTTTCTGTTCCTTCCACTTTTGTTCTGGTAACTATTTACATGGCTTATGCATCTAAATTATAATAAACAATAATTGTCTCAAAGGAGAAGAGGACATGCAGCGTCTCTACAGAAATCCACTACCTGCTATTTCCTTTGATATGTTCACACACAGACTTCCTTCAGGGAAGGCTTACTGTTCTTAAGAAACATGGTGTGGCCAATGAATCCATTATGAATCCACAACACAAGTGTGCATTTCAACCTTCTCTTTGTTAAATCGTTTTTCTCCTTTAAAAAGGCTGATAAAAGAGGGAGAATCTGTCTCCCCATGTAGCTATTAAAAGTGAAAGGCAAGTCAGGAAAAAGAGCTTGCCTAACAAACATGGCTGAAAATAGAATAGGATAGAATAACAGAGTTGGAAGGGACCTTGGAGGTCTTCTAGTCCAACCCCCTGCTTAGGCAGGAAACCCTACACCACTTCAAACAAATGGTTATCCAACATCTTCCAATGTTGGAGCATTCACAACTTCTGGGACAGTGGTGAAATTCAAAATTTTTTACCACTGGTTCTGTGGGTGTGGCTTGGTGGGTGTGGCAGGGGAAGGATACTGCAAAACCTCCATTCCCACCCCACTCTGGGGCCAGCCAGAGGTGGTATTTGCCGGTTCTCCGAACTACTCAAAATTTCCGCTACCGGTTCTCCAAAACCTGTCAGAACCAGCTGGATTTCACCCCTGTCCTGGAGGCAAGTTGTTCTACTGATTAATTGTTCTGTCAAGATATTTCTCCTTAGTTCTAAGTATAAATATAGGATTTCAAAGCCACTTAGTATACCCTGAGTCTGTGTGGAGAGTGCAAATCACACATCAAGTTTCATTCCTCTTTCCAGCCACCAGACCCCCCTCCCACCCGCTACCCCCACCCCTCAAAAAAATCAGATAGAAGCAGACACAGGGAAAGTTTGAGGCGACCTCTCTCTCTTCTTTCCATCCGAATAACAATGGGCATATGGAAGGCTGCGCAGACGATCAGCTTGGCAACTTCACAAAGAGCCACCTGCTTTTGCAGGCAATAAAACTGCACTTTTGAGGAAAGGACTTTTTAAAGAGGTCAATAAGCCACGCTGAGGAAGGAGAAGGGTGAAGGCTAAGAGACTTTTGAGAACTTTCTGGGTGCACTTCAAAGAATCCACAATGGCCAGCTTGTAAACGAGGAATTTAAACCCCTTTAATGGATTTCCCTCCCCCCCCCAATTATTGAACCTCCTGGGCAGCCTTAGTGGTGGGGGGGGGGGGGAGAGAGAGAGCGCATTTTGAGTGTTTTAGTGAAATTATATGACGGGAAATGTTCACAAAGCACAGGGGGTCAAATAACAAAATAAAAATTCTCCTGATTCATTTGCTTTGCCTTTGGGGCATCAAAATCTTTTTTTTTTAAAACACCCCTATGCTAACATTTAATAATTTTAATAAAATTAATAAAAAATAATTTTAAAAGGCTCCAGAGATATATTTTAGAATCCACCGTAGGAACTGTTCAAAAATGAAATATAAGTAGTCCTTATGACCACAACTGAGCTTCAAATTTCTATTCCTAAACAAGGGCAGTTGTTAAATGCATTTTGTCACGGTTGTTAAGAGAATCACTGAAGCTGTTAAACAAATCTGGCTCCCCCCCCCCAATTAACTTTACTGATCAGAAGCTAGCTGGGAGGTCATAAAAGGGGATCATGTGACCCCGGGATACTGCAAAGGTCATAAGTGTGAAAAACAGAAATAAGCAGTGGTGGGATTCAGCCAGTTCGCACCTATTCATGAGAACCGGTTGTTAATTTTCTAAGCAGTTCGGAGAACCGGTTGTTGGAAGAAATCTCATTATTTTTTTCCACTTTAGGGGCCTAATCCTGTAAGGAAGGAAGAAAGGAAACATTCTGGCGGTGTTTCTAGCCTAATCTTTATTGCCGTGCTTACAGAAACTGCCTCTGGGTTAACCCTTATTACATTGTAACATTTTAATGTTGAGTTGGCAACGGCCTCACGGTCACATGACCACTGGGCCACGCCTACCCAGCTGGTCATTAGGGCAGAGAACCAGTTGTTAAATTATTTGAATCCCACCACTGGACATAAGTCACTTTTTTTCAGTGCTGTTGTAACTTTGAATGGTCACTAAACAAACTGTTGTAAGGCAAGGACCACCTGTAAAAAGGAAGAAAACTCTATGATGGAAAGATACTATGGGAATTTAGAGCCAAACAATCCAAGTTATTAATTAATTACCTAGGTGGGCTGGATAAGGGTGTTTGCAGAAGGTATGCTGCACTCATAATTGACTGAGTTAATTATGTCGATGCAAACACAAGATTGAACAACCTAAGTTTCAGAGCAGTTCTGGGTACAGGTGGTCCTCGAGTTATGACCAAAATTGAGACTCTCGTTTATGGTGCTAAGTGAGAAATTTGTTCTGTGAGTTTTGCTCCATTTTACGACTTTTCCCACCACATTTGTTAAGTGAATCGCTTCTGTTCTTAAATTAGTAGCCCGGTTGCTAAGCGAACTGGGTTTCCCCATTGACTTTGCTCGTCAGAAGGTCACAAAAGATTGGCACCTGACCCCACGACACTGCAATCGTCATATATATATATATGAGTCAGTTGTCAAGCATCCAAATGTAAATCACGTGATTGTGGGGATGGTGCAACAGTCGTAAGTGTGAAAATTAGTTAGAATTAACCGTGATTAGTTTATTGTATTGTTTGATTCGTTTATTGTTCAGTGCATTGTGTGAACCCAGAACATGGGTTAATTCAGGAAGCAGCTTAATTGTTGTGTTGTTGTTGTTGTTATTATTATTATTCTCTTTTATTCATTAAAAATGAAACTCAGTCAACTGGACATTCAAAAATGCATCACAAATACCATTGACTGGTGCTAATGGTTGATACGGGTTTGTTGCCAGTGTCCTAGATATCAACCAAGTACCTTCTTAAAATATATGATGTTCCAAGTAGCATAGTTTTTTGCAGTTCCGCTGGTGTTATTGCAGGAAACTGCAATTTCTTGAAGTGTTTTGTGAAATTCTTGGACATGGTACCAAGTGCCCCGATGACAATGGGTATCACTGTGACATATTTCATCCATAGCCGTGTAGTTTCTATGGCCAGGTCGCGATATTTCATGATTTTTTCCAGTTCTTTTTCTTTGACTCTGGTGAATTATTATTATTGGTTAATCTGTAGTGAGATTCACAGTCTTTGAGGCTGGTTAATAGCTCAGCAGCTCGAGTCCTAACCAAGGACCTAGGAACTGTTAAGGTATCGTTGGAGGATGTAAGCTGTTCTGAGTAAGGTGGTTTTTTGTAGAGTCGAAATGTTCAAGTCCGGTAAATTTAGAATTTCTAAATAGTCGGGGTAGCCCTTTGGGTATTGTTCCAAGGGCTCCAATTACAATCGGGACAACACACAATTTCTTTTTCCACAGTCGCTCAACTTCAATTTGCAAATCCCGGTACTTTGTGATTTTTTTCTTGCTGCTTATCTTCAATCCGTGCGTCACCAGGTATTGCAATGTCAATGAACCATACTTTTTTCTTTTCAACTATTGTTATGTCAGGTGTGTTGTGGACCAAGTGCCTGTCAGTCTGAATCCTAAAGTCCCACAAGATCTTGAGTTTCTCATTCTCTAAAACTTTCTCAACCTGATGTTCCCAGTGGTTTTTGCTGTACTCAAATCCAAACTTCTGGCACAATTTCCAGTGAATGATATTAGCAACACGGTCATGGCATTGTAGGTAGTCGGTTTGTGAAATTTTGCTGCACCCACTGATCAGGTGGTCGACTGTCTCATCTTTCTCATTACAGAGGCGACATTTGCTGTTGGTGGTAACATGTTGAATTTTTGCCTTCATGCAGTTTGTGGCTAGGGCTTGTTCTTGAGCTGCCAAAATAAAGCTTTCTGTTTCTTTTTTCAGTACTCCTGATCTTAACCAGTTCCAAGTTAGTTTCTGGTCAGCTTTGCCTGCAAAACTTTTCAAGTATTGGCCATGCAGAGCTTTGCTTTTCCAATTTTCAGCTCTCTGCTCAATTACTTCTTTCTTATATTCTGCTTTTGTTTTAGTTGTCTTTAAAAGGCCTCCTTTATTTACTTCCTTAATCATTGGTTCTTCACTTTTCTGGATGTAATCATTCAAGCTGCGTTTTTCTTCTTCCACAGTCTGCTTTACTTGTAGGAATCCTCGACCACCCTCTGCTGCTGCTGCTGCTGCTGCTGCTATTATTATTATTATTATTATTATTATTATTATTATTATTATTATTATTATTATTATCATCATAATGAACACTGTTGTAAATATTTTGATTACTATTTCCAAAAACTATTTGTACCCAGACAACACACTGTTTAAATTGAAAATGGAATTTTTATATGTTTTATATGTTATAAAATAAAAAAAAAACGATGGAAAAGAAAAAGACTTGTGGACTTCAGCTCCCAGAATTCTGGGAGTTGAAGTCCACAAATTAAAGTCCACAAGTCTTAAAGTTGAAAAAAAGTGTTGTGAATATGGAGTTAAAAAATAATAATACTCGCCCTACACTATTGCAAAACTTGCCACTGATTCAGTAGACAATTGAACTTTAACAGCAGCCAAAACATTCAAGGTAAGATTAAAGCCATTTGCACAAATACAATGCTTGTTGCATGAAATAAAGTAACTACTAATTGGAATAGTAGCATTTTTATTTTAGACATTGTCCAGGACCAAAGAGCCTTCAATAATAAAATTAAAGCCAGTTGATTTGATAATAATCTACATACTAAGAGAAATGTTAAAGATTGAAGATAATAGCAGAAATTTTAAAAACATGATAGCAGTATTGTTAAATTTCTAAAATTATGAAAATAAGAGTGAATATAGTGCAGTATAGATTTATATAATTTGGATGTTAATGTATGAAATTATACGAAATAACTAAAATAGTTAAGAATAGTTAATATGAAGTAAACCATCATTATCTTATTACATTCTACACCCATAATATTGATATTGTAATTATGTAAGTCTATAAAAACATGGTCTAAAATAAAGCAGTACTTGTACAGAAAGGAATGGCAATAATGAAAAGGCTAAATAACAAAAATAACACAAATGTAAATGAAGAAATAACAATTTATAATAATAACAATAATAGATAAATTATTCAATTAACCAGTCATGGACCCTTGTTCAAAAGTCTGCTATTCTGAGATTTTGGCTCTATATACACAGCAGACTAAAGTAGGTCATGAAACATAAATGTGTATTTTGTGAACTAGCACAAGTGACCCACTTAACAAACCCAGAGTGGGTTAGATTTAGCTTCAAATAGACCTGGTTTTGTTTATGAATAGATGTCTCTCCCGTCATCCAGTATTATGGATTTACAATAGTGGACTATTCTCATTAAGGAGAGTGATGCAAAGTCCTAGAGTGTCTAATTTTCATTGGTTGTCTCTCTGATTACTCTTTCTTTCCTTGATAGTCTTTACTTCATTCAGGGATGAAACCCAGCTTGGTGTTGTGGTGAAGGTGCTGGACCAGTGGTCACCAACCAGTGGCCCATGGACCACTGGTGTTCCACGAAAAAATGTTGGCGGTCCGCAGAAAAAATATTTGCATTTTTAATATTGCACTAAATACTATTTATCTTTTTAAAAAATCATATTAGTCCGTGGGATTTGAAATAATGAATTTAGTGGTCCCTGAGGTCTGAAAGGTTGGTGACCCCTGTGTAGACTATAAATTAGGAGATAGTGAGTTCTAGTCCCACTGGGTGACTTTAAGCCAAGCACCAGGAGATGATGAGTCCCACTTTAGGCACAAAAGCTGGCTGATTATGGGCCAATCACCAGGAGATGGTGAGTTCTAGTCCTGCCTTAGGCACGAATGCTGGCTGATTTTGGGCCAATCACCAGGAGATGGTGAGTTCTAGTCTCACCTTAGGCACGAATGCTGGCTGATTTTGGGCCAATCACCAGGAGATGGTGAGTTCTAGTCCTGCCTTAGGCACACAAAACCAACTGGTTAACTCAGGGATGATCATTCTCTCTCAGCCCAACCCAAAGGGTTATTCTGAGGAAAATAGAAGGCAGAAGCATTTGGTATGTACACTACACTTTTCATTTTATTTTTGAGTTGCACAAAAGAAAAGACAGGATATAAATCTAGTAATAAGTATATTTAGTAATAAAGGCAATCATTACAATATCTATTAATAAAGGCTGCCCAGAATTGCCTTGCAGGGGAGATGGGCAGCATAAAAATTTAATTAAAAAAGAATAAGTAAACCCCAGCCACATGGAAGGATTTAAAAGTGCAGCAAAAAGTACATATAATTTCTACTTCCAAATTATATTTTTGAAAAAAATAAAATATTATTAGCCTGACAGCCTTCTTTGCAGCAAGGATAGGAAAATGGCCAGTTAACCGTTTGTGTCTTATCTGACACCAGTGATGGGAAAATGAGATCCTGTGTGTAGTATGAGGGCAGTTTGTATGGAAGAGCCCTTAATAAAGCCATAGCTTCTTTGTACAGATAGCCCTCGACTTACAGCAGTTCATTTAGTGACCAAAGTTACAACACTGAAAAAAGTGACTTATGACAGTTTTTCACCCTTATGACCTTTGAGGCATCCCCATGGTCATGTGATCAAAAGTCAGACATTCGGCAACTGACTCATAGTTATGACGGTTGCAGTGCCCCCTGGGGTCATGTGATCCTCTTTTGCGAACTTCCAATGAGAAAAGTTAAGGGGGAAGCCAACTTAACAACTGTAGTGATTCAGAATCGTGGCAAGACAGACAGTAAAATGCGGCAAAACTCACTTCACAACTATCTCGCTTAGAAGAACAGAATTTTGACTTCAATCGTGGTCATAAGTCGAGGACTGCCCTGTATGTTTATTTATTTATTTATTTATTTATTTATTTTTTTCAATTTCTATACCGCCCTTCTCCCGAAGGACTCAGGGCGGTGAACAGTTAAAATGACATACATGTATACACATAGAATGTGAATATAAATAATTAAGCCAGTTTGGCTCAACAGTAAAGAAACTTCAGCATAAGATTTAAAATTAGAAAAGATTTATGCCAGACCGGCTTGGTGAAAAAGAAAGGTCTTAACTGCACGACGGAAAGTACGAAGATCTGGGATCATTCGTATCCCTGGGGGTAACCTGTTCCAAAGGGTAGGTGCCCCAACAGAAAAGGCTCTTTCTCTGGGAACCACTAGTCGGCATTGCTTTAGTGATGGCACCCTGAGAAGGCCTACCCTGTGGGAGCGTACTGGTTGGTGGGAGGTTATTGGTTGCAGAAGGTGGTCTCGTAGATACCCAGGTCCTAAGCCATGGAGGAGTTTGAAGGTAAGAACCAACACCTTGAAGCGCACCCGGAAGACCACCGGAAGCCAGTGCAGCTCGCATAGGAGTGGTGTCACATGTGAGCGCCATGTCACTCCCAATATCACCCGCGCAGCTGCATTCTGGACCAGTTGGAGCCTCCGTGTGCACTTCAAGGGGAACCCCATGTAGAGAGCATTACAGTAGTCCAGACGGGAAGTGATGAGGGCATGAGTGACTGTGCGTAAGGAGTCCCGATCTAGAAAGGGCCGCAACTGGCGAATCAGGCGAACCCGATAAAAAGCACCCCTGGCCACGGCTGTCATATGCTCTTCTAAAGACAACCGTGTGTCCAGGAGGACACCTAAGTTGCGAGCCCTCTCTGTGGGGGCTAATGACTCGCCACCAATAGTCAGCGATGGTATAAGCTGGCTATATCGGGACGCCGGCATCCACAGCCATTCAGTCTTGGAAGGGTTGAGTCGGAGCCTGTTCTTCCCCATCCAGATCCGCACGGCTTCGAGGCACTGGGACATCACTGCAAGGGCATCATTGGGGTGGTCTGGGGTGGAGATGTAAAGCTGAGTATCATCAGCGTAAAGATGGCATTGCACTCCCAAACCACGGATGAGCTCACCCAGCGGCTTCACATAAATGTTGAACAAAAGAGGTGAGAGGACCGACCCCTGTGGCACCCCACAAATAAGGTGTCTTGAAGTCGACCTCTGCCCTCCTGCCAACACAGACTGTGACCGGTCAGAGAGATAAGAAGAGAACCACCGTAGAACAGTGCCTCCCACTCCTAGCCCTTCCAGCCGGCGCAGCAAGATACCATGGTCAATGGTGTCAAAAGCCGCTGAGAGATCTAATAAAACCAGGATAGAGGAACAACCTCTATCTCGAGCTCTCCAGAGATCATCAACCAATGCGACCAATGCCGTTTCAGTGCTGTAACCAGGCCTGAAGCCGGACTGGAACGGATCTAAATAGACAGTTTCATCCAAGTACTGCGGGAGTTGCTGCGCCACCACACTCTCAACAACCTTTGCCACAAAACGAAGGTTGGAGACAGGACGGTAGTTTGTTAGAACAGCCGGGTCCAGAGAGGGCTTCTTGAGGAGAGGCCTCACCACCGCCTCTTTCAAGGTGGAAGGCAAGAAACCCTCACATAGAGAAGCATTTATTATCTTCTGGAGCCAGCCTCGTGTAACCTCTCGGGAAGCCAGTACCAACCAGGAGGGACACGGGTCCAATAAACATGTGGTTGCGTTCAACTTCTTCATGTTGCATGAAGGCAGTTTGTGTTGAAGAACCCTTAAAGAGGCCATAACTTCTCTGTAACTCTATAACTTCTAAGAGTTTAGGCACATCCTTTCCTTTCTCGACCTCAAACCTTTTGGTGAAATCTGGTGTAAAAAAGGATCGAGAAGTTTGTCAGCTATTCAAAGTTTGAAACTGCACAAATTTGAGGGAGGGGGAGGGAAAGAACAAAAGTTTTAGTAACAGGGACAAATAATCCCCCTTCCCAAATAGAGACAACCGAGATCTGGCCCTCAGGTTGGAAAACACATTACTCCTCGACTTACGACCACAATTGTTTCAGCCCAACATTTCTTGTGGTTCCGCGAGACTTTTGTTAAGCGCTTTTCCGTTTTCCTTTCTTGCCATAGTCGTTAAGTGTGAATCGGAAACCCCATCGACTTTGGCTGTCAGAAGGTTGCCAAAAGAGATCACATGACCCTCTCCCGGGGAAGGGAGCGGGGGACACGAGATGGACAGACAAATGTTGCAACTGTCATAAAGATGAGTCAGTCGCCGAGTGTCCAAATTTCAGTCACGTAACCGTGGGGATACTGAAATGGTCCTAAGGTTGGGGGGGGGGGGAAACCCCAGTCCTGCGTGACACGTTTCAGGGGCCGTTTGTCACTTTGAACCAGTGGTGAAATCCAATTTTTCTTTTGCTACTGGTTCTGTGGGTGTGGCTTCGTGGGCGTGGCAGGAGAAGGATACTGCAAAAATCTCCATTCCCCCCACTCCAGGGAAAGGACATTGCAAAATCCCCATTCCCTCCCCACTTCAGGGGCCAGCCAACGGTGGTATTTGCCAGTTCTCCGAACTGCCCAAAATTTCCGCTACCGGTTCTCCAGAACCCGTCAGAACCTGCTGGATTTCACCCCTGCTTACAACGGACCGTTGTAAGCCGAGGTAGTCCTCGGTTTACAACCCCATTTTTTTCCAGCCCCATTGTTCCCCCCAGAAGCCCCTTCCCAGGTTTTGCAATCCCTGCGTCCTGAGGGAGTCAGTCACTCCTCTTTTCCACGCCGCCCGCCGGCTTTTTGGTCTTGGCTGGTGGGTCGAATTTGCTTTTCTTCCATAATCCCTTCCTCGCGGCGCCCTTTGCTACCCCAACCCCCGTCCCACCCCTCCACCCTCATCCCCAAGCCCCGTCTGGCCGGCCCCACGGCGGCCTCGCTTTCCCACGGCGCGGCTGCTTTCGCCTCTCCTCCTCACGTCCAGGGCAACCTCGGAGGCGCACCTTTTGCGCCTCGCCCCGAGACGAGGGGACGGACGGACGGACGGACGGACGGACGGAGCTGCCCTCTTCGCCCACACTCCTCCCACAGACTCCTCCGCCGGCCGAGGCGGGAGTCCGGCAGCCGCTCGGCTCGCCCTTCTTTCCGCCCTGGCGCGTCCGGCAGAGGCAAGCAGCTGCTGCTGCTACCACCACCGCCGCCGCCGCCACAGGGTCCCTCTCTCTCGCCTCAGCGGCCTCCCGCATCTGCCGGCCTCTTTTCCACTCCCCCTCCTCCCCCCACGGTGGGCGGTGGGCGGAGCCCCCTCCCCACAACGCCTCCCTGATTGGCCCTCTCTCTCTCTCTCTCTCTCTCTCTCTGTGTCCCCCACCCCCGCCAGCAGACCCGGGTGGGGAGGCCGGCGCGCGCGCGGGCTCGGGCGCGCGGGGGGCGACGCGGCAGCCCTCGCTCGACGCCGAGCCCCGGCTGTCATTGGCTGCCGTCCCCTTTGTGAGACGGGCAGCTGCGGGCTCAGCTCCACATTTGAATGTATCGAGGGGAGCGGCGAGGAACCATTTCCATGGGCCAGCTGTCTTCCCGGAGCCTGCCGCTGCCGCCGCCGCCTTCTCCTCCTCCTCCATCATCATCGCCGCCTCCACCGCCGCCGCCGCCGGAGCAGCCGAGCGCAACCTTCCCACCGTCGCGGGAGACGGCCGCCTCCAGCCGGGGCTAGCTAAGGAGGAGAAGAACCCCCGAGCGGGCCATCAAAGCCCTCCGGGCACCTCCGCCCGCTGCTACCGCCCGCCCGCCGCCGCCGCCTTCGCAGGATGGTTTTGGTTCACGTCGGCTATCTTGTTCTTCCAGTGTTCTCTGTGCGAAACAGAGGTATCTCTCTCTCTCTCTCTTTATCGTGTCTTTTCCTTGGCGAGCCTCCTCCGCAAGCCCGGCGGACGGGCAAGGCAGGGCCGGGGTTGGGCTGGGCTCGGTGGGCAGCAGGGGTCGTGTGAACCGCCTTCCTTGAGGGTCAAGAGGGGGAGAGAAGAGAGGGAGGGCGGGGGGGGGGGCAGAGAAAGAAAGAAAGAAAGAAAGAGGGAAGGGGGGGGGAGGCAGCGGACGCGGGTCTTCCTTGGCCAAGGCGAGGGGTCCCGCGGAAGGAACAATACGCCCCCTCCTCCCCACCCACCCCGTCAATGCGGGCGGGAAGGGAAGGAAAGCAGGACAAAAGGTGCGAAGGGGGACCGGGGGGGGGGGAGGAGAGCGACCCGAGGGTGATGAAGATGATGATGAAGATGATGATGATGATGCTGGAAGGGGTGGGTGGGTGATCCTGATGAAGGCTCCCTAAGGTTGCCGGGCATTGAGAGAGAGAGAGAAAGAAAGATCGAGGCGGGGCAGAGGAAGGGGGAATCTAACAACAATCCCTAGATCGCTGGGGTGTGTGTGTGTATGTGTGGGTCGCTGGGGGGGGGGAGAGGGGGGCTCCTTCTGGGTCGAGAAGAATGGGTAGCCCCTCCCTCTCCCCCTCCTCGGGTTAGCTCCATTTTCTCTCTCTCCCGGTGAACCCCTCCCCTCCTGCTTTCTCTCTCCCCCCCTCCCCTCCACCCGTCCGCCTAACAATAATAGCTCCCTGCCTTGCCAGGAAGGCGAGATCCTTTCTCTGTAAAGACCCAGATCGTTAACCAGCTTCTTAGTTGGGGGAGGCGGAGTTGTTTTGGGGGGAGAGGGTCGAGCGGGCGTTTCTTACCTGCTGCTCCCTTGAACCGGGAGGGGGCGAGTTGTTCCGTGCCAGGAATAGGGGGCGTGGGGGGGGGGGCGGGAAGGTCCCTCCCGAGTCCCGATCCTGGATCCGGATCTCTCTCGTTCGGAATCCGGCTTTGCAACGGGGTTGAAGCGTCTCTCTTACCTATCTCCCCCCCCCCCCCCCACACACACTTTCTACCCCCCCCCCCGCCTCCTTGTGAACTCTGCTTAACCCCCCCCCTCCCCGCCCGGGAAGCTATTTTTATATTGGCTTCTCCAGCGAATTTGATTCCTTTTTGGCGGGGGTGGGGTGGGGGGTCCAGGCTCTGCCCCTCCTCTTTTCATACCGGTTATGGTTTGCTACCGAGGTGCATTTTCTTGGCCGCCCCCCCCCCCCCCACGCCTTCCCTCCCTGTGGAATTTCCGCCTGGCCAACCATACACACACACACACACACACACACACACACACACACACACACACTTGCGCTGCTGCGCCTTTTAATCCGAGATGCACCACAGTTGCCTCCAGAAATCCTAAACCTCTGGGTTAAGAGGGACGGCCAGCCTTGGTCTCTCTCTCTCTCTCTCTCTCTCTCTCTCTCTCTCTCTTTAAAAAAAATATTATTATTATTATTCCAAGTGACTTTTAATATGGGATGTGTATCTGTGCATATTTCAACCCCCCTCCTCCTCTCCCCCGCATATATTTCTCAGTTCCACCCATTTCCCATAAGCAACACAAAGGACTGGAGAGTCTTTTAAATCCTCTTTATTTGCTCTTTATTTATTTTTTTAATTTTTTTTTCTCTCCCCATCCTTTTAGTTTCCTTTCCATCCCGATCCAAAATGCATTTGGCTCTTCATCGTTCTTTCCTTTCCTTCTCCACCCCCCTCCTTGAGATTTTCTGGAGTGGATCGACTGCCACCCACCCACCCACCCCAGACCTTTTAACCTTTTAAATGTAAGAAGCCCATGGTAGATGTTGCTTTTACTGCACCCAGCTTTGGAGGCTCGTTTCCACCCAGGTGGGGGTGCAGGTGCAGGCACCAACCCTAAGTAGAAAGCTTTAAATCCAGGAGCAGAATTTTGCCCCTTCTTCTTCACCTGGGTTTAACTCCCCTGGGTCAAACCTCTTTTCTTTCTAAGGCCCCCCCATCTGGTCTTGGCTCAAGGTGGTCCTTTTAAAGACATCTGTGTCAGCTGGAACTCTAAAGACCCCCTGCCCCAACATTGCCACAATTCTCTGCAATTCTCTCTTTCTCCCCAACCTCTGCCTTCCTCCTCCCCTCTCCCCCACTGTACCATGTGTAACATAACTGCTTAATTTTGCACATCGTGGCATTATGCTTTCTTGAACTGCAGACTCCTTTAGTGTGATGATGGGACGGTGGGGGCATTTTCTGCATCGATCCAACTTGGTTGTATTTTTTTTTTTTTGGTTCCTTTTATTGTTTGGATTTATTTATTGAGTTTTTTTTTTCCTTCATTGTGTAGATCCGTGAATGGTCCACCTTCTGCCATGTGCCCTGTAGTTCTCTGGCTCTGCATTTTAGCTCTAATTGTTGACACCTCTTCTTTAACCATTTCCTGTACCCATCTGAGGAACGCACTGGCATTTTAAGTAGAAGTATCCTCTTTCTTTTCTCTTGCAGACCCTAACAGGCAAGGGGTGTGTGGGTGGGAAGGGGGTGGGCAGGAAAGCAAACTTGAATTGATAAAAGGCTTTTAAAACAGGGGGAGTCAATTTTTGCTTCCCCTGTTTCCTGATCATCCCTCGTGTGGTTTAGAAGTGGGAGAATAAAGGCTAAAGATTAAATCCAAAGCCACTTCTTCAACTATTGGTTTGGTCAAAAATAAATAACAATGAAGGTCTAATGTGAGATATATTGGTAAAAAGATTGTGACCTTCATTACAAACATGTTTTTCCCCTTTTTAAATAAATAAATAAATAAATAAATAAACGGGCAGGATGTAATTTCAGAACGAGTAATTGTAAAGAAAGAGGGGATAAAAATTCTGTGGTGTTCTGCTTTCTTCCTTTTTTAAAAATAAATAAATAAATTGCTTTTGTTTCAGAAGAGCTCTCTGCTCTTTAGGTTTTGTTTAAGTACAGAACACACCCACTGAGAAGGCATTGGGGGCATAGGATTAGCCCAGTCTCTGTGAGAGAGGATACTGACACTTAAAAACTGAAGCCCTTAAATCACCAAGCTTCTTGTGAAAAGAAAAGGGAAAAAAAATAATAATAGCAGACAGATCTGATTGTTCAATCATGTTTCTCTTTAGCTGTCATTGTTTTATAGATTAGGGAAAAGAAAAGGAAAAAAAAACCAGGCCATTTTCAATATAGCTTGTAGTTTTATAACGCCATTTTTTGTATCTTCATCCTGTTTAGAGAAATACATTTGCACTGTAAATTCCTGTTCAGTGGATTCATTTTGCTTTCATTGTGGTGCTCGCTTTGATCAACACTACACAAAATTTCTCCCGCTTCAGACCCCTATGATTGTTTTGCATCTGGGTTTCCTCTTCCCGGGGATGGACAATAGCTTTCCAGAAATTAAAGAAATCCTGACTCTTAAAAAAAAAAAGAAGAAGAAAGAAAGAATTGGATTTACAACATGGCCATTAAGAGCAGGCATACTGTGTCTCTTGTGCCAAGCTTCATTTAAATTTATTTTCCCCCCTGATAACAGGAAAGCAAGCTTTCCCGAGTGCACACAAAAGGATACCGCATCTTTGCACACCGCATATGACATATGAATGCCGCACACATATACACACCCTCGGGAGGGGGTCTTTTCCAACAATTGGACTTGCAATATTTTTTTTCTTAGAAAGCTGGTCTCAAGGAAACCTCCTGGCCCATTTGGTCCCTTGCTTTCCAGCCCCTCCAAATTCGGCACCAACTATTTGACTGTTGCTCTAATCCAAACCAGTGATATTTGGGGCTCCACGGAGGCCGCATTGAGGGTGGGGTGACGCAGGGCAGGGAAACCCATCCACCCCTGGCCGAAAAGAGGCTAGAGAAAGTGGATATAAAGCTTGAGCAAAATGATTTTCCATTCAACAGGGATAACATTTCTTCCTGCTGTGCTGAATTTTTTACTTCCTGTTCTTATTTTGTGGGTAAATTTTTTTCTGTATCCAGATATCCTTTGGTTGTGTATCTCTTCCTTTTTTCTTGTACTAAAACTTGAAGCATGGTCTGTATGTTTTTTACATTACCTAGTTTTTCTCCTGATTGTAAAATCTCTTTTGTAGAGACATACTTGCTGAAATGTAATGTGCCATAAGCCTTATACATCTACTCATTTTTATGCTGCTTCTGTTTTGTTGCCTCTTCACACGGCATGGTTGGGGGCCCCTGTTGCCTTTTGTATTGTGTGCATGACAACATTGTTACGACACAGTTCCACTAATACTAATATACAATCTCTCAATAAAGAACTAGTTTTCCTATATTAATCCTAGTGTGCTTTTTCTATTGCTGTTTCCCCTCATTTATCGTTGTATTCCTGCTGTTTTAGATTATTTTTCCCCCTCCCTCGCTTTCCCATTTAGCCTTACCTCCTCTCCCATTTGAGTGAATGAAAATACATTTTCCCTTTTTTTGAGGGGTGTTAACATTCTCTATCCCATGGCTGTGAGCTCTCAGCTTTCTCAATACACATCCTATATTATGATGGTGGGGGGGGGGGGTGTGGGTTATTTTCTCCCTGCACAGGGGTGGCTGTATCCAGGCTGAACCACGGATTTTCTATTTCTGCACATAAAAAGAACATAAAAACACACACATCCCAACGCCTCTTTGGGGAAAGCAGGAATTTGGCAATCCTTGTTTAAAGGTTTCCATGTTTTATTGATCCTCAAACCAAGATGGGGAAGCAGAAAATCAAAGGGGGTCAGGAAAGGAACCCGTGAAATGTAGGTAGTCCTCGGCTTAACGACCACGATCGAGCCCAACATTTCTGTTCAGCGCAACCGTGGCCAAGAGAATTTTGCTCCGTTTTGCAACCTTCCTGGCCACGGCTGTTAAGCGAATGACTCACAGTTGCTAAACTGAGTAATCTGGCTTCCCCATCAACTTTGCTTATCAGAAGGTCGCAAAAAGGGAATCCCGTCAACCCCCTGTGGGACATTGCAACCGTCGTAAAAACGGACCAGTGGCCAAGAGTCCGAATGTTGATCCCATGACCACAGTTGTAGTTGTTAAGTGGGGGGGAAACGATGGTAAGTCGTTTTTCTCAGTGCCGTTGTAACTTTAAAAGGACACTAACATGGATGGTTGTAAGCCGAGGACTTCCGGTATGGAACGGACATGGAGGCACGGGCCCTTGGTTTTTCTCCCACGTCCCTGAGATTTCCTTTATAGTTTAAAACGGGGTGTGTGGGCCCAGCCCTATGAAGCCAAATTTTCCCCCTGGACTCTGGAGTGGTGGTGTTGGTGGGAGGGAGGTGCATGTGTGAATGCACACTAAATGTGCATAGAGACAGATATACACGGATGAGGCTGGGGAAGAAATACGCAGCTTTTGACTGGTTCTCCAAAGCCCACTGCAGAACCGATAGCTCAGATTCCTTTGGAAATGAATTTCGTCATTTCTCCACGAGGCTTGTTTCCATAAAAACAGGCGACATTCGTAGAAGATGAGACCCTCAAATAAGGCACTCGGGGGCCCAAGGACCTCTGGATGCTTCCATTTTTTTAAAGGTCTCATTTTGCGAAATGAAATGGTAGTCCTTGACTCACGACCATAATGGAGCCCCCAACATTATATGCTGTTAAGTGAGAAATTTGTGAAGTGAGCTTTGCCTCCCCGCCCCAATTTATGACGTTCCTCGCCACCTTTGTTAAGAGGAATCACTGCTGTTGTTAAATGAGTAATCTGGTTGTTAAATGAATCTGATTTTCCCCGTGGGTCAGAAGGTCGCAAAAGGGGATCACATGGCCCAGGAATGCTGCAATCATCATAAATGCGAGTCAGTTGCCAAGGGCCTGAATTTTGATCATGGGGATGCTGCAACGGTCATAAATGTGACAAGTGAGCACGAGTCAACATTTTTCAGTGCCGTTGTAACTTCCAATGGTCACTAAATGAATTGTTGTAAATCGAGGACAACTTGTAAAAGCTGTAGGGTATTCCTTTGCACCCCCAACCACCTCTCTCTCTCTCTTTCCTGCTCTTTCCCTTTCTCCTCTTTCTCTCTTTCCCCCTCTTTCCCTTTCTCCTTCTCCTTCTCTTCTTTCTCTTCTTTCTCTTTTTCTTTCTTTCTTTCCTTTCCCTTTCTCTCCTTCCTTTTCCTTCCTTCCTTCCTTCCTTCCTTCCTTCCTTTCTCTTTCCCTTTCCCTTTCTCTTCTTTATCTTCCTTCCTTCCTTCCTTCCTTCCTTCCTTCCTTCCTTCCTTCCTTCCTTCCTTCCTTTCTTTCTTTCCCTCTCTTTCCCTTTCCCCCTCTCTCTCTTCCACTTCCATACAAGTGGGATCAAGAAGCCACATTCACATTAGCATCCACTCAAATGTTGTGCCTTTGATTGACTGCCCTCCTTGGGTGCGAATTACAGTGAGTCAGGGGGAGGCAGGCACAAACATGGTTAAATTTAGGTCGGTACTTAAAGCTAGCTGCATAAATGAAGGGCCTTCTGGGGGAATCCTGGCCAGTATCTCCTATGTCAGGGACCATTGCCCTCCTGGTGAAGCACTTTTTCCATGGATCTGAGTGGTGACCGCAATTTTTTCTTATTTGACCATCCACAAGGCACTTGGCTGCCCTTTCTCCCTTCCCAAATGAAGTTTCTGCCTGCCATCCATCTCTCACAACCCCCATGGCTTAGATCTCGGCCCACACCAAACGGTATCATCACACATGTCAGCTTGCATGTAGTGGGCAAGAGAGAACATGCATGCCTCTGCCTGGGAACGGAGGGATCTGGTCACCTTTTGATGAGGCGTGTCTTTTTTTCCTTCTTTAGTTCCTTCTTCCTTTCCTCATTCTCCCACCTCCTCTGTTTGTCTCCTCTTTCCTTTCGCTCTCAAGAGGAATAATTTTCCTTGGTGCGGATAGGGGTGGGGAAATGATAAAACTATAAAGCAAGCCACTCAGCCCAAACCTATGAGATCCCGAATCCTGGCCAAAAGAAAATATATAGCAGCTGTTTCCCCCCATCCTCTCCGTCACCCCGCTTTGCAAGGGTTCCTGTTCAAAGAACCAGAGTTTCACAGCATCGTCACTCATGCAACCATGTCCAAATCTGATCCCAGAGATTAATGTTCACACAGGTAAAAAAAGAAAAAACCTTCAGTCTTTTTAGTGCCTCAAAAAGTAGTTTTTCAGTGCTCTACTAAAGTCCAAAATCTGCTGGGTTAATGGGATGCCTTGCTCACTCGTTCCCTGAGTTCCTTAATTGAAAACCTGGCTGGGGAATTCTGGGAGTTGAAGTCTACCAATCCTAAAGTTGCCAAGGTTGGAATCCCTGACTGAAAACCTGGTTTCTGGGAATTCTGGGAATTGAAGTCCACTAGTCCTGACGTTGCCAGGATCAGAATTCCCTGACTGAAAACCTGGTTTCTGGGAATTCTGGGAGTTGAAGTGCACTTGTCCTAAAGTTGCCAAGGTTGGAGACCCATGCCTTGGCAGATGATGAGCTGATTGTTCTCTTACTGACCCCAGAACTTGTGAACACAGGTGTTCCTTCACTTATGACCGCAAATTTCTGTGGCTAAGCGAAACCATTGTTAGGTGAATTTTGCCCTGTTTTGTGACGGTTGTTAAGTGAAGCACAACAGATGTTAAGTCACTCACTGGTTTTCTAAGTGAACCTGGCTTCCCTTGTTGACTTTGCTCAGGGGTGTAAAACTCAAGGCCACGGGATGTTTAGATCTGGCTCATAGGACCTCCCTGGAAACAATGAAGGACTGGTGCCTCTGCCAGCGAAAATGGACGCTCGAGAAGGCCGCGAGTGCCCCCTCCCTGAGCTCCGTTTTCACTATAAGAGGGCTAGCAAAACAAGCTAAAGACAAAAGGAGAAATGTTTCCCCTTTTGCATCTGAACATCCAAGAAGGGACAGGAAAGGAGAAAGGGAAAGAGGAAAGACAAAAGGAAAAGAAGGAATGATGAGAAGAGAGCAAGGAAAGAAAAAGAAGGGAAGGTAGAAGACAGGAGAATGAAGAGGGAAGGAAAAAGAAGAGAAGGAAGGAGGAAAGGAGTTTTGGTTGGAAGGAAGAAGGAAGGAAGGAAGGAAGGAAGGAAGGAAGGAAGGAAGGAAGGAAGGAAGGAAGGAAGGAAGGAGATTATAATGAAAGTGAGGGGGGTCTGAGGAAAATCCTCCCTTGGGACTTTGCCACCACAGGTGCCCCCTCACGAGTGACGTTGAGCTGGCCACACCCATCCTGGCCACGCCCCCAGCCCCCCCCCCCCCACAAGGTCAGACACAACCCTGGTGCAGCCCTCAATGAAATTGAGTTTGACACTCCTGACTTTGGCTGGTCAGAAGCTGCTAAAGACAATATTCCGGGACACTGCTATTGTCATAAATACGAGTCAGTTGCCAAGCGTCGGAATTCTGATCAGCTGACTATGGTAGATGCCGCAGGGGTTATAAGTGGTGAAAGGTAAGTGTGTAAGGTCCATAAGTCACTTTTTACAGTGCCGTTGGAATTTCGAACGGTCCCTAAAGGAACTTGTTGTAAGTTGAGGACCAACTGTGCTTTCTGAGGGAAAAAGGTATCTCGGCAGGATGCAAAGCAGAAGTGGGGAAAAAAAGTGGCCCTTTTGTGATTTCTGGACTTCGATTCCCAGAATTCTCGAGCCTGATTATGCCACGTTTAACTGGACAGAGTTTTTCTAAGCCACGGTTTTCTCTCAGCCACCTGTTCTAGATTCTCTTCCACGTACTACCCATGGGTGTGAATCCTGGTTGATGAAAGGTAAAAGCAACACAGAGAGTACTGTCCTATTACCACGTTCGTTATGGAAGCACAAAACCACGGACCAGTTGAAAAATTTAAGTGCAGGCAATTTTGGATTTACCCCCATTCATTTAGTGACCGTTCCAAGTTGCAACGGCACTGAAAAAAGTGACTTATGACCGTTGTTCATACTTGCGACTGTTGCAGTCATCCACATGGTCACGTGATCAAAATTCGGATGCTTGGCCACTGACTCATGTTTATGATGGTTGCGGTCACAGGTTCCCCTTTTGCGACCTTCGGACTAGCAAAGTCAACGGGGAAGCCAGATTCACTTAATAATTTCCCGCTTGCTCGAAGGTCACAGTGATTCGCTTAACAGCCGGAGCAAAAAAGTTCATAAAACGGGGCAAAATATCACCAAACAACTGTCTTGTTTAGCAACAGAAATGTGGGGCTCCGCTGTGGTCACAAGTCGAGGACTACGCATAGGGCAAAATGTTTGTGTCTTGTTTTGAAGATCGGTAATGCTTGATCTCTGGTCTGACAGCTGGAAAGGAATCCAAGCATGCAGAAAGCTAAGTCCTTATTATATGACGGTCCCATCCCATCCCATCCCATCTTCCACTGAAGACCCAACCACATTTAAATCAAGGGGGATGGTTGAAAAAGCTTTATCCTATTATGGGGATAGGCTTTTAATTTTCTCTCTCTCTCTCTCTCTCTCTCTCTCTCTCTCTCTCTCTCTCTCTCAGCCTGACTAGATGGCTCAGTGGCTAAGACACTGAGCTGTCAATCAGAAAGGCCGGCAGGTCGGGGGTTCGAATCCTTAGTACAGGTCTCCTGTGTGAGCAGGGGATTGGAATAGATGACCTCCAAGGTCCCTTCCAACTCTGTTACTCTTACCTCTCTCTCTCTTCTGTCCCACGCTTCCTAATTCTAGTTACTAATTTAAGACCAATTCTGGGCCCTTCCTCGGATTTCCAAAGTAAAGTCCTTTTCTTTCCAGAAGCTCTACCAAGAAGGCAGAAGAATTTATTTATTGATTTGATTTGATTTGATTTGATTTGATTTATTTTATTTTATTTTATTTTTTTAATTTTAATTTAATTTAATTTAATTATTTTATTTTATTTTGTCAAGTATATATCAGATAATATATATAAGTATAAGCATGAATTGAATACATAAAATGATACCATTAAAGGGAACATTTTTGTAAACAAAATAGATCCCGATATATTTTTTTTCACCCTTGCCCTAAAAAAAAAATCATACTAGCTTAGCAACCACATGACTTTAGCCAGAGGGAAAAATATATAAGTGACGATGCTTTAGGAATAACTCATCCTCAAGAAGATGCGGTCAAAAAAAACCCCGACAACACCCCACAACCACCCAAAGACACAGCAGCGTTGCGAAAACACAAAATCCTGGGCAAACTGTACCGTCAGGATTTCCAGAGATGTGAAAAAAGTGTCACAACGAAAAGAGATTAGCTAAGGTCTGATTGGTATCTTTTATAGCCCATTAAAGGCTTGGGAGTGTTGGCATGTTCTCAAACAATCAACATGAGTGATACAAATACAGCATTCAGTGGAATTATTTGGTGCAATATGCATAGTGATCGCATTCCTCTGTGTGTGTGTGTGTGTGTGTGTGTGTGTGTGTGTGTGTGTGAGTGAATTACCCTTTCCCCCCTCCCATATTTCAAAGCTGGGTGTGGCTGAGGCTTCACTGGTTTTCCTTCAGATATCCACCTCCACTATTCTGGCACAATGCAGGAAATCCTCGACTTACAACAGTTCACTTAGGGACCATTCAAAGTTATAGAACTGCCCTGAAAAACATGGCTTACGCAGTGCTGAAATCAAACATTTTTTTACTACCGGTTCTGTGGGTGTGGCTTAGTGGGCATGGTGTGGCTTGGTGGGCGTCGCAGGGGAAGGATACTGCAAAATCCCCATTCCCACCCCACTCTGGGGCCAGCCAGAGGTGATATTTGCCGGTTCTCCAAACTACTCATAATTTCCGCTATCGGTTTTCTGAACTGCTCAAAATTTCCGCTACCAGTTCTCCAGAACCTGCTGGATTTCACCCCTGGGCTTATGACTGTTTTTCACACTTAGGACCGCTGCAAGTCACGTGATCAAAATTCAGACAACTTGGCCACTAGCATGTATTTTTAAGACAGTTGCTCTGTCCCTGGGTCATGGAACCACCTTTAAGACGCTTGGCAACAGACTCATATTTATGACGGTTGGAGTCTCCCAAGATCAACTTCTGAGACCTTCCGACAGCAGAGTCAAAGGGGGAAGCCAAATTCCCTTAACAACCATGTCACTAACTTGAGGTTGTAAAATAGGGCAAAACTCATTTAACAAATGTCTTCGGTAGCAAAAAATATATATATTTGGGGCTCAGTTGTCGTTTCAGCTGTATAATCGCACCCATTGCAATACAGGTAGCTCTCAACCAGTGGTGGGTTTCCAATATTCTTACCACAGTTTGCCTTGCGCCCCTTCCGTGCATGTGCCTGGTCTCAAAAACATGCCTAAATAGGATGTCATAGAGCCGGGGTGTTCTCCGCTACCATTTTGCCTGAATTGGTTACGAACCGGCTAAATACCGCCTCTTCTCTCAACATAGAACCACAATTGAACCCAAAATTCCTGTTGCTAAGCGAAACACTTGTGAAGCGAGTGTTGTCCCATTTTACGCCCTTTCTTGCCACCGTTGTTAAGTGAATCACTGCAGTTGCTAAGTTAGTAACATGGTTGTTAAGTGAATCTGACTTCCCTGTTGATTTTTTGCTGGTCGCAAAAGGGGATCCCGTGATCCCGGAACACTCATAAACAGTCATAAATATGAATCAGTTGACAACTGTCTTAATTTTGATCATGTTGCAATGGTCCTAAGTGTGAAAAACGGTCATAAAGTCACTTCTTTCAGTGCCATTGTAACTTCAAACAGTCGCTAAATGAACCTGTTGTGAATCAAGGACTACCTGTATATGACATTGGCTTTAGGCCCTAATCTCCATAGGTTGAGCTTTTGACCAACATTACAAATATAAAATCGGCCAACTATGCAAATATAAACCTGACAATTTAAGGGCAATGGATAGGGAGACCCATACACATATATTCATGAATGAGGGTGGAAGTTTAAAGATTTTAAGGGGGGGGGGGGAATGGGTTTAATGGTTAGAGAAGGGAACTCATAGAGTGAAATTAATGCTTTTTAAAATGAATGAGCTGGAAGGGAACTTGGAGGTCATGTAGTCTAGCCCCCTGCTCAAGAAGGAGAACCTATACTATTTCAGATAAGTGATTATCTAGACTCTTCTTAAAAACATCCAGTGATGGAACGCTCACGATTTCTGGAGGCAAACCGTTCCACTGGTTAATTTATTTATTTATTTATATACCGCCCTACTCCCGGACGGGTCTCAGGGCGGTGAACAGCCAGAATAAGATATAATAAATACAAAAGTTAAAAAATCATTAAAAACAAATTAAATAATTTGGCTCAATTGTCCTCACTGTTAGGAAATTCCGCCTTAGTTCTAAATTGCTTCTCTCCTGGATTAGTTTCCATCCATTGTTTCTTGTCCTTCCCTCAGGTGCTTTGGAGAATAATTTGTTTACCTTCATGATTAGAATAATAGAATAGCAGAGATAGAAGGGACCTTGGAGGTCTTCTAGTCCAACCCCCAGAGACCCTATACCAGTGATGGCTAACCTTTTTTGCGGTCATGTGACAAAAGCGGGGGGGAACGCGGGGGGTCGTGCACACGTGCCCACACCCGTAATTTCATGCCCCTGTGCCCCCCCGTGCAGGTGTGTGTGGACCCCTCCGTGCTTCCCACACTTTTGGCACGCGATGACAACAAGGTTACCAGTGGGCCCAATAGGCCTGTTTTTCGCCCTCCCCAGGCTCCAGAGCCTTTCTAGGAGCCTGGGGAGGGTGAAAAAGGCCTTCCCCAACCCCTCTAGAGGCCCTCTGAAGGCTGGAAACAACCCAGTTCCCAACTTCCGGTGGGACCAAAAGGCCCAAAAATCAGGTGGCAGTCGTGCTGGAGCTGAGCTAAGGCAACACTCACAAATATGGTTCCGTGTACTGTGCCATAGGTTCACCATCATGGCCCTATACCATTTCAGACAAATGATTATCCCATCTCTTCTTAAATACAGTACTTCCTGTGATGGAGCACCCACAACATCTAGAGGCAAGTAGTTCCACTGGTGAATTGTTCTAACTGTCAGGAAATTTCTCCCTAGTTCTAGATTGCTTCTCTCCTTGATTAGTTTCCATCCATTGCTTCTTGTCCTGCTCTCAGGTGCTTTGGAAAATAGGTGGACTCCCTCTTCTTTGTGGCAGCCCCAAATAGATGCATATTTTCGCTATTTTACCCTGAGTGTGAATTTCTTTCTTGAAGTGCGAAATGTAGGTGAGCTCGATGTAGGTAGGCCTTTTGAATTGTGTTCTTTATTTCTTGCTTGGTATGAACTATCTGGAGCTGGAAAGATTTGTGATATAAATAGAGGTGGTTTTTCTGATGGATGCTTTATTTTCCCTGCTGCCAACGGAGCCTCCCCACCCACCGATTCGGGGCACAACATTGTGAGGGCACAACCTCATTGTGCCCTGAACTGCCGTGGGAATTATATGATCATAGATCATTTGCGAGGAACATTTTCCATTGCTGAGTTGTAAATCATAGATACATAAATCTTATCAAGACACTCGGTTGAATGCAGTGATCCAAGGAACAGGACTGGAGACTAGGAGACTGTGAGTTCTAGTTCTGCCTTAGGCGCAAAGCTAGCGGGGTGACCTTGGGCCAGTCACTCTGTCTCAGCCCTAAGTTGAAGGCAAGGGCAACCACTTGAGAAAAATAGTGCATGGATTTACCTATGTAGTTGCCAAAGCAGGCTTGAAGGAGCTGTATACAGGTCCTGTATACTCGAGTTACGACCACCACAGAGTGCCAACGTTACGTTGTTAAGTGAGACATCTGATAAATGAATTTTGCCCTGTTTTACGATGTTTCAAGCCACAGTTGTTAAAAGTGAATCAATGCAGTTGTTAAGTGAGTCACACGGTTGTTAAGGGAATCTGGCTTCTCCGTCGACTTTGCTTATCAGAAGGTCATAAAAAGGGATCAATTGATCCCAGGACGCTACAACCATCATAACTATGAGTCAGTTGCCAAGGATCCAAATTTTAATCACATGACCACAGGGAGGCTGCAACGGTCGTAAGTGTGAAAAACCGTCATCAGTTCATCATTTTTCAGTGCCATTGTAACTGTGAATGGTAACTCAACACTTATAAGACCACAACTGAGCCCAAAATTTCCACTGCTAAGCAAGACAGCTGTTATGTAAGTTGTGTCCTATTTTATGACCTTTCCTGCCGCAGTTGTGAATCATGCAGTTATTAAGTGAGTCTGGCTTCCCCCATTGTCTTTATTTGTCAAAAGCCAGCTGGGAAGGAGGCAAAAGGCAATGAGATGACCCCGGGACACTGCAATGACCATAAATACAGTACATGCCAGTTGCCAAATGTTTGAATTTTGATCATATGCCTTTGAAGCATCCATGATCTGTCAAAGCTTGCCGGAGATGAAGTTGGCAGCTAGTTTGTATTGCAGTAAATTCTTGAGTTGGTTGCACCCCTTGAGCCAGAGTTATGGGGGGAAAGGCAAATGACGACATATAAAAAGGAAGTGAGGTTGTCTCTTGTACAGAAGGAAGGAAGGAAGGAAGGAAGGAAAGGATGGAGAAGGAGGGAAAGAAGGGAAGAAAGAAAAAAGGAAAAAAGAAAAAGGGAGGGAGGAGAAAGAAAGGAAGGAAGGAAGGAAAGAAGGAAGAAAGGAAGAAAGGAAGAAAGAAAGAGTATTGAAGGAAAGGATGGAGAAGGAGAGAAGGAAAGAAAAAAGAAAGAAAGAGGGAGGGAGGAAGCAAGCAAGCAAGGAAAGGAGGAAAGGAAGGAAGGATAGAGAAAAAGGGAAGGAAGGAAGGAAGGAGAGGAGGAAAGAAAGAAAAAAGAAGGAAAGAAAAAAAGGGAGGAAGGAAAGGATGGAGAAGGCAAAAAGGAGGGAAGAAAGAAAAAGAGAAAGAGAAAGAAAGAAAGGGAGAAGGAAGGAAGGAAGCAAGGAAAGGAGGAAAGGAAGGAATATAGAGAAGGAGGGAAGGGGAGGAGAGAAGGAAGTGAAAGAAAGAAAGAAAGAAGAGAAAGAAAGAAAGAAAAAGAAAAGAAAAGAAAGGCTCCCTCCCACCATCACTCACAAAAGGTCTTGGATTTGCATTAAAAATAATAATTAGATGACCTGCAGGTCTAGATTAAAACTGGAGTTAATAATCACCCATGGAAGGAAAAGGTAAATTCATTTCTCCATTGCAAAGAAGTGTCAGGTGAGCCGTGCTCCTCGCTGTTAGGACATTGGCTCGCTCTCTTTTTCTGCTTTTAAATTTTTCAGTGGAAGCTGCCTTGAAGCCGCTCCTTTGACAGCCTTTCAAAGAAAGCCGGTCCTCTCTAAAGTAAGGCACACGGCCAACCTAGTTAAAGCAAGATCTCAAGGAAGCGCCTGGGTTCGCAGGAGAAGTGACAGCTGCTAGGAAGAGTCCAGCGAGTGCAGATGGGCTTTTTCCAACAGAAAGGTTCTTAACGAAATCCACCCTTTGCTGCAGAAAAAATTGACTTTTGATTAAGCAAGAAGATGCAAAGAATATGGCCATGCTAGGGATGCTTCGGTACCAGTGATGGGTACCATGAACCCTAGGACCAACCCTTCACGAAATTGGGCAGCAAAGGTGAAAATTCAATAGCACCTAGTTCAGGGGTGCTATTCAGCAGGTTCTGACAGGTTCTGGAGAACCGGGAGTGGAAATTCGGAGCAGTTCGGAGAACTGGCAAATACCACCTCTGGCTGGCCCCAGAGTGGGGAGGGAATGGAGATTTTGTAGGATCCTTCCCCTGCCACGCCCACCAAGCCACACCATGCCCACCAAGCCACGCCCACAGAACTGGTAGTAAAAAAAATTGAATTCCATCACTGACCTAGTTCCTTTTTAAAAATAAGAAGCAAAATAGGGGAAGATTTCCTCATTTAAAAAGAGAGAGTGCAGTGGCATCATTTCCATATGAATAGAATAGAATAGAATAGAATAGAATAGAATAGAATAGAATAGAATAGAATAGAATAGAATAGAAGAGTTGGAAGGGACCTTGGAGGTCTTCTAGTCCAACCCCCTGCTTAGGCAGGAAACCCTACACCCCTTCAGACAAATGGTTATCCAATCTCTTCTTAAAAACTTCCAGTGTTGGAGCATTCACAACTTCTGAAGGCAAGTTGTTCCACTGGTTAATTGTTCTCACTGTCAGGAAATTTCTCCTTAGTTCTAAGTTTATTTATTAGTTTATTTATTAGGTTGATTTATATGTTGTCCTTCTCCAGAGACTCAGGGCAGCTTACAATGCATTAAGCAATAGCCTTCATACTTTTGTATATACCTGCTTAGTAGGGCTTTCGCTCCCCCCCCAAGTGGTGTTCTTTTTATACAAAGACTGCTTACTGCCCCTCACAATCCAGGTCCTCATTTTACCTACCTTGAAAGGATGGAAGGCTGAGTCAACCTTGAGCCTGGTGAGATTTGAACTTGCAGTAATTGCAGGCAGCTGGCAACTAAGTGCTACTTTAACAGCACTTAGTCCCCTGCGCCACCAGGCTCTTTTTTGCTTCTCTCCTTGATGAGTTTCCACTCAATACTTCTTGTTCTACCCTCAGGTGCTTTGGAGAATAGCTTGATTCCCTCTTCTTTGGGGCAGCCCCTGAGACATTCCTGCAATCCTTTTTTCTTAGGCAGGCCTTCCTGGGTGCAAAACAAATTATTTGTTTTTGTTGTAGGAGGCAGATTAAAATACAGGTAGTCCTTGATTTACAACAGGTCATTTAGTGACCATTCAACGTTGCAACGGCACTGAAAAAATGACTTAGGACCGTTTTCCACACTTACGACCGTTGCAGCATCCCCATGGTCACATGATCAAAACTCAGGTGCTTGGCAACTGACTCACATTTAAAAATTTATTTAACGGGTTAATTTTATGGGTAAGGGGTTTAAATTGGGGAAGCCAAATTGATTTAATTATGTTTTAAATTATTTTAATTTTCATATTGTATGTATTTTAATTTTGGCTGTTCACCGCTCTGAGTCCTTCGGGAGAAGGGCGGTATATAAATTTAATAAAACCTAAACCTAAACCTAAACCTAAACCTATGACGGTTGCAGGATCCCAGGGTCCTGTGATCTTGCGACCTTCTGATAAGCAAGGTGAATGGGGAACCCAGATTCACTTAACAATCGTGTTTCTAACTTAACCACCGCAGCATTTTCACTTAACGACGGTGGCACGAATGGTCGTAAAAGGACGCAAAACTCACTTAACAAATATTTTGCTTAGCGTCAGAAAGTTTGGGCTCAATTGTGTAAGTCGAGGATATATAAAATTTAAATTTCTCAAGGATCTCAAGAACTTCCTCCATGGAGAGATATCACACAAACACACACACACACTCAGTCCAAAAACTGGGGTGTCAGACACTTCATTTTTACAAGCTTAATTGTAAAAACAGGGACTTAGAAAACTGCGGTTGCTAAAGGTGTGTAAAAGATTTTGAAGGGGAAACATCTCAACTCCCAAATGACTCGGTTTAACCTTGGTACAGGCATTCATTCTGTCTTGGAAGCAGTCAAACTTCGACGCAGGTTCACCATTCCCACCTGGAGCAGTTGGATTCAAGGCAGTAGTGGGTTCCTCCCGGTTCTCCCGAGCCGGTAGCGGTGACGATATGATGTCACCGAACTGGTTCTGCCCCCGGTTCTGCCCTCCCGCTCCCTGGCCCCCCCACCCCCCCCGCATTCTTACCTTTTATTTGGCACCACCCCCAATCTATTGTTGCCTCCTGAGTCCCAGCTGATGGCTAGAGGGAAAAAAACTGTTTAAACTCTTGCCCTGGGGGTTCAAAGGGCCGCCCTACAGCTGATCAATGTTAAAACAAATGAGTAGACTAGTGCCTGCAAAAATACATGAGTAGATCAGCACCTGCAAAAATAAATGGCACAGTGGGCCCAGTTATCCTGTTTTTTTTGCCCTCCCCAAGCTCCAGAGGTTTTCTAGGAGCCTGGGGAGGGCGAAAATGGCCTTTCCCACCCCCCAGAGGCCCTCCGGAGGCCGGAAACAGTCTGTGGGCCCAGAAGGCCCAAAAATCAGCTGGCCGGTATGCGCATGCATGGTGGAGCTGAGCTAGGACAAAGTTCATGTGCCCACAGATATGGCTCCGCGTGCCACCTGTAGCACATGTGCCATAGGTTTGCCATCATAGCCCTACACCATTTCAGACAAATGGCTGCCCAATCTCTTCATAAAAACTTCCAGTGTTGCAGCATTCACAACTTCTGGAGGCAAGTTGTTCCATTGATTAATTGCTCTCACTGTCAGGAAATTTCTCCTTAGTTCTAGGTTGCTTCTCTCCTTGATTAGTTTCCACCCATTGCTTCTCATCCTGTTCTCAGGTGCTTTGGAGAATAGCTTGACTCCCTCTTCTTTGTGGCAGCCCCTGAGATATTGGAAGACTGCTATCATGTCTCCCCTGGTCCTTCTTTTCATTAAACTAGACATACCCAGTTCCTGCAACCATTCATATGTTTTAGTCAGGGGTGGGTTCTAAATATTTTTACTACTGGTTCTGTGGGCATGGCTTATTTTGTGGGTGTGGCTTGATGGTCATGTGACAATTCTTTAGGATTTAGCAGAGGTACTGGTCTACCAGGCTTTTAACTGCTTGCAGAGCTGTACTGGTCTACCCATTTGTTTTTGGAGGCCCTGGTCTACTCATTTGTTTTTGGAGGCCCCGGTCTACCCATTTGTCTTTGGAGGCCCCGGTCTACTCATTCGTTTTTGGAGGCCCCGGTCTACCACCACACTGCCTTTTAACACTGATCAGCTGTAGGGCAGCCCTTTGAAGTCCTGCCTCAAGAGTTTAAACAGTTTTTTTCTTTCTAACCGATCAGCTGGGACTTGGGAGGCAGCAATAGATTGGGAGCGGAGCCAAATAAAAGGTAAGAATAACGTGGGGGAGGGGCGGAGGGGCGGGGGGCCCCAGCTCCCAAACAAAGAGAACTGGTTCGGTGATGTCATATCGTCACTGCTACCAACTCGGCCGAACCGGGCTGAACCGGGAGGAGCCCACCACTGTTTTAGCCTCCAGTCCTCTAATCCTCTTTGTTGCTCTTCTCTGCACTCTTTTCTAGAGTCTCCACATCTTTTTTACATTGTGGTGACCAAAACTGAATGCAGTATTCCAAATGTGGCCTTACCAAGGCTTTATAAAGTCATACTAACACTTCACGTGATCTTGATTCTAGCCCTCTGTTTATGCAGCCCAGAACTGTGTTGGCTTTTTTGGCAACTGCTGCACACGGCTGGCTCATATCTAAATGGTTGTCCACTAGGACTCCAAGATCCCTCTCACAATTACTACTATTGAGCAAGGTACCACCTATTCTATATCTGTGCATTCGGCTTTCCTTACCTAAATGTAGATCTTGGAGTCCTAGTGGACAATCCCTTAAATATGATCCAGCCGTGTGTTGCAGCTGCCAAAAAAGCCAACACAGTTCTAGGCTGCAGAAACAAAGGGATAGAATCAAGATCACGTGAAGTGTTCATACTGCTTTATAAGGCCTTGGAATACCGCATTCAGTTTTTGGTCTCCACTATATATAAAAAAAAGATGTTGAGAGAAAAAAAAAGCTACACAAAAAAGATCAGAGGGCTGGAGGATAAAACGTGAAGAACAATTGCAGGAATTGGGGTGTGTCTAGTTTAACGAAAAGAAGGACATGATAGCAGTGACACGATAGCAATGTCTTAATATTTGAGCGGCTTCCACAAAGAAGAGAAGGTCAGCCTATTTTCCAGAGCACTTGAAGTCAGAATGAGAAACAATGGATAGAAACTAATGGATAGAAACTGAGCCTGAGTAGTGTAGGGGGCTACTGCCTCCTACTAAAGGCAGCAATTAACATCCAGCTGCCTGTAATTCTGCGAGTTCAATCCTAGCCAGGCTCAAGGTCAACTCAGCCTTCCATCCTTTCTAAGGTGGGTAAATTGAGGACCCAGTTTGTGGGGGCAATAAGCTGACTTTGTATAAAAAATATACAAAAGTATGAAGGCTATTGCTTAATGCATTGTAAGCCGCCCTGAATCTCCGGAGAAGGGCGGCATATAAATCAAATTAAAAATTAAAAAAAATTAAAATTAAATTAAAAAATCAAGGAGTGGACCAACCTAGAATTAAGGAGAAATTTCACGACAGAACAATTAACCAGTGGAACAGCTTGCCTTCAGAAGTTGTGAGTGCACCATCACTCGAGACTTTTAAGAAGAGATGGGGCAGCCACTTGTCTGGACCGGTATGGGGTCTCCTGCTTGAGTAGCGGGTTGGACTAGAAGACCTCCAAGCAGGGCCGGATTTTCCTATAGGCTAACTAGGCTTCAGCCTAGGGCCTCAAGATCAAGAGGGGCCTACATTCAAATTGTTAGCAAAATTAAAATGACACTATTCTAAAAAACAGTGTAACCCTAAAACACTGAACCGAAAAAAATGGGAGGTGAAAGGGCCTCATAAGTGGAATAGCCTAGGGCCTCTTTTCATCTAAATCCGGCCCTGCCTCCAAGCTTCCTCCCAACTCTGTTATTCTGTAATGCATAAGTCCCTGCAGTTTTCTTGCCAAAAAAACTTTCAGTAGTTTGCCATTGCTTCCTTCCTAGGGCTAAGAGAGAGGGACAGGCTCAAGGCATGGTGGGATTCAGCCGGTTCGGGCCAGGTTTTTTTTTTTTTTTAATTTGATTTATATGCCGCCCTTCTCCAGAGACTCAGGGAAGCTTACAATATGTTAAGTAATAGCCTTCATACTTTTGTATATTTTATACAAAGTCAGCTTATTGCCCCCACAAACTGGGTCCTCATTTCACCTACCCTAGAAAGGATGGAAGGCTGAGTCAACCTTGAGCCTGGTGAGATTCGAATTTACAGTAATGGCAGACAGCTGGTGTTAATCACAATGCTTTAGTCTGTTGAGCCACCAGGCCCGGTAATTTGGGCAAACTGGCTGTTAAATTGCTGGCTGGGCCCTCACCTCACTTCCCCACCCTGCCCCATCCAGGAGTCCCCATGCATCCCGTTTTGACTCCCAGGAAAGTACATGGAGGCCTATTAGGCCCAAAACGGGGCACATGCCCCCCCCCCCCGGCTCGTTTTTGCTCTCAGGAGGCTGCAGAGAGGCCTATGAGGCTCAAAATGCGGTGCGGGGGGGGTGCGGTGCCCCCCCTGCAGCCTGTTTTTGCTCACAGGAGGGCACAGGAGGTGGGGTGCTGTCTGTCACAGCTGGTCATTAGGGTAGAGAACCGGTTGTTAAATTATTTGAATCCCACCACTGGCCCAAGGTCTCCTGAAGGCAAGACAAGAAGCAATGAATGGAAACTAATCAAGGAGAAAACCACTCTAAAAATAAGAAGAAATTTCCTGACAGTGGGAACAATTCATCAGTGAGACAGCTTGCTTACAGAAGCAGTGGGTGAACACTGGAGGTTTTACAGAAGAGATATCAACAGCCATTTGTCCAAAATGGTGCAGGGTCTCCTGCTTAAGCAGAGGGTTGGACTAGAAGACCTCCAAGGTCCCTTCCAGCCCTGTTATTCTGTTGAAATTGGAGGAAAGTGTTGCAAAACCGGTGACAGTGAAACACATCCACTTCCAGGAACAATGACGCTTCTAAGCAGGAAGGGACATAAGTCAGAGCAGAAACCGTAATCTGCATTAGTAAATAATTGTTAAAGAACTTTGGTGGGGAAATGATGCATTGGAAGAAAAGTGACATCATGCCCATGGATTGGAAAATGTGTTAGGCAGCGTTAAGAAGGTTGAAGTCAGAAAAACAACTTTAATCATGGACTTTTCTGCTCTTCAGTTGCCCATCTGCTAATTCTAATGGCCAAGATACCATCTCTCCGGTTCTTCATCTGTATGATGGACATCAACTGGAAGTCCTTTCAACTGAATAGGGCATGGAGGATATATTCTATTCCAGGGGTCCCCAAACTTGGCGACTTGGCGACTTGTGGACTTCAACTCCCAGAATTCCCCAGCCAGCCAGTCTTAAAGTCACCAAGTTTGGAGACCCCTGCTCCATTTGATTGGGAAGACTTCTAGTTATTTCTCCAGTTTATGGGTTACTTGGGAGCATCTCAAGTCCCCTGTGTCTTTAATTACATCACATACTAAACTACCTCAGCTTTTTGCTGGTGTTTGCTGAGCAAACCCAGCCCTTGAAATTTATAAGCCACATTTTAGAGCTCAGTCAAGTTAAATCCTAATCAATTGGTGGCTTGGTCATGAAAGAGAACTTCACTTGATCGGTGAATGTTCTCCATGAATGCTGGAGTAGCTTGGCCTTCAGATGGTTCTAACAGATCTCTTTGTGGTTTCCACTGAGAAGATAGGAAACATTGAGTGGACAATCTGGTGTTTTGAGATTATTGGTCCCAGAATTCCCAGCCAAACTCTGCTGGGTAGGAATTCTGGGCAGCACATTCTTAAATTCTTTGGTAGGACCATAAAATGAATAAGGTTGGCATAGACTGATAACGAAGTTCATTTTTGTGGCTCATTGAGCTACTTATTTTGTGCTAGATGCTACTGTATTAAGTTACGAAACTAACCCTCCCTTTATGCAGAAATAAAAATCCTTTGGGTTTTTAATCTATATTTGTCTGAATGATGGTAACCAACATGATCCAAAATACAGTAGTGGCCAAAATTGTGGAAACCTTTTGGGAAAAGTATATTTTCTAAAACTAGCTAATAACACCACTTTTTTGGGGAGTAATACCATACAATTATATATCAATGGAAAGATAATTTAATCAAGAATGTAAAACAATCACTTTTATGAAGGATTTGCTATCAGAATAGCAGTTCCAGTATAAAGAAGAAAAGTGAAACACATAGAAAAAAACGAGATATACAAAAATGATCACCCTGTCAGTTAATACTTAGTTGGGTAACCTTCAGCATCAGTTACGGCCTTACAACATCTTCCCATGGAGTGAACCAAGTCTTTTAGTTCTGCAGCTGTTATAATGTGAAACCAAGATTGAATGATGGCTTCTATTAACTGGGTTTTATTGCTGTGTCGCTTCTGACTAACAAGTTTCTTTAGTCAGCTAAAATTCATAGATTTTCAATTGGGTTAAGGTCTGGGCTATTCTCAGGTCATTCCAGCAGTGGAATAGGATTATCTTGAAACTCCAAAGAAAAGTGGTATTATTAGCCATCATACCTCAAAAACACACTTTTCCAAAAAGGTTTCCACAATTTTGGCCACTACTGTACGTGCTTTCTGTCTCCTTTCCACAGAAAGGGGCAAGAACGTGATTCACAAGAAAAGGCGTAGTGCTGTCTTGCAACATAAGTGAATCAGAATAGAGCTGGAAGGGAACTTGGAGGTCATGTAGTCTAGCCCCCTTCTCAAGAAGGAGACCCTATACTATTCCAGACAAGTGACTGTCCAGTCTCTTCTTAAAAACCTCCAGTGATGGAGTACCCACAACTTCTGAAGTCAAGCTATTCCACTGGTTAATTATTTTCACTGTTAGGAAGTTTCTCCTTAGTTCCAGGTTGCTTCTCTCCTTGATTAGTTTCCACCCCTTGTTTCTTGTCCTGTCCTCAGATGCTTTGGAGAATAATTTGATCCCCCTCTTCTTTGTGGCAGCCTCTCAAATACTGGATCGATGACTGCTATCATGCCACTCCTAATTCTTCTTTACTTTAGACTAGCCAAACCCAAATCCTGCAACCGTTCTTCCTATATTTTAGTCTCCAGGCCTTTGATCATCTTAGCTGCTCTTCTCTGAACATTTTCCAAAGCCGTTTCCTATTGTGGTGACCAAAACTGGATTCAGTATTCCAGGGGTGGCCTTAACTAAGGCTTTATAAAGCGGTACTGATATTTCACATGATTTTGATTCTATGTCTCTGTTTATACTAATACAACCAAGGATTGTATTAGCTTTTTGGATTAAACCCTTAGGCCAAACTACCTGTAGAAGTGTGAGACCACAGTTGAAGAATGAATCGTTATCTGATCTGTAGACAGGGAAGTGAAGTGCAGGGGAAGGAAGATAGGGCCAGGACCTGTTTCCCAGAAGTTCTCCAGATGTTGCCTCTGAGAAGTTCTTGTGGTGATACCTGAACGGAAGCAAATTCAGCTAGGGAGGAGATAAGGAGATAAAAGCAGATTCTTGAAAAAGAGTCGAGTCTTCTTTCTGAACCAAACCAGAGATAGTCCTCAACTTATGACCATGAGCCCAAAATTTCCTTTGCAGAGTGAAATGATTGTTAAGTGAGTTTTATATCTCGCTTAGCCACATAAATTTTGAGCTCAATGATGGTCATAAGTCAAGAACTACCTGGAAATCAGAGGTGGGGAACCATGACCCCTTTTAATGACTTGTGGACTTCAACTCCCAGAATTCCATGGTGGCTTAGGAATTCTGGGAGTTGAAGTCCACAAGTCATAAAAGAGCCATAGTAATTCCCCTCCACTGCTGTAAATAAATACATGAATACAAATGGAGATCTAGAGGATCTTTGAAATCCCACTTGCAAATTTTAACGTGTAAAGGTCCTGTGAATTTAATTTGGAATAAATGCCTTAGAATTTCAAACTGACTCAGAAACACTTAAAAATAAATCAATACCTAATAATCACATCTGCTTCTGGCTCCCTGGCATTGGAGATGATTCCTTCCCTCTCCCCTCAATTTGATCTCTATCACAACCCAAGCAGTAGATTATTGACTGGCTAAAGGTCATCTACTACACTTTCTGATTGAATAAAATATCATAGTTAAAAAATCCTTCAATGCAGGCCTCCCAGTGCACTAAATACTATATTCTAAGGGATGACTTAGAACTGTGATGGCACAGTGGTTAGAGTGCAGTATTGCAGGCAAACTCTGGCCACTGCCAGGAGTTCGATTCTGACTGGCTCAAGGTTGACTCAGCCTTCCATCCTTCTGAGGATGGTGCAATGAAGGACCCAGATTGTCGGGGACAAGATGCTGATTCTGCAAACTGCTTAGAGAGGGCTGTAAAGCACTGTGAGGTTTATCTGTGTCCTAAGGGTCACCTGAGTGGTGCAAATGGGTGTGGAGCCTTTTAAGAGCCTATTAATTTTAAGACTGGTGGACTTCATCTCCCAGAATTCCCCATCCAAGGTGTCCAACCTTGGCCATTTTAAGACTTGTGGACTTCAACTCCCATCTGGCTGGGGAATTCTGGGAGATGAAGTCCACAAGTCTTAAAATGGCCAAGGTTGGACACCTCCACCTAATACCATCTCAGACAAATGGTTGTCCAGTCTATTCCTAGTCCAACCCTTGCTCAAGGCAAGAGATTTCATACCAGGGGTGTCCAAATTGCCAATTTTAAGACTTGTGGACTTCAAGGCCCAGAATTCCCCAGCCAGTATGTGGACCTGTGGCTGGCTGGGGAATTCTGGGAGTTGAAGTCCACATTGCCAATTTGGACACCGTCTCAGACAAATGGTTGTCCAGTCTATCTTTGAATGCCTCCAGCAATGGAGCTACCCGTAACTCCAAAACAGGCCAGCTGCTCCATCATGCCCTCTGCCCCGATTTGCAGTACTCTCCCTGCAGTTCTGCCAGGAAAATCTGTTGACCAAACCACCCAAGAGTAATGAAGACAGGCCTCCTTGACTTGGAGAAAGCTTAAATATAGGCATGCAAACTCAACTGCTGACAGAAGGGCTAATCATTTCCATCTCCCTCTCGAAGTAACAGTAACCGAGTTGGAAGGGATCTTTGAGGTCATTTAGTCCAACCCCCTGCTCACACAGGAGACTTATACTAGGGATTCGAACCGCCGACCTTTCTGATCGACGAGCTCAGCATCTTAGCCGCTGAGCCACCTAGGGAGCTGTTGACATTTCGTACAACCAGCATCTCCCTTCCTGCCCCAGAGCCTCCTATCCCCAACGCTCCAGAATTTAAGAAGTTTAAAGGAAAGATTTCCAAGTCTAATTTTGGTGTGCTCAGCTGGAGAAAGCTGCCTCCTATCACTCTCCCTTCAAGCAGTGCTATTAAAAACCCGTTGACAGGTTTCGAGGTCGTCTCAAATAAATTGCATTTCAAACAAAGTCTTTGATGAAAATCTTTCATTTATTAAGCATGACATTCTTATTCCGACTCCATCGTAGCCAACACTGACTTCCTGACCCCAAACCCTCCCTTTCCTTTCCCCACTCCTCTGCACTCATTGGCTATCTTCCAAGTCACTCTACCCCTAATCTACTGCTCCAACTCAAAGGAATTTCCTCCCTCCCATCCCATCGCCTAGGGGATATTATCTCCAGGGAAAATAAGTAGGTAAAAAATCAAACATCCCTTTCCAGACGCCTCCGCTTCTCCTTCTTATGTCAGCACTAGAGAAAATGCAGCTTGAAGTGCTGACATCCGTTTTCTTGGCTGTAGTCATCCCACATACTATACAATATAGTCCCTTTGCAACCTTCCTACCCATCACCCCGATGTCCAATGCCAGGAATGGCTGTTTGATTTTCACCGATCCAGGAAATTGGTCTGAAGGAACACAGATAATCCTCCGCCTTGGAAAGAGTGCAGAGAAGAGCAACAAAGATGATTAGGGGTCTGGAGGCTAAAACATACGATGAACGGTTGCAGGAACTGGGCATGGCTAGTCTAGAGAAGAGAAGGACTGGGGGGGGGGACATGAGAGCAGTCTTCTAATACTTGAGGGGCTGCCACAGAGAGGAGGGGGTCAAGCTATTTTCCAAAGCACTTGAAGGCCAGATAAGGAATAACGGATGGAAACTGATCAAGGAGAGATTCAACCTACCGGTAGAAATAAGGAGAAATTTTCTGACAGTGAGAACAATCAACCCATGGAACAGAAGTTGCCTCCAGAAGTTGTGGGAGCTTCATCACTGGAGGCTTTCAAGAAGAGACTGGTCTGCCATCTCTCAGCAATAGTGTAGGGTCTCCCGCTTGGGCGGGGGATGGGTGTAGGGGGGGGGTTGGAGTAGATGACCTACAAGATCCCTTCCAACTTTGTTATTATTCTGTTATTCAGAAGTTGTGGGAGCTTCATCATTGGAAGCTTTCCAGAAGAGGCTGGACTGCCATCTGTCAGCAATGGTGTAGGTTCTCCCGCTTGGGCAGGGGGTGGGGGGGTTGGAGTAGATGACCTAGAAGGTCTCTGTTAATCTGAAAGATTTATGACCACAATTGAGCCCAAAATTTCCATTGCTAAGCAGGACAATGTTTAAGTGAGTTTTGCCTCGTTTTACAATCTTTCTCGCCCATGATTTTTTTTAAAATTTGATTTATATGCCGCCCTTCTCCGGAGACTCAGGGCAACTTACAATGCATTAAGCAATAGCCTTCATACTTTTGTATATTTATACAAAGTCAGCTTATTGCCCCCGCGAACTGGGTCCTCAATTTACCTACCTTAGAAAGGATGGAAGGCTGAGTCAATCTTGAGCCTGGTGAGATTCGAACTTACAGTAATTGCAGACAGCTGGTCTTTAATCACAATGCTTTTAGTCTGCTGAGCTATCCAGGCTCCTTTTGACTGAATCATTGCAGATGCTAGTAACCCAGTTCTTAAGTGAATCCAGTTTTCCCATTGACCTGGCTTGTCAGAAGGTTGCAAAACTGCGACCATTGTAAAAACATGGCCGTTGTTAAGCGGGCAAAGTTTGATTACATGACCATGGGGACGCTGCAATGGTCATACATCCAAAACGGTCACAAGTCCCTTTTCTTCAGTCCCGTTGTTCCTTCAAATGGTCGCTAAGTGAACGGTTGTAAGCCGAGGACTACCTGTACAATTCGGGAATTGCTTTCTGCTACCCCTTTCAGATCAGGCCTGTTTGAGATGCTCGGAACAGCTGTGCGCCTTTTCTAATCACCTCCCCGTTAGTTTTGCAAAAATAACACATATATTAAAGCAATGGCTTGTTGGCTGGGAGGTTGGCATGAGAGTGTCCACCAGCCGTTCCAGCTGTGACGTTCACATCAGCCTGAGGTGGAGTGGAGACTGTAGACCAGGGGCGTTAAACTCAATTTTATTGAGGGTCATATCAGGGTTGCGTTTGATCTCGTGGGGGGGGGGGGCATGGCCAGGATAGATGTGGCCAGAATGGGTTCAACATCACTTGTGTTGGTGGGGGGCACTTGTGGTGGCCAAGTGCTAAGGCAGGACATCCCTGAGACCCTCCCTCACTCTCATTATAATCTCTTCCCTTCCCTTCCCTTCCCTTCCCTTCCCTTCCCTTCCCTTCCCTTCCTTCCTTCCTTCCTTCCTTCCTTCCTTCCTTCCTTCCTTCCTTCCTTCCTTCCTTCCTTCTCCTTCCTTCTTCATTCCCCTCTTTCCTTATTTTTCCTTCCTTGCTCTCTTCCCATCTCCCCATCTTCCTCTTTGGCTTTCCTCTTTCCCTCTTTTCCTGTCCCTTCTTGGATGCTCAAATGCAAAAGAGAAACATTTCCCCTTTCGTTTTGTTCTAAGTTTGTTTTGCTAGCCCTCTGCCAGCGTAAACGGAGCCCGGGTGGGGGAGGGGGGGAGACAGAGGTGGGTTTCAGCAGGTTCTGACCAATTCTGGAGAACCGGTAGCGGAAATTTTGAGAAGTTCGGAGAACCGGTAGTAAAAATTCTGACTGGTCCTATCCCCATCTATTCTCTGCCTCCCAAGTCCCAGCTGATTGGGAGGAAATGGGGATT
This sequence comes from Masticophis lateralis, assembly GCA_030761175.1. NCBI lineage: Eukaryota > Metazoa > Chordata > Lepidosauria > Squamata > Colubridae > Masticophis > Masticophis lateralis. The sequence continues at coordinate 274,983,937 of JAUDYJ010000002.1, read as the reverse complement.
TTCACCCTAGAGTGGGGAGGTAATGGAGATTTTAAAGTATCCTTCCCCTGCCACGCCCACCAAGCCATGCCACACCCACCAAGCCACACCCACAGAACTGCTAGTAAATATTTTTGAAACCCACCAGTGGGGGGAGGAGGGGCATGCACGGACCTCCCAAGCTCCATTTTTGCTGGTACAGCCACCATGGACCGGTCTATTGCTGTTTCCACGGCAGCCCTGCGGCCCAGATCCAAGCACCCCGGGGCCCAGATCCGGCCCACAGCCCTTGAGTTTCACACCCCTGATGTAGACTATTGACCCATTTCTCCACATCTGGCTGCTCCTAACAGCCCATGCCCATTTCGTTTTCTCACTTGGGAGTCGAGTATCCTAAGACTTTGCACACCAAGGGAGGAGAGTCCCAGGTGCTTTATACGGAATGCCAATAACCGGAGCCCTTTATTAAAACAATATTTCAAACCTCCATAAAACGCCCTCACAAAGCTTCCCTCTTTTGGCAGGGAGAAGGAAATCGCTTAGCAGCTCGAATATCCGAAGCCAAATTAGGTGGAGGATCCAGATGTTGAGTGTTTGGAAGGCAAGTTGGAAACAGGGAAATTAAATTCCTTTCTCTAATGCAAGGAGCGACATGCAGTATTCAGTATATGGTAGAATTCAGACATGAGGGGACCTTGGTTCTAAGGAGCTGCCACAAAGAGGGTAAGGGGCTCAATCTGTTCTCTGAAGGTAGGGCAAGAAGCAATGGGTGGAAGCTAATCAAGGAGAGAAGCAACCTAGAACTAAGGAGAAATTTCCTGACGGTGAGAACAATTAATCAGTGGAACAGCTTGCCTGCAGAAGTTGTAAATGCTCCAACCCTGGAAGTTTTTAAGAAGAGATTGGACAACCATTTGTCTGAAGGGGTGTAGGGTTTCCTGCCTAAGCAGGGGGTTGGACTAGAAGACCTCCAAGGTCCCTTCCGACTCTGATATTCTATTCTAACCATGACCTGGATGACTGAGAATCTCCATAGACATTTATCTAGGAACAACTCCTAGTTCTCCGTTTCCTCCTCCTCTCTTGGTGACCCTTTTTGGCTTTTTAATCTTCTCCCTCTTCCGCCTCTCTTTTAAAAACCTGCATTCCTTGGGGGGGGAAAAAAAAAGAAAAGAAAAAAGGACCAGGGAGAATTTGCTGGGGCTGACCTTCACTTGCCCTTGCTCTGCGCTATGCAATGTGCCATGAGCTCCCCCACTCCTCTCCAGTGTCTCTTTGGTGCATTGTGTACAAGGTAGCAACGGAGGCAGCCGCGTTCCGGGGCTTTTGCTAAGGAGCAGCGGCGGCAGCAGCAGCAGCTCCGAGGTGCTTGAGCAGCCTCCTCCGATGTCCCAGCCTTTGAAAATGCACAGTGTGCAAAATTAGCATGCCTGCTTCACATGCTGCTGGGTTTTGTTTCCTCTCCAGGCAGAGAGCGGGAGAATCCTTATCTGCATTATGGCTAAACTGCAGTTGCCACCCCTGGGCACGAGCTGTCATCCATTTTTTCTTTCTTTCTTTCTTTCTTTCTTTCTTTCTTTCTTTCTTTCTTTCTTTCTTTCTTTCTTTCTTTCTCTCTCTCTCTCTCTCTCTCTCTCTCTCTCTCTCTCTCTCTCTCTCTCTCTCTCTCTCTCTCTCGCTTTCTTTCCTTCCTTATATCTTTCTTTCCTTCATTCTCTTTTTTCTTTCTTTCTTTCCTACCTTCTGTCTTTCTTTCTTCCCTTCCTTCCTTCCTTTCTTTCCTCCTTTCTTCTCTTTCATTTTTTCCTTCTTTCTTTCTCTCTCTCTCTCGCTTTCCTTCCTTCCTTATATCTTTCTTTCATTCATTCTCTTTTTTCTTTCTTTCCTGCCTTGTCTTTCTTTCTTCCCTTCCTTCCTTCCTTCCCTCCTTCTTTCCCTTTCATTTTTTCCTTCCTTCCTTTCTCTCTCTCACCTTCCTTCCCTCCTACCTCCCCTCCCCTCCCCCACCCTCCCTCCTTCCCTTTCCTTCTTTCCATCTTCCTTCCTCCATCCCTCTGCCTCTGTCCCTCTGTCCCACCTTCCTTCCCTTTCCTTCCTTCCTCCCCTCTCCCTCCCTCCCTCCTTCCAATTCCTTCCTTCCTTTCTCTTTCCCTCCCTCGCTCCCTTCCCACCTTCCCTTTCCTTTCTTCCTTCCATCTTCCTCCCTCCCTCCGTCTCTCCCTCTGTTCCTCCGTCCCGCCCTCCTTCCCCTTCCTTCCTTCCTTCCTTCCTTCCTTCCTTCCTTCTCCTCCCTCCCTCCCTCCCTGCCTCCCTCCCTCATGAGCTCTAACCCAGCCTCTAAAAATGTAAGAAAAACAATTCAGTTCCCTGAATCTGCTTGAGTTCTCTCACAGAAGAAATGGATATCAATGTAATTAATACGTTGACCAAGAAGGCAGGAGTGGGCTTCAAAAATTTGATCAAGGGGTTCTTTGCCCAGTTGCTGGCTGGGTGTGGCCATGGTGGGTGTGGCCTAGTCAGTCGCATGCACCATGGTGCAGGGGTGGGTGGGTTTGCCCTCCCTGTTCTCTGGAGGCTTTCCTCGAGCCTCTGGGAGGGCGAAAATGGTTTTCCGGGCTCCCTGAACTTCCGGTAGGACCATTTTTTGCCCTCCCTGAACCTCCATGTGTGCCCTGCACTTACTTGCCTCCAAAATGGGCTGCATGGTGACTCCTGGTAGGGTGGGGTGGGTGGGGTGGGGCCAGCCAGGAGTGAAATTTGGGGGTTCTCCGAGCTGCACAGAATCTTAGCTGGAGGTTCTCCCGAACCCCTGTGACACCCCCCCCCCCAGCAGCTCACCCCTGCAAGGAGGAATCTGGAGGTGTGCTGGGTGGCTTTTAAATCCGCCACTGAGATCAGAAGAAAGTCACCATCACGGATCCTGCGGATGGAGATGTGTGGAGCAGGGGAGTCAAAAGAATTTGCAATGTAATAGTAGCCAAATAGACTAGGTTCCACAAACCCAGTTTTCTGAATCCTAAAGCAACCAGGGTTTTCACTGACTAGCATCAGCCACAATCTTAATTTTTTAAAAAAATTCTCCTCCCCCCAGACTGGGTCTCAAGTACTTCTCTTTTGTGGGCAAAATTGGCTTTATGTAGCATTCTGGGAACTTCCTTGCTCTGATGAACTTAAGCAAGGCATTTCTTCATGTTTCCAGACTGAGGATTTGTCTAGCACCCTGATGACGAATTTATGGCACATGTGCCACAGGTGGCACGCCGAGCCATATTGGTGGGCATGCAAGTCTTGCCCTCGCTCAGCTCCAGTGCGCATGTGCATGCCGGCCAGCTGATTTTCAGGCCTTCTGGTTGCACCAGAAATTGGGAAACGGGCCGTTTCCGGCCTCCGGAAGGCCTCCGGGGGGATGAGTGAGGAAGGCCATTTTCGCCCTCCCCAGGCTCCAAGAAAGCCTCTGGAGAAGGGGTGGGTTCTACTTACCTTTGCTACCGGTTTGCAGCGGGGCCACGGACGTGCTTTCTGCCCATGCACAGAAGCGTTTTGGTGATGTCAGGGTCGGTGGGCGGGGCCTCCCGCCGGTTTTACTACCGTTCTATAGAACTGGTGCGAACTGGGGGCAACCCATCACTGCTCTGGAGCCTGGGGAGGGCAAAAAACGGGCCTACCAGGCCCATCGTGCCATCATGTGCCAAAAGTGTGGGATCGCGTGGGGGGGTCGCATGCTCATGTGCGAGAGGGTGGGGGCGCATTGAATTATGGATGTGGGCACATGTGCCCGTGACCCCCCCTGCTCCCCCCGCTTTTGGCACGCGATGGCAAAAAGATTAGCCATCACTGGTCTAGCACATGGAAGAAAACTAGGCACCAGGCTAGAAAATGGGAGACAATGAGTTCTAGTCCCACCTTAGGTATGAAAACTGGATAGGTGACTTTGGGTCAACCACCAGGAGACTGAGTGTTCTAGTCCCACCTTAGCCATTAAAATCAGCTGGGTGACCTTGGGCCAATCACCTGGAGATTGAGGGTTCTAGTCCCGCCTTAGCCATAAAAGTCAGCTGGGTGACCTTGGGCCAATCACCAGGAGACTGAGAGTTCTAGTCCCGCCTTAGTCATGAATGTCTGCTGGAAGATTTGGGGCCAGTCCCTACAGGGTTGTTGTTATTGGGAAAATAGGAAGAGTAAGATGTCTTGGATATGTTTAGTGCCTTGAGTTATTTGTAAAAATAATAAAGGCGGGATACGAATGAACACACAAATGAACAAACAAACCCATATATATTACTAGCTGGATACCCGTGCTTCGCTATGAAACTCTGTGATTGGGCTTGATAAATTGAATTAACCAGTTCTGGAGTAATGCCCAGGTAGATTCCACCACGGATGTCCCTCTCATTGTCATCATCACCAAGAAAGTATATCTGGAGAAATGAAGTCTGCTGCTGAGGCCCTGCCATGATACTCCCTATCCTGTGGTAGAGCTGCCCCTGCCCTTCGAATGTTGGCATAAAATTTCCCTCCTTCACTTCTCTGGCTCCAAAGGACGTCATTTGGAAGCATTCATTGTACTTCCAGGCAGCAGAAAGACAATCTTTCCCCTCTTACTGGTGTTACAGTAGAAGGAACAGATTCGTCTGAACCAGTGGTGGGATTCAACTAATTTAACAACCGGTTCTCTGCCCTAATGATTTCTCCAACAACCAGTTCACCAAACTGCTCAGGAATTTAACAACCGGTTCTCCCGAAGTAGTGCAGACTGGCTGAATCCCACCACTGGTCTGAACTGAGGAGGTCAGCGTAAGAAGTGAGTTGGGGCTGGGCAGGGGGGAAATCCAGCAGGTTCTAGAGAACCCAGTAGTGGAAATTTTGAGTAGTTTGGAGAACAGGCAAATACCACCTCTGGCTGGCCCCAGAGTGGGGTGGGAATGGAGATTTTGCAAAACCCTTCCCTCAGGAGTGGGGAGGGAATGGGGATTTTGCAATATCCTTCCCCCAGGAGTGGGGAAGGAATGGGGATTTTGCAGTATTTTTCTCCTGGAGTGGGGAGGAAACGGGGATTTTGCAGTATCCTTCCCCTGCCACGCCCACCGAGCCACACCAAACTACACTATGCCCACCAAGCCACGCCCACAGAACCAGTAGTAAAAAAATTTGAATTTCCCCACTGGTGTACTGTTTCCTTCCTGAGCAAGGGGTTGGACTAGAAGACCTCCAAGGTCCCTTCCAACTCTCTTGTCCCAAAAATGCTTTTTCCAAAGGCAACTGGACTTTTTGTTTTATTTTGTTGTTGTTGCTGTTTGCTTCTCATCCAAGAAGCTTCTTTGGATCAGAACGGAGGAAGCTTCTAGGATGACAAGCAAAAAGTCTTCAAGGAAAAAACAAAACCCAAGGAAGTGCAGTTGCCTTTGGAAGAAGCACCTTTCGGACAACCCTGACTTGGATAACTGAATCTCCAAAGACACCCTTCCGACTCTGTTATTCGCTTATTCTTATTCTGAAGTCTACAAAGGAGTCCATCGAATAAACAGGGCCAGCATGAATGAATGATCAGAACTGTCTTTTGATACCTGTGTGATGCATTTTGGTTGTTTTGACTGTTTTCCTTCTATTAAATCATGTCAGATTGAGACTTTTTTTTAAAAAAATTGATTTATATGCTGCCCTTCTCCGGAGACTCAGGGCGGCTTACAATGCGTTAAGCAATAGCCTTCATACTTTTGTATATTTATACAAAGTCAGCTTATTGCCCCCACAAACTGGGTCCTCAATTTACCTACCTTAGAAAGGATGGAAGGCTGAGTCAACCTTGGGCCTGGCTAGGATTGAACTCACAGTAATTGCAGGCAGCTGGTGTTAATCACAATGCTTTAGTCTGCTGAGCCACCTTCTTGAACAAATCCCTGCAGCTTTCCTGGCAAGGTTTTTTCAGAAATGGTTTGCCATTGCCTCCTTTCTAGGGCTGAAAGAAAGTGACTGGCCAAGGCCTTCCAGCTGGCTTTGTGCCTAAGACAGGACTAGAACCAATGGTAGGATTCAAATAATTTTAACAACTGGTTCTCTGACATAATGACCGGCTGGGTGGGCATGGCCAAGGGGTGTGACAAGCACCCCCTGGGAGCAAAACGGGGAGTGGGGGATTTGTTTTGGGCCTAGGAGGCCTTCCTGAAGCCTCCTGGGAGTGAAAATGGGCTGTGGGGGAGGGGGCGCACCGCCCCCCTGCACCCCGTTTTGGTCCTAGCAGGCCTCCCTGCACTTACCTGGGAGCCAAAATGGGGCACATGGGGACTCCTGGAAAGGGTGGAGCGGGAAGGGATCAGCCAGCAATTTCACTACCGGTTTTCCCAAACCGGCTGAATTTCACCATTGACTAATACTCGGATTCTCCTGGGTTTTACCCTGATGCCTTAACCACTATACCAAATTGGTTTTCTCGAATGCATCTAATCCACGCTAAAAAGGGTCAGAAGCTGGATTGACCAATCATACCCGCCATTTTTTTTTTTGGATGTTTTTGACCTCTTTTCATGGATGTTCCAGGGTTGACTTGTCCCATTTCTATATCTCTTTAGATCTTTTTGTAGTCACCGCTTGGGGGAAAATTGTATGCCTTCCGAATGCAACTGTTTTCCTATGCTTTTTTAATCTTATATTTTTACTGTTGTACCAATTACAGGGCACATGTTTTTCTATCCGAACCATTTTATACCCATTTAAAATAATAATAATAATAACAATATACTGCAAACATGGAAAGGGGGGAGGGGGCACGCTTCAAGGGAGAAGGATCTCGTTACGTAGCTTTATCTGAAAATGCAGAATTGGTAATTTCTCCTTCATTTCCTGAAGCCCACTGCCTCTAATCCTGGATGGGTTATATAGGCCAGAAGTTCCCAATCTTTGGCAGACCGACAAGATGTGGAGGGGGGGGGGGAGAGGGTGAGTGTGCATAGTTCCATTTGTGCAAGTGGCAAGTGCATACAGGCATACATGCATAAATGGAGCTGCACGTGTGAGTGCCCACAGCTCGTGTTAGCCAGCCACTTGTGTGGCCCGGTTCCAAACAGGCCACAGACTGATAGAGGGACCCAGTCTGGAGTTGGGGACCCCTGATGTATTCTAAGGAGTCAATGAGTCAGTTCACAGGATATGGGATACTTGATTCATATTTGCAGACCGGTCATAACTCTGCACATAATGATGTGATCAGGCTCCCCTCTTCAGATGGTTTGGGGCAGGGGTGTTAAACTCAAGGCCCGGGGGCCGGATCTGGCTCGTGGGGTGCTTAGATCTGGCCCGTGGGGCCACCTTGATCTGGCTCAGATCCAGCCTTTGTGGTGCTTAGATCTGGCCTACGGTGCCTCTGCCAGTGATAACGGCGCTCGGGAGGGGCACCCACGGCCCTTCTGAGCTCTGTTTTCACTGGCAGAGGGTTGCAGGAGGCCGTCACAGCCAAAAACAGAGCTGGAGAGGGCCACAGAAGGCCTACCTGATCTCTGTTTTCGCTGGCAGAGGGTTGCAGGAGGCCGTCACAGCCAAAAACGGAGTTTGAGAGGGCCACAGGCCGTCTTCTCGAGCTCCGTTTTCGCTGGCAGAGGGTTGCAGGAGACCGTCGCAGCTGAAAACGGAGCTTAGGAGCCTGTTTTCACTGACAAAGTGCTTGAGCCACCACAGGTGCCTCTGACACGTGTGACATTGAACTGGCCAGGCCCCCCTATCCTCATGAGGTCAAACACAACCTGATGCGGCCCTCAATGAAATAAAGTTTGACACGCCTGGTTTAGAGTGATTAGAATGCAGGATTCCAATTTATTCTGGGTCAGTCTAGTTTTTCCTCAGAAATGCCTCAAGGCATGTCAGTATTTGGGAGGTTTTTTCCGAGCCCTTCTCTTGGGCGTTTTGCCAAAGGGAATTTAGGTGAGCAATTTACAAGGAGAACATCCTTCTCTGTGACTTTAGCCCTACTTGTCATTCTGAGTGTTTTTGTTCAATATAGGTAGCCTTTGACTTACAATGACTCATTTAATGACCATTCGAAATCAAAGTGGTGGCGAAAAAAGTGACATTTTTCATACTTGTGACCGTTGTAGCATAGTCACATGATCAACATTTGGGCACTTGGCAACTGGCATGTACTTATGACAGTTGTCCTGTCCAAGGTCATGTGATCATCATTCCTTGCCAGCTTCTGATGGGTAAAATCAATGGGGGAAGCCAGATTTGCTTAATGACCATGTGATTCATTTAACAACTACAGCGAGTAACTTAACAACTGTAGCCAAAAGATTGCAAAATGGGGCACGATTTACTTAACGATGGTCTTGCTCAGCCACAGAAATTTTGGGCTCGGTTGTGGTCATAAATTGAGGAATTCCTGTACTCGATGAAGACATTCCTTTTCTCACGAGAATTGTTAAAATGTGCTTAATTAAGTTTTGATTGGAAATGTTTGCAGATTATTTGCCATATTTGCACTGTTTCATTGCTTTACGTTTGCTTTTCTAATCTCTTTTAATCCCTACTTAGTGGATTTAAATTTTGCACGGATGGATGGATGGATGGATGGATGGATGGATGGATGAACAGACAGGCCATCCGGCTTGACGGACAAATGACAAACAGTTTGCCTACCTCTAGGAATCTTTCCCCACAATGGCTGGTTCCTATAACCTTCTTAATCTTAAATGTCAGATTTCCCCATTTTTGGCTGTGCTCTGATAATTTAATCTTCAAGCAACTGTAGAAAGTTAGCACCCACTGCTCACCTAGGAGAATGAAATATTTTAGGAAATATTAAAAAGGCAGAATATTATATTTCCCTGGATGAGAAATCGAGAAACATGCTCTTGGAAAGCAGCCCCCCAACTTTCTTAATAGCCCTCAGCAGATGTCAGCATTTAAGAGTGTTGGGGTTGAATTAGAAAACCTTCAAGGTCCCTTCCAATTCTGTCTGTGTTCCTTCATTGGGATATGGTTAACAGTTTAATTGTTGGTCTGGTATTAATCCTAGTGTTAATCCTTGCTTATCTATGTATTGATTGCTGGTGAGGAGTTGTTTTGGTCTTTGGTTTCCTTTTTAGCTCTACGATTGTTTATTTTGAATGGTGTATAAACGTTGTTTATCTCTCTGTATCTGTTGATGGCTGATTTATCTTTTACATTGATCTGTTACCAACAGCAAGGATGGTGTTGCAGTAGTGTGTTGATCTAGGCCAGTGGTTGTCAACCATGACCATTATAAGCTGCGTGGACTTCAACTCCCAGAATTCCCCAGCCAGCATGAAGTCCACTCATCTTAAAATGGTCAAACTTGGGACAAACTGTTCTAGATTATTTCAGATTCTTGGTTGATGAAGTGGTCTGTTCTATTTAAATTTCCTGACAGTTAGAGCAATTAATCAGTGGAACGACTTGCCTCCAGGAGTTATATATGCCCCAACACTGGAAGTTTTTAAGAAGAGATTAGATAACCCTTTGTCTGAAACGGTGTAGGGTTTCCTGCCTAAAGAGAGGTTTGGATTACAAGACCTCCAAGGTCCCTTCCAACTTTGTTATTCTATTCCAGTGATGGTTAACCTTTTTGGTGCCGAGTGCCCAAAGCGTGCACGAATGTACTTGTGCCCGAACCCCCAAAATGCAATGTGAGCGCCTCTCCCCGTGCATGTGCCCCGCCAACCCATGTATGCACATTTCCCGTGCATGCACGCATGTCCCTGCGCATGTCCCCCCCAGAGCACGCGTCCTGTTTTCATGCCCTGTTTTGGCTTCCAGGTTGCTGCAGGAAGCTTTCCAAGCCCAAAATGGGTCACGAGGGGGGCACGTGTGAACCCCCGAAATGCAATGTGAGCGCTTATTGTGCGTGCACTCCGCCCACTGCTCCTGCGCATGCGCTCTGCCCCCCCACATGCACGCGTCCCTCCCACATGTGCCCTACTCCCTGCGCATGCACGGCAGAGACCTGAAGACCAGCTGGCCAGTGGGAGGCGCGCACGAATGTGCGGCCGAGCTGGGTTGGGGCAATGGCTGGCGTGCCCACAGAGAGGGGTCTGTGTGCCACCTGTGGCACGCATGCCATAGGTTCGCCAACACGGTTCTATTCTATGCAGCATCTAGAAAGGAGCTAGATTTCAAAATAAAAAACGGAGAGAACAACGAATGGGCTGTTATTGCAAATAAATAAAAACCAAGAAAGGGGGACATTTATAATCACTGGTCCTCCCCAAATGCTTTTCCTTTTTAAGTTTTTTTTTAAAAAGTCTAATTTTGGAGAAAGATATTCTCAGTTTTTTTTTTTAAATTTAATTTATATGCCACCCTTCTCCGGAGACTCAGGGCGGCTTACAATGCATTAAGCAATAGCCTTCATACTTTTGTATATATTTATACAAAGTCAGCTTATTGCCCCCACAAACTGGGTCCTCAATTTACCCACCTTAGAAAGGATGGAAGGCTGAGTCGACCTTGAGCCTGGCTAGGATTGAACTCGCAGAATTACTGGCAGCTGGATGTTAATTGCTGCCTTTAGTAGTTAAAAGAATGTCCAGAATTGGAACACATATAAGTCAGTCACGCATTAGAAACATATTTAGTAACCGTTGCTGCATTTTATAAAAAAGGGTTTAAGAGCAGGAACCAGCATCTGAGGTCAGCTAATCATGTGCTGCGTGAGTGAGTCAGATGTTGAAGATTCAGGTAAAAACAACAGCTAAAACTGGGCGTGAGCACACAATTTTAGTCTGCTTGCCAGAAAGAAAACATATATTTGAACTCGGCCTCCTGTGAATGCCTCATCCTATGATACGGTTTGGTCCGTATTAGTCACCGGGATTGTGTTTTACCTAGGAAAATAAAATTGTTGCGTGCCCTAAATTATGTTGGTATGATTGGCATTAAACCTATTGACCAATGATCCTTTCTGTTGCATTTTTAAGTCTCTCAGCCAGGCACAAATCTGTTAAAATGGGTGTAAAAAAGAGTCAATCTAAAGCAGTCCAGTAGAAATAAAAATATCATTGTTAGGAACAACAGTGCAACATAGCTAATAACAACAATATTTATTCAGCATTGGAAATGTGAGAGTGTGTGCCTTATGCGCAGGAGCACACCTTCAAAAACACAGCAATATAGAACGGGATAGCTCCAGGGCGGGTGGGCAGGCCAGTGGTGGGTTTCAAATATTTTTACTACTGGTTCTGTGAGCGTGGCTTGGTGGGCATGGCAGGGGAAGGATACTGTAAAATCTCCATTCCCTCCACAATCCAGGGGAAGGTTACCGCAAAATCCCCATTTCCTCCCGATCAGCTGGGACTTTGAGGGCAGAGAATAGATGGGGACAGGGCCAGTCAGAATTTTTACTACCGGTTCTCCGAACTACTGAAAATTTCCGCTACCAGTTCTCCAGAACTGGTCAGAACCTGCTGAAACCCACCTCTGGGGGAGGCCCACCTATGGGTCTACTGGTTCCCCGAACCGGTCCGAACTGGCAGCAACCCACCTCTGATATTCAGTATCACTAACATATGAAGAAGGGTGGCAGGAACTGGGTATGTACAGTTTAATGAAAAGAGGACTAGTGAAAATACCACTTCACAGTGCTTTACAGCAGTGGTGAAATCCAATTTTTTTTAAACTACCGGTTCTGTGGGCGTGGCTTGGTGGGTGTGGTGTGGCTTAGTGGGTGTGGCTTGGTGGGCATGGCAGGGGAAGCAAAATCTCCATTTCCCACCCCACTCCAGGGAAGGATACTGCAAAATCCCCATTCCCTCCCCACTCCTGGGGGAAAGATATTGCAAAATCTCCATTCCCACCCCATTCTGGGGCCAGCCAGAGTTGGTATTTGCCAGTTCTCTGAACTATCCAAAATTTCCGCTATAGGTTCTCCGAACTATCTAAAATTTCCGCTATCGGTTCTCCGAACTACCCAAAATTTCCCCTATCGGTTCTCCGAACTACTCAAAATTTCCGCTATCGGTTCTCCGAACTACCCAAAATGTTCGCTACCGATTCTCTGAACTCAAAATTTCCACTATTCAGAACCTGGTGGATTTTACCCCTGCTTTACAGCCCTCTCTAAGCGGTTTACAGAGTTTATAGCCCCCAACAATCCGAGTCCTCATATTACCCACCTCAAAAGGTTGACAGGCTGAGTCAACCTTGAGCCTGCTGGGATTCGAACTACCGAACTGCTGGTAGTTGGCAGTCAGCAAAAGTAGTCTGCAGCACTGCACTCTAACCATTGCGCACCACGATTAAGGTGAGGAAGGGGGTAAGAGTAGGTAGTGGCTGGCAGAGTGCAGGGCCACCGAAAGGACACAGATGGGGAAGGAGAGAGGTGGACTGGAGGGAGTTCAATTGAAGGCAAGCATGGCAGGGCAGAAAAATGGTGAGGTCCTTAGCTAACAACCACAACCGGGGTCTATCGGAATTGCTGTCGCTAACTGGTACAATCACACCATATTTCCACTAATGACCACTTTGTGTAATAATGGAAATCCTTGCCCCAGTTAGGGTTGTTAAATGAGGACTAGGGATAGCTCTCAACTTACATCCGTTTCTTTAGTAAAGGTCTGAAGAAACACCAGCACTCAGAAAAGTGACTTATGACCATTTTTCACACTTACAACCATTGCAGCATCCCTGTGGCCAGGTGATCAAAATTCAGATGCTTGGCAAAGGTTCATATTTATGATGATTGCAATGGCCTGGAGTCTTATGATCATCTTTTGCAATCTTTTGGCAAGCCAAGTCCATTCCTTCCTCCCTCCCTCCCTCCCCCTTCCTTCCTTCCTTCCTTCCTTCCTTCCTTCCTTCCTTCCTTCCTTCCTTCCTTCCTTCCTTCCTTCCTTCCTTCCTTCTGTCCCTCGCCCTCCCTCCCGCCCTTCCCCTTCATTTTTCCTCCTTCCTTCCCCTTCATTTTTCTTCCTTCCTTCCCTCCCCCCTCCTTTCCCCTTCATTTTTCCTCCTTCCTTCCTTCCCTCCCCCCCTCCTTTCCCATTCGTTTTTCCTCCTTCCTCCCTTCCCCTTCATTTTTCTTCCTTTCGTCCTTCCCTCCCCCTCCCTTCCTCCCTTCCCCATCGTTTTTCCTCCTCCCTCCCTTACCCTTCATTTTCCTCCTCCCTTCCTCCCTCCTTCTCTCCCTTCCTTCCCCTTCATTTTCTTCTTCCCTCCTTCCCTCCCTCCCCCTTCATTTTTCCTCCCTCCCTCCCTCCTTCCTTCCTTTCTCCCTCCCTTCCTTTCTCCCTCCCACCCTTCCTTCCTTCCCCTTCATTTTTCTTCTTTCCTTACTTCCTTCCCTCCCCCTCCCCCTCCCTCTCATCTTCCCCTTCATTTTTCCTCCTCCCTCCCTCCCTTCCCCTTCATTTTTCCTCTTTCCTTCCTTCCCTCCCTCCACTTCCTTCCTTCCTTCCTTCCTTCCTTCCTTCCTTCCTTCCTTCCTTCCTTCCTTCCTTCCTTCCTTCCTTCCACTTCATTTTTCTTTCCTCCCTCCCTCCTTGCCTCCCACCCTTCTTGCTTTTAACACACAGTCTCTCAGACCAATTTATTAATTCCCTCCTCATCAGCCTTTCTTGCAGACCTCTTCTCTGAGTAGAACACGTCCCCTTTTCCAGGGCTGGGGAGTGCTGGGTGTTGCTGCCACCGCTTGTCTTGAGCTGTGGCAAATATAGTGCCAAAGAGATGCTTTTTCTCACTTTAGGGGGAGTAGATGCACTGCATCTACTTAGCAGAAAATCAAAGTGACACCTAATCAGGGATGGTGGTATCTTTTTACTTGCAAACTGTGGTATTATGAATCACCAGGATAGGAACTGATGCCTGAACAAAGCTATTCAGACATATTTACTCCCCTCCCCAATTCCCTTGTCCTTTCAAGTCCTCCGTTGGTTTTTCTTTTTCCAACCCTGGAAAATGCAAAATTCAAATTCTTGGTTTCGATTTTATTCTTTGAGAGTCTAACCAGTTCTTGAATGGGGCAAAGTTTTATTCGCTAACTGTGAGTAAAGACAGGAGCAATGGGGAAATAGGTTTTGGAGATGAGCCGCTGTGGCGCAGTGGTTAGAGTATAGTGCTGCAGGCTACTTCTGCTGATTGCCAGCTGCCTGCAATTTGGCAGTTCGAATCTCACCAGGCTCAAGGTTGACTCAGCCTTCCGTCCTTCCGAGGTGAGTAAAATGAGGATGCAGATTGTTGGGGGGCAATAGGCTGACTCTGTAAACTACTTAGAGAGGATTGTAAAGCACTGGGAAGAAGTATATAAATCTAAGTGCTATTGCTATTGTTACTGGAGATTAATTGCACTCCACACAAGAAATGAAAGAAATCCACTCAGTGAAATCTTTGGGGAGTTCCCACTGGCAGTGTTTTCCTAATTTTATGGAATTCTTTTAGAGAACAAGGTGCCACAAATTGGAAATAAATCCCAGTGCAAAATTCTACCTGCATAACTTGTGTCACTGTACTAAATCTTTAGATCAGGGCTGTCCGACTGCGGCCATTTTAAGACATGTGGACTTCAACTCCCAGAATTCCCCAGCCAGCCATCTTGGCTGAGGAATTCTGGGAGTTGAAGTCCTCAAATTTTAAAATTGGCCAAGATTGTACACCCGTATTTTAGACAGTGGGTAAAATCAGCAGGAAGGATAGTAGTGTATGTATATTGTTAACACTGTAGAGATCGTCCTCAACTTACAACCATTTGTTTAGTGACCATTCAAAGTTGCAACGCCGTTGAAAAAAGTGACCTGCAATCAATCTTCACACTTACAACCAACAGAACATTCCCAAAGTTACGTGATTTGGTTACTTGGCCAATCGGTATGTATTTAGGATGGTGGCAGCTTTCTGGGGACACACAATTTGTGACGTTTCTGAGAAGCAAAGTCAATGGGGGGAGCCAAATTTGCTTGATGACTACATGACTCGCTTAAGAAAACTGCAGAGGTTCACTTAACAACTTTGGCAAAAACAGTCACAAAATTGGGCACAGCTTATTTAACAACGGTTTTGGTTAACAACATTAATTCCGGTCTCGGCTGTGGTTGTAAGACCACCTGTGCATTCAAGCCAATAGAGGTAGTCCTCGACCCACGATCACAACGGAGCCCAAAATTTATGTTGCTAAGTGAGACCTTTGTTAAGTGAGCTTTGCCCCATTCTACGGCTTTTCTTGCCACGTTTGTTCAGTGAATCACTGCGGTTCTTAAATCCGTAATATGGTTGTTAAGTGAATCCAGTTTCCCCATTGACTTTGATCCCACATGACCCCGGGACACTATGACCGTCATAAATGTGAGTCAGTTATCAAGCATCTGAATATAAATCAGGTGGTCAAGGAGATGCTGTGATGGTCATCAGCATGGAAAATAGTCAAAATTCACTTTCTTCAGTGCCATTGTAACTTCGGACAGCCGCTCAGCGAACTGTTGTAAGTCGAGGTCTATCTGTATCTTTCCCGTCTTTCCTTAGTAGCTCATCCTACCCAATTCAGCCGGTTCTGACTAGTTCTGGAGAACTGGTAGCGGATATTTTGAGAAATTTGGAGAACCGGCAAATACTACCTCTGGCTGGCCCTGTCCCCATCTGTTCTCCCGAGTCCCAGCTGATTGGGAGGTTTTACAGAATCCTTCCCTTGGAGTGGAATGGAAATGGAGATTTTACAGTATCCTTGCCCCAGGTGTGGGGAGGGAATGGGGATTTTGCAGTATCCTTCCCCCTGGAGTGGGGTGGAAATGGAGATTTTACAGAATCCTTCCCTTGGAGTGGGGTGGAAATGGAGATTTTACAGTATCCTTGCCCCAGGTGTGGGGAGGGAATGGAGATTTTGCAATATCGTTCCCCCCGGAATGGGGTGGAAATGGAGATTTTACAGAATCCTTCCCCCTGGTGGGGTGGAAATGGAGGTTTTACAGTATCCTTGTCCTGGAGTGGGGTGGAAATGGAGATTTTACAGTATCCTTCCCCCTGGAGTCGAGTGGAAATGGAGATTTTTACAACATCCTTTCCCCTGGAGTGGGGTGGAAATGGAGATTTTACGATATCCTTCCCCTGCCACGCCCACCAAGCTACACTCACAGAACCGGTAGTAAACAATTTTTAATCCCACCACTGAATTCCAACCCCCTGTCTCCCCCTCCCAAATTCCAGCTCTCCTGTTTTAAAATGGAGATTTTTTTCCCCCTCCGGTTCAGAATATATTATCCTGCTCTTTTTAAGAGGATTTAGATTGTCAGCCTAAAGATTGATTGATTAAATCTGTATCTCCACTGAACTAGCGGTGAAGTAACCGACCCATTTTCTTGGAGATATTTCAGCCGAGACAACTGCAAAGATGTGTGAAAGGATTAAAAAAAAAATCAAAATGGCAGCTGGGATTATGTTTCTGATGCCAGGCCCCCTTTTTAACCCTCTTCTACACATAATTAGGGGTGGGATTCAAAAATTTAAGCAATTGGTTAAGGCCGTTTGCTGGGTGGGCATGGCCATGGTGGGCATGGCCTACTTGGCTTCCTGCACCATGGTGGTGGAGGAGTGTTCGCCCTCCCCAGGCTCTGGAGGCTTTCCTTGAGCCTCCAAGAGGGCAAAAATGGCCTCCCCTGAGCTCCGGAAGCCCTCCAAAGGCTTGAAACAGGCCTGTTTCCAGACTTCTAGAACTTCCGGGAGGCCCATTTTTCACCCTCCCAGAGCCTCTGCGTGGGTGCTGCACTTAGCTGGCATCCAAAATGGGCCACGTGGAGGCTCCTGGGAGGAGAGGGGTGGGGTGGGTGGGGCTAGCCAGTCCTTGCAACTACTGGTAAAACGAACCAGATGTAAAATTAGCATCGCATTCATCCGAACTCATCCGAACCGACTGAATCCCATCCCTGCACATAACCCACAGTGAAGAAATCAGTAACAATTTCCTTACTAAATGGTGAGATCATTGATGCTTTTTAGATCAGGGGTATCCAGCCTTGGCAATTTTTGGGACTTGTGGCCTTCAACTCCCAGAATTCCTCAGCCAGGGGAATTCTGGAGTTGAAGTCCACAAGTCCACAAGTTGTTGAGGTTGGACATCCCTATTCTAAATAATCCAGAAACAGAGAATTAAACACAGATGTGTTAATTGGCCCAACATCAAACTGGGAGGCTGGGTTTAATTTGAGCTTGCATCCAGGATGCCCTTCTACAAAATTCAGTGTTTGGGTTTTCAAAATATAAAGAAAACCATTTTTGAACGGCCATAGACTTTAGTGATGAACGATAGCAGAGTGCCAGTTGAGTTCATTTAGGGCAAAAAAATAAAAATGGAACGGCTATAAAAGTATTTACTTTGCAGCTTTTCGGGGCTGTTGTTATCTTATATAACAGTTCTGTGCAATATCCCACAAATCTCTGTAGAAGCGGAGATAAGGAGCAAGTTTATTTGCAGAGAAGGAGATAGTGAGAAAAATGTGAAATAGAATGATGGAGAGGAAGGGGAAAGACACCGAAGAAAGATAATTTTCTTGGGGTTTTTACTATTTGTCAGTGCATACAGGTGGTGCATTTGTTTAGTGACGGTTCAAAGTTATAACGGTACTGAAAAAAACCTGATTCGTGGCCATTTTTCGCAGTTATGATGATTGTTGCAGCATCCCCCCCATGGTCACGTGATCAAAAATTTGGCCACTTGCCAACTGCCTCACTTTATGACAGTTGCAGTGTCCCACGTTCACCAGTTTGTGACCTTCTGACCAGCAAAACCAACGGGAAGTGATTCACTTAACAAGTGAATCTGTTCTTCTTATCTGTTGTTCTCTTATATTTGGGACCCAGGAGTACTGTGGCTCGCATGGTTCAGGTGGGGGTTGGAGGTTAGCAAATCTGTGTTTAAGACACAGAAGTGTTGCCATGGGGTGGGGTGAATTCCCATCTTTCGCTCCACCTCCTGCTAGGGATATGAACGGAGCCCCTAGTACCTTCTAGACCAGTGATGGGGAACCTTTTAGGCACCAAGTTCCCAAAGTTTGCGCATGCACCCAAACTGCAAGGTGCAGGCATGCACCTGCCCCCCACCCATGCACGTGCACCCCCGTGCATGCATGCTCGCCCCCACGCATGCCCCACACATACGTGGCAGAGACCCAAAGATCAACTGGCTAGCGGGAGGTGCATGGCAGAGACCTGAAACAGAGCTGGGGCGACAGTGCATGTGCCCACAGAGAGGGCTTGCGTGCAACCTCGGGCATGACTGCCATAGGTTCTCCACTGCTGTCCTAGACCTAAGGTCCCCGGATAATCCTTTCAATCCAGAAGTGCCTCAGTTTAAATTTAAATTATGGGGATAACATTACGTTTTACTTGGGAACAGTCAGGTTTTACAACAGATACAATATATAGCTGTGGTGTACAGTGGTTTGAATGCAGTAGTGCAGGATACGGCTGCCAGTAATTTGGCAGATCGGACCTCACCAGGCTCAAGGTTGGACTCAGCCTTCCATCCTTCCAAGGTGGGTAAAATGAGGATCCAGATTGTTGGGGGCAAGAGGCTGACTCTGTAAACTGCTTAGAGAGGGCTGTAATCCAGGGGTGAAATCCAGCAGGTTCTGGAGAACCTGTAGCAGAAATTTTGAGTAGTTTGGAGAAGCGGCAAATGCCACCTCTGACAGGCCCCCGAGTAGGGTGGGAATGGGGATTTTTCAGTATCCTTCCCCTGGAGTGGGGTGGGAATGGAGATTTTACAGTATCCTTCCCCTGCCATGCCCGCCAAGCCACGCCCACCAAGTCACACTACACCCACCAAGCCAAAGAACCGGTAGTAAAAAAAATTGGATTTCACCACTGCTGTAAAGCACTGTGAAGCGATCTATAAGTCTAACCGCTATTGCTATGGGAGTGATATGATCTTAGGACAGAGTTTGCCGGAGACTCCCTAGTTTTGCCTCTGTCTACTCCCATCACAACTCAGCAGCCAGTGGGAAAAATAGCCACTCATCTGTCTTTTTAAATGTGAGCTAAGGCTGGGGAGCAGGCAGGTTTTGATAGATGGTTAGGCTGGCAGGCTAGGCCATCTGTCCTGTGCATTCAGAGAGAGAGAGAGAGAGAGAGAGAGAGAGAGAGAATATCAGCTGATGCCAGCACAGCCTTACTCCTCACCCGTTCTGGTGCTATTCCAGAAAATCCATAAATCCCAGTTGAAAAAGGGCCGAAGGCAGGTTTAGTGCTGTTCCGAAAGAGCACTAAATTTGTGTTTAAAAGGAGCTGTCAACAATAGTTGACAGATGTAGGAAGGGTTGGCCCTCCGAAGAGGAAACCCCATTTCTTCCTCTCCCTCCCTCCAGCTGTTGGTCAAATTGATTCACATTTTCAAGTTCGGAATGGATGTGTGGAGACCTGTTCGGTACAGGAGAAGATTCTGGTTCAAACAAACAAACAAACAAACAAACAAGCAAACAGGTTCCCTTGCTGGTCAAACCAGAGTGGCCCAGGTGGGCAGTGCCCAGGGGATCTGGAGAGGAGAGGAGGAGAGATGGCACAAACCCAAAGTAGCTATTTGGAGCTGACTTGATCCCATAGCCTAGAAGTCTCCTCAGTATATTAGCAATAGAGCCAATAACGAAATATGCCAGATAATACGCAGGATGCTTTTGGGGTTAGAGTAGACCAACTAAGAACTGATTTAAGGCAACCTCAACATCAGCAAGAAAACAACCAAGCTCAGAGAGCACCAAGAATCCCACAGTCCTCCACTACCATCACCTCCTCCTCCTCCTCCTCCTCTCCACAAACCCCATTCCCTTCAAGGACAGATGAGATTACCTAGTTGGGTTGTGTAACGTCTGTGGGAACACAATCAAGCTCTGAGAGCACCAGAGACCTCACCGTGCAAGCCTGAGCTATAAATACTGTCAGATAATAATCTGAAATGGTGCCACTGAACTGCACTGTCCATGTTGGAAGGATTGTTTTTTTGTGTTTATATTTTCCCTCCATTTTGATTAAAAAGGACTGAAGGGGGAGTGGCTTAGCCATTCTATAAATATGACCCCTTTACACACACACACACACACACACACACACACACACCTAAGAGAGAACTGGAGAAGACAAACCCTGGAGAAAGACTTGCAAGGATCAGACCTGACAGACTTACAGCTGCTCAACAACAGACATTTTGTCTCTGTCAAAATGACTAGATAAAAAGGAAATAGGATCTAGGCACATTTACCTATGAAGTAAATAAGCACCAAGAGACAATATTCTGTAATTTAAATATGTAAATAGTTTATTGATTTTAAATAAACGAAGTTTTTCTTGAAAAAAGAAATCTGGCTTAATTGTAGCTGCTGAGACATTCCAAGATCTTATTGACCTCTACAACCCAAACCTAAAACGTTTCTAACAAATATCCTCTTCTTTGACTTAAAATGGTCTCTGCTATGGGTCGTAGATCAAATGAAAGTAATGTCATGAGCACCCATCACCAAAAAGAGACTGCTGTGGCATGTTCGTGCCACCATTAAATAGACGAGGAGAAACACTTTTTGGTGGTTAAGGATTGATTATTTGTTTCTGCTTGCAGTCCATAATAATCTTGATAACCACATCCAGGGCCATAATTCGAAAGCATCTCTCTTCTTCCTGATTGTTTTTCACTGTTCAGCATTCATTTTCATACATTATCACCGGGAACAGGATTGCTTTGATTCCTCTGATCCTTGTTGTCATTGAAATATCCTTATCATTCATGATCCTGTTTAAGCTTCTTTTTGTTCTCTTTCTTAAGATTAATACTCTCTTTAGCACTCTATCCATTTTTATCTGTTTATCTTGAGCCCAGAAAACAATGCTAAGTAACTTCACCAACCTCTCTGTAAGTTCTGAGCAGGCTGGCTAATTAGATTACCTTGCCTTCTTAATATTTAATATTATCCTGTTTTTTTGTTTTGTTTTGTTTTGTTTTGTTTTCGTTTTCCATTTTTAGTTTCCCAGGCTGAGGTATTTTCCTCCCTCCTCTTTCTGTCTAACAAAGTGGTATTGTTTGCACATCTCAAATTATTAGCATGTTGACCTCCGATTTTGTTTTCGGCTGTCATTTCTTCCAATTCTGCCAGTCTTGCTGTGTTAAATTAAATATGCGTCGTCTCGGTTTCTTTTGTATTTTTGAAACCACTCTGCTCCTCCAAATTCAGTACCATGACTGTAAGCAAAACATGGAGAGTTAGAGCAATTTATTTATTTATTTATTGGTTCGATTTATATGCCGCCCTTCTCCGGAGACTCAGGGCAGCTTACAATGCGTTAAGCAATAGCCTCCATACTTTTTGTATATACCTGCTTAGTAGGGCTTTGGGCCCCCCCCAAGCGGTGTTCTTTTTTATACAAAGTCAGTTTATTGCCCCCACAATCCGGGTCCTCATTTTACCTACCTCGAAAGGATGGAAGGCTGAGTCAATCTTGAGCCTGGTGAGATTCGAACTTGCAGTAATTGCAGGCAGCTGGTGTCACTTAACACCACTTTAATCTGCTGCACCACAAGGCTCTTTGTTTTCTTTCTACCAACTTACATTAATCTTTCAACCCTGGCAACATTTATAATGCAAGAACAGAGCACGATGTCTGCTCTACGTACTGCATAAATCCCTAAGTGTTTGTAGTAACTACCTTGGCTTGTCTTGCACATTGGCAAAAAAAATAAAATAAAATCAAAACATAAAATACAAATTAGATGGACATGACCTTGTAGATGACCCTCACTCTGTCAAGGA
Organism: Masticophis lateralis; assembly: GCA_030761175.1. NCBI lineage: Eukaryota > Metazoa > Chordata > Lepidosauria > Squamata > Colubridae > Masticophis > Masticophis lateralis. The sequence continues at coordinate 274,962,242 of JAUDYJ010000002.1, read as the reverse complement.
CCTTGGAGTACTCATTTCCAAAGATCTACCCTGTTTCCCCGAAAATAAGACACCCCCTGATAACAAGCCCAATTGGGCTTTTGAATGCATGCACTAAAATAAGCCTCCCCCTGAAAATAAGCCTTCCCCAAAAATATTTAAACACATAACTGGAAATCAGGTAAGACGGCAAAAGGAGCCCCATCTTGCTCTGCACGCCCCAAAATAATAAGATCTCTCTGAAAATAAAGCCAAGGGCTTATTTTGGGGATCGAAAAAAATATAAGACAGGGTCTTATTTTGGGGAAAACACAGTAAGTGCCAGAGCCCACTGTAATAACATTGCCAAAAAGGCATTAAGAGTTGTTAACCTAATCTTGCATAGCTTCCTCTCTGGTAATATTGTACTACTAACTAGAGCATACAAAACATTTGCTAGACCAATTCTTGAATACAGCTGATCTGTCTGGAACTCGCACTGCATATCGGACATAAATACAATTGAGCGAGTCCAGAGATATTTTATGAAAAGAGTCCTCCATTCCTCTAACCGCAATAAAATACCTTATGCCACCAGACTTCAAATTTTGGGCTTATACAATTTAGAACTACAGACCGTCTTCGGTCTGACCTAAGCATAGTACATAAAATTATCTGCCACAATGTCCTTCCTGTCAATGACTGCTTCAGCTTCAACCACAACAATACACGAGCAAATAATAGATACAAACGCAAGGTAAACCGCTCAAAACTCAATTGCAGAAAATATGACTTCAGTAACAGAGTGGTCAATACCTGGAATGCACTACCTGACTCTGTGGTTTCTTCCCAAACCCCCAAAACTTTAACCTTAGGCTGTCTACTGTTGACCTCACCCCACTCCTAAGAGGTCGGTAAGAGGCGTGCATAAGTGCACCACTGTGCCTACTGTCCCTGTCCCAATATTCCTTTTTACTCTTACTCTTTTCATATATTCAAATTATGTTTATACTTTTACCTGTTATCTTATATATGTTTGACAAATAAATAAATAAATAAATGAATAAAATGTAGTAACTCCTTTGATAGCATGGTGACCAAGGATATCCTCAGGGGGATCCAAAAATAGTCAAGATAGCAACTATGGCCACTTGAATAAAACCCCAAACATTTCTCCATGTGAAGAGGTAGAACATCAATCACATAATTGCAGCTGCCTTCTTGATTTTGATTGCCCTGCAGATGGTGTCAGGGACAAGAATATATGACCCTGGGCAACTCCCTGGGTACCCATGTTCTCAGGCCTGACCTTTAGATCCGGAAAAATCCTTTCCTTTCCTTTCCTTTCCTTTCCTTTCCTTTCCTTTCCTTTCCTTTCCTTTCCTTTCCTTTCCTTTCCCTCGCCTTCCCTCTCGCTTGTTTTATTTTCCTTTCCTTTCCTTTCCTTTCCTTTCCTTTCCTTTCCTTTCCTTTCCTTTCCTTTCCTTTCCTTTCCTTTCCTTTCCTTTCCTTTCCTTTCCTTTCCTTCCCTTCCCTTCCCTTCCCTTCCCTTCCCTTCCTTTCCTCTCCTCTCCTCTCCTCTCCTCTCCTCCCCTCCCCTCCCCTTTCCCTCCCCTCCCCTTCTTTTTAATAGGCAGGATATATATTGCAAGACAAAGTACATTTTTCTCACATCATATCAAAAAGGCACCATAGGCATGATAAGAGAGAATTTTGAAAGATGTGGTGGAATGTAGTCTGGGAGGAGGGTGGGGCTGCATTCCAGAGAAAAAAGAGACAGTGAAGTTTAGATCGTTTGTGTGAGAGAAAGAGGGTGTAAACAGCTCCTCCTTAATAGTTCCGAGTATATGATTAGATTCTGATCAATGCGTGTCATGATCGGAGATGCTCACGAGGCAGCTGTATTTCTGACTAGGCAAACCTGGCATTGTAGCAGGGGTGAAATGCTACCGGTTTGGACTGGTTCTCCCGAACTGGTAGCAAAAAATGCTACCAGTTTGAGCGAACCAGTATTTCCAAAGATCAGCTGGGTGATAATCAGCTGTGACGCACGATTTATATTAGCTAGAATCGTCGGATTTCCTGCTTTCTAGCGAAGCTCACGCTCAGTAGCAAACTCACAGAACCGGTAGCAGACTTCAGAGGATTTATATAAGGGGAAAAATATAACGAAGCAGAAATTCTCCCAGAATAGTAAAACTGTTGTTTCTTGCCAACGTTCTCATAGAAACTAAGCATCCTCATCATCTGTTATTTCATGATTACTTCTTACTTTTGTAAGAACTTTTGTTAAACTTGGCAGCATTTTAAGAAGGGTGCCCTCATTTCTTCTCCGAATCTTGGCCATATAACTCTTTCCTGTGCTATTAAAGGAATCCTGCCAAGTCTACTTTCACCTGACAATTGCATACAATCACCCGTTTACTTTCCAGATGTTTTGCTCACCTGAAATGGCCAGTGCACCCAGCTGATTATAAAAATGGGGGGATGAGTCACCTCTGATTCAGTTTGCTATAGAATCCAGCTGGTGGGAGATCAAGAGCTTCCTGTTAAACCATAATATGCTTACATTTAATTTTATTTATTTCACTGTATTTGTTTTTATCCCGCCTTTACAATTTTTATAAGTAACTCAAGGCAGCGAACATACCTAATACTCCTCTTATTTTCCCCCACAACAACAACCCTGTGAGGTGAATTGGGCTGAGAGAAAGTGACTGGTCTAATCAGTAACTGTATTTCATGCCTGAGGTGAGACTACAACTCGGCAGCTCCTGGTGACTAACCAGCTTTCATGTATAAGATACAACTAGAACTCACAGTCTCCTGGTGATTGGTCGAACATCACCTAGCCAGCTTCCATGTCTAAGGTGGGACTAGAACTCACAGTCTCCTAGTGGTTGGCTCAAAGTCACTCGGCATTCTTTCATTTCTAGAATAACAGAGTTGGAAGGGACCTTTGAGGCAGGGGTGAAATCCAGCAGATTCTGACAGGTTCTGGAGAACTGGTAGCGGAAATTTTGAGTAGTTCGGAGAACCGGCAAATACCACCTATGGCTGGTCCCAGAGTGGGGAGGAAATGGGGATTTTGCAGTATCCTCCCCCTGCCACACCCACCAAGCCACACCACGCCCACCAAGCCACGCCCACAGAACCGGTAGTAAAAAAAATTTGGATTTCACCACTGGGCAAAACTCATTTCACAAATGTTTCACTTAACAACACTGTTGTGCTCAATGGTGGTCGTAAGTTGAGGGTTGCCTGTATTTGAATCTGGAAATTTAGTATGAAATGACCATGAATTTTGGTTTCCACATTTGGAAAAAGCTAGAAAACTTTTTATCAAAGCCAAAAATAATCAGGGGGCCCAAACCTCTTCCAAATAAAAGCTAGAATGTTTGTAACACTTTCTCTTAGAAAAAGGGTGACAGAGAAAAGGGCTGATCAAAGTCTATAAAATCCAGTCTGACAAGAGAAAGTGACAGAGAAAGGTTTATCTCAGTCTTTTTAAAGCTGAGGACCGGGAGTCATTCAGGGAAGTTGCCTGGAAGAAGATTTAGAACAGACAATAAAAACATTTTCTTCCCATGACACATAATTAACCTGTGAATTCATTACTGCAAGACACCAGTGATGGCCATTAACCTGGACGATCTTAAAAGAGGACTACATTAATTGATGGTGCTTAGATCCTTCAAGGCCCAATTGCCTTGAAGATTCAATGTTACCTTCAAATTTACTTGATTTTTTTTCAAAAAAAAAAAGTAAGATCCTTATTTATTGTTTTAATGGTTTTTTTTTAAAATAAAATTGATTGGCTGCTTATCTTACCAGGACTGATCTTCAAGTAAAGACTAAATATGGATATGATGCTTCTGATAATGTCTCCACCCCAATTTGGCCGATAAAACTTAGTGTGAAGAAATGGTGTTTCTCCCAGTGGTGAAATCAATTTTTTTACTACCGGTTCTGTGAGCGTGGCTTGGTGGGCATGGCGTGGTTTAGTGGGCATGGCAGGGGAAGGATACTATAAAATCTCCATTCCCACCCCACTCCAGGGGAAGGATACTGCAAAATCTCCATTCTGACACCATTCTGGGGCCAGCCAGAGGTGGTATTTACTGGTTCTCCGAACTATTCAAAACTTCTGCTACCGATTCTCTGAATTGTTCAAAATTTCTGCTACCGGTTCTCCAGAACTTGTCAGAACCTGCTGGATTTCACCCCGGTTTCTCCCCATTTTTGGATGAGATTCATAAGCACATGTCAGTCGGCTGTGTACATTAGAGGGAGCTTTGATAATTCACTTATTCCAAAACAGAAGATCTTTCTGTACTGATAGCAACATACTTGACAGGATGTCCACCAGCGAGACAAAGAGATGCAATTAAGGACAATCAATTTATCTAGTTCTTCACGTTACAGAATTTCTAAGGGCAGCAGTGTAGGAGTCTGCAGTCTGCATATGTGCAGGAATTTTCCTATCTTGGATGGCAAACCTCAGATAAGGAAGGTTACTTGCACGTAGGCGGCAGGAAATGGCATTAGAAGATAAGACCCTAACTCTTTAAATAAGAGGAACAGGAGGAGAGGAAATGGGATATATGTGTGTTAGACTTTAATTAAAGTCTAACATTATAAGTGCTTAAGCAAGCAATGGTTAACCAAAGATTTTAGTTACCTGGAAGATTTTGTGAGCCAATGATATGCTGCCAAGTATGCTGTAACTTAGAAGTAACAAACTATATAAGGTCACTATGTAAGACAATAAAACACCACATATATCCTCAACCTTTGTGTGTGTGGTCACTCAACACAGCAGGAAGGTGTCCAGAGCCTGTCAGTCAAGGTGCTCCTTTCTGTTTCTTGGCTGAGGGAACTAGCATTGTCCAAATGTACCCTTTGGTATATACACCACAGGGTACGGAATGCTATTACCTTCTACTTGGATTTTTAGAATAAGATTAAGAGAATAACAGTTGGAAGGGACCTTGGAGGTCTTCTAGTCCAACCCCCTGCCTAGGCAGGAAACCCTATAGCATTTCAGACAAATGGTTATCCTTTCTCTTATTAAAAACTTCCAGTGTTGGAGCACCCACAACTTCTGGAATCAAGTCCTTCGATTGATGAATTGTTCTAATTGTCAGGAAATTTCTCCTTAGTTCTAGATATCTATGGAGATTCTCATTCATCCAGGTCATGGTTGACATCCTATGCACAGGATGTCAGGAACATGGTTGTCATGGCTCCCCTCCCCCCCTCAAGAGTCAATTGGAACTTTCTGCAGTTTTTTTTTTTGAAGATGTTTCACTTCTGATCTGAGAAGCTTCTTCAGAGCTGAAGAAGCTTCTTGGATGAGAAGCAAAACCTCTTCAAAGAAAAACCAGAAAGACTGGTTGCCTCTTGAGGGGAGGGGAAGAAAGCACCTTTGGGACATCCTTAGTTCTAGGTTGGTTCTCTCCTTGATTAATTTCCATTCATTGCTTCTTGTCCTGCCTTTGGATACTTTGGAGCATAGATTGAAGCCCTTTTCTTTCTTTGTGGTAGCTCCTCCGATAGTGGAAGACGGCTATCATGTCACCCCTAGTCCTTCTTTTCATTAAACTAATCATACCCAGTTCCTGCAACCATTGTTCGTACGGTTTAGCTTCCAGTCCCCTAATCATCTTTGTTGCTTTCAAGCTTTTGAAAACTTTTGAAAATGAAAAAAAAAAAAGAATTATATGCTTTCAAACTGCTGGATGGGCAGGAGCTGAGGCAAGGAAGACAGTGGGTCTCAAACTCAGGCTGTCAGCTGACAAGCTCGGTGTCTTTAACCATTGAGCTATAGAGCCCCCTCGATGAACACACTACCCACTGTGTTATTTAAGACAAGGTGTGACAATGAATTTGCTGCATTTCCCAGACACAGTTCATGTGAAAAATCAGTTCATGTGTTGGGATTCATTGTTGGAATGTATTTCTGTGCAACAACTACAGTTCTATTCAACCAGTAGATGGCAGTATTTACAAGTTTGGATCTATGGTATATACTTTATGCTCTTTTGTTCTGTCTAGAGTTTCCATTTTCCTCTTACAGTTGTATAGTTGAGCAGTAAAGCACATGGTGACTGTTCTCTTCGTTTGCTTTATAAAGATAAGCAGAATTTCTAAAACACGGTTGCAGTTTGAGATGTCGAACCTGTGCAGGCAAAATAGAATCTTTATGCAGCTCAAGCAACTGGATCATTTGGGATCAGCCCAGATTTAGCTGGGAATCCATTCAAATATCTGTATATATAACTCATTAAAAAAAGCTATATTTTTATATCCAATATATACAAACACCTAAACTAAAGAGAAGAGATTGAACCAGTAGTTTGGGTTCCAGGTTGCTAGAAGACATTTTGTTGAGTAAAATGGCCTCAGGACCTTCAAAGTTGGCATTGGTCACCACAAATGCAGAGGTAACCCAATTAGAAGCCAGGCCAGTTTTTGAAGTCGGTTCAATTTTACAGTTGCTTGAGTGTTGAATTTACTGCTGAAGATCAATGCCACTATTTCAATCAATAATTGAAAGAGTTCCAGGATAGTAGCATAATTAGGAACCAATTTTGAACACTATCCACAGGATGTCAGGAAGGAATAAGACTTCGCCATGCTTTAATTTTTAAGATGGTCTCTACCCTCTTAGGACCTCGTTTAATCACCTTGGTTGAAATGGCATAATTCAGACCCGCAATTTCCAGGATATCAAAAATGAACTTCGTTTTCGTTCAAAATGTAGTTCCTGATATCTTTTTTTTTTGTCTCTCACAAACTCCTTTCATTCAAAAAGCTTCAGGAATATTCTTAAAACCAAATGTTTCTCTGCCATTGTTTAAATGGAATATCAGTTGCAAGTATTGCAGAGGTGGGTTTCAGCAGATTCTGACCAGTTCTGGAGAACCGGTAGCGGAAATTTTGAGTAGTTCGGAGAACCGGTAGTAAAAATTCTGACTGGCCCCGCCCCCATCTATTCTCTGCCTCCTAAATCCCAGCTGATCAGGAGGAAATGGGGATTTTGCAGTCACCTTCCCCTGGATTGGAGTGGGAATGGAGATTTCCTCTGGTCCAGAATGCAGCCGTGCAGGTGATTATGGGCGTAACTCGTTGTGCCTATGTAACACCTCTCCTGCGCGAGCTGCACTGGCTCCCAGTGGTCTTCTGGGTCCGATTCAAGGTGCTGGTTACCACCTTTAAAGCGCTCCACGGCTTAGGACCTGGATACCTACGAGATCGCCTTCTGCCACCGATAGCCTCCCACTGGCCAGTTAGCTCGCACAGAAAGGGACTCCTCAGGGTGCCGTTGGCCAAATTATGTTGGCTGGTGACACCCAGGGGGAGAGCCTTCTCTGTGGGAGCTCCTGCCCTTTGGAATGAACTGCTCCCGGAAATACTCAAGATCTCCGACCTCCGTGTTTTTCGCTGTGCCCTCAAGACCCAGCTGTTCCGACAGGCAGGGCTGTCTATGTAATGAATTTTAATTGGGATTTTAATTTGGGTTTTTAATTAATTCGGCCGAAATTGTAATAGTTTTAGTTTTAATAATTTTAAATTTAAATTATGATATCTGTATATTCTGTGTTTTTACGTGGCTGTGCACCGCCCCGAGTCCTTCGGGAGAAAGGCGGTATAGAAATAAAATTATACTTATATGTATTTTACAGTATCCTTCCCCTGCCATGCCCACCAAGCCACGCCCACAGAACCAGTAGTAAAAATATTTGAAACCCACCACTGGCCTGCCCACCCGCCCTGGAGCTATCCCGTTCTATATTGCTGTGTTTTTGAAGGTGTGCTCCTGCGCATAAGGCACACACTCTCACATTTCCAATGCTGAATAAATATTGTTGTTATTAGCTATGTTGCACTGTTGTTCCTAACGATGATATCTTTATTTCTACTGGACTGCTTTAGATTGGCTCTTTTTTACACCCATTTTAACAGATTTGTGTCTGGCTGAGAGACTTAAAAATGCAACAGAAAGGATCATTGGTCAATAGGTTTGATGCCAATCATACCAACATAATTTAGGGCATGCAACGATTTTATTTTCCTTCCCCTGGATTCGGGAGGGAATGGGGATTTTACAATATCCTTTCCCTTGCCACGCCCACCAAGCCACGCCCACCAAGCCATGCCACGCCCACTAAGCCACACCCACAGAACTGGTAGTAAAAAAATTTGAAACCCACCACTGAAGTATTGATAATGCCTGAAACAAACAAACAAACAAAAAAAGCATCTTTGGTAAGGCATTTGTCTTAATCACCTAGAGATTCTACCCAATAGTGATAAGTGCAACTTCTCCCATTTTAATAAATCTTTTTTTAATGTCATTCCAAAGAGGTCCGTCATTGTTTTGGAACCGTTTTGTATTTGTGTTTGTTAACGTGGCCCCCAGAGGTGGGTTTCATGTATGTTTATCACCAGTTTGCCAGATACATGCTTGCTCGCTTCTTACTTGTGTCTTCCACACATACAATCAGCCTTCCGTGCATGCGTTTTGCTCGTGCGCACATCTTTTACATATGTGCCCCGCCTTGAAAATGGGGCTAAAAAGGACGGCATATCAATGGGTCAGGTGGCAGGTGGGCGGGCAATTTATGATACACACATAAAAACTACTCATTACCCTTAGTTCTTGATTTCCAACACTTCACTTAATGCCTGTTCAAAATTACAACAGCCCGAAAAAAGTGACTTACGACTATTTTTCACACTTATGACCACTGTAGCATCCCCACGGTCAGGGGTGGATTCTATTTACCTTTACTACTGGTTTGCAGTGGGGCCGTGTGTGTGTGTGAGCAAAAGGTACACACGTGCTCTTCTGTGCATGCACAGAAGCGTTTTGATGACATCAGGGTCGGTGGGCGGGGCCTCCCGCCAGTTTTACTACCGGTTCTATAGAACTGGTGCGAACCGGGGGCAACCCACCACTCCCCACGGTCATGTGTTTAAAATTCAGACACTCGACAACTGACTCATATTTATAACGGTTGAGGTGTCCCACGGTCACGTGATGGCATTTTACGAAGTTCTGATGAGCACAGTCAATGGGGAAGCCAGATTTGCTTAGGAACCATGTTGCTAACTTAACAGCTGCAGTGATTCACTTAATAACTGTGGCAAGAAAGGTTGTAAAATGGGGCAAAACTCACTTAACAACTGTCTCGCTTAGCAACAGAAATGTTGGTCTCAGTTGTGGTCCTAGCTCGAGGGCGACCTGTGTACAGTTTGCTCCTGGACTGTGTTCTGTAATTTTCTGCGTTGTTGGCTGCGGCTTTGAATGCTGGACATTTAAATACGGTGTAAAGCAACTTAGGGAGATAAAGTCTTGTCTATAGAGAAAGCTTGCAAATTCTCTGTTGCTGAGAGCCAAGGTGGCGCAGTGGTTAGAGTGCAGCACTGCAGGCTACTTCAGCTGACTGCTAGCTGCAAGTTGTCAGTTCAAATCTCACCGACTCAAGGTTGACACAGCCTTCCATCCTTCCGAGGTTGGTAAAATGAAGACTCAGATTGTTGGGGGTGAATATGTTGATTCTGTAAACCGCTTAGAGAGGGCTGTAAAAGCACTATGAAGCAGCATATAAGTCTTAAGTACTTAGTTATAAGTCCACTATCCGTATGGTGGCGCAGTGGTTAAAATGCAGTGTTGCAGACTAACTCTGCCAGACTGAGTTCGATCCTGACCGGTTCAAGGTTGACTCAGCCTTCCATCCTTCCGAGATGGGTAAAATGAGGACCCAGATTGTTGGGGGCAATCCCTTCCTTCCTTGCCATGGTGGTGCAATGGTTAGAATGCTGTACCGCAGGCCAACTCTGCTCACTGTCTGGAGTTCGATCCTGACTAGCTCAAGGTCGACTCAGCCTTCCATCCTTCTGAGGTGGATAAAATAAGGACCCAGATTGTTGAGGGCAATAGGCTGACTCTGTAAACCGCTTAGAGAGGGCTGTAAAAGCACTATGAAGCGGTATATAAGTCTAAGGGCTATTGCTATTTTCATATTGCTGCAAACACCCATACTTTTTCAGTGTTGTTGTGGGCATAAGACGATTGTGCCCCTGCGGAAAAAGATTGGGGCTTATTGTTGCAATTGTAGCAGTTAAGGCACCATAATGTTTTCTGGAATCCATTGTGATAACATTGGTTATCAGTTCTTTGGAATGCCGTATCTGGTGGACGCTTATCAATTTTTTTAGCCTCCACTCCCTGAATTGCTTGTTTTAGAAAAGTGTCTACTGCCAATGCTCTCTTCCAGACGCTGTGATTTCTCTCTAGGGCCTCTTCATACATGCATCCCCTACTAAGTGCCTTTTCTAGGATTACACCCTTTCCTGCAAATATTTGCCTCCCTAAAGCCTTAGGAAAGGGCTGTCCCACAAATGGATCCTAATTCATTGCCAGTTTCTAGCTTTTCATTGTCTTATGATTCAGCCCATTTGCTAGACAATAAACAAAGATCCACCCTTTCCCCAAATCTATTCCTCCTCTTAAAAATTACAAGTCACTTATAGAATAGAAAATATGGAACAGAACCAGAGATGGGATTTAGCCGGTTCTGTTTGGTTCAGGCAAACCAGTAGTGGTGACTGCGGGAGGGTCCCCCACCCCGGGTGTAATGTGTGACCACTGCGCATGCGCACTCACATTTGCGAACTAGTAGGGAAGGTGAGTGAATCCCACCTCTAAACAGAACGGAACAGAACGGAACAGAGTATAATATATGGAGTGGAATGATGTGGAGTGGAATGGAATGGAATGGAATGGAGAGGAGCGGAGGGGAGGGGAGGGGAGTACAGTGGAGTGGAAGAGAATAGAATAAAATAGAATGGAATGGAATGGAATGGAATGGAGTGGAGTGGAGTGGAGTAGAATGGAATGGAGTGGAATGGAATGGAATGAAATGGAATGGAATGGAGTGGAGTGGAGGGGAGTGGAGAGGAGCGGAGGGGAGGGGAGTAGAGTGGAGTGGAAGAGAATAGAATAAAATAGAATGGAATGGAATGGAGTGGAGTGGAGTGGAGTAGAATGGAATGGAGTGGAATGGAGTGGAGTGGAGGGGAGTGGAGAGGAGCGGAGGGGAGGGGAGTAGAGTGGAGTGGAAGAGAATAGAATAAAATAGAATGGAGTGGAGTGGAGTGGAGTGGAGTGGAATGGAGGGGAGGGGAGGGGAGGGGAGTAGAGTGGAGTGGAAGAGAATTGAAAAGAATAGAATAGAATAGAATAGAATAGAATAGAATAGAATAGAATGGAATGGAATGGAATGGAAGGGAAGGGGAGGGGAGGGGAGGGGAGGGGAGTGGAGTGGAGTGGAGTGGAATGGAATGGAATGGAATGGAATGGAATGGAATGGAATGGAGGGGAGGGGAGGGGAGGGGAGAGGAGCGGAGCGGAGCGGAGGCGAGGGGAGTAGAGTGGAGTGGAAGAGAATAGAATAAAATAGAATGGAGTGGAGTGGAGTGGAGTGGAGTGGAGTGGAATGGAGGGGAGGGGAGGGGAGGGGAGGGGAGTAGAGTGGAGTGGAAGAGAATTGAAAAGAATAGAATAGAATAGAATAGAATAGAATAGAATAGAATGGAATGGAATGGAATGGAATGGAATGGAAGGGAAGGGAAGGGAAGGGAAGGGAAGGGAAGGGAAGGGGAGGGGAGGGGAGGGGAGGGGAGGGGAGGGGAGGGGAGCGGAGGGGAGTAGAGTGGAGTGGAAGAGGATAGGATAGGATAGGATAGGATAGGATAGGATAGGATAGAATTCTTTATTGGCCAAGTCTGATTGGACACACAAGGAGTTTGTCTCCGGTGCATAAGCTCCCAATGTGCATATAAGCATCATCATAAAATTCATTCACCATGAATCATGAGACACAACACTTAGTGACAGTCATAGGATACTAAATAAGCAATCAACATAAATCATACTAGGATACTAAATAAAACAATATAAATCCTGAAGATACAAGCAACAAAGTTCTACTCATAAGTAGAACAGGAGATACTGTAGGTAATAAGAAAGATGAGAAGAATAATAGTAATACAACCTTACTAGATAGTTTGACATGTTGTGGGAATTGGTTGTTTAGCAGAGGGATGGCGTGGCAGGAAAAAACCTGTCCTTGTGTTTTACTTCTTCTGGCGTGCAATGTCCTATATCTGCATTATCTGCTTCTTTGGGTTGCTGCTGTTGTTTTTCAACCCACCTGATGCCCAGAAATGTATTAGAGATGGCTTACGTTTGTTTGCTTTTCTTTAAGAAGGGACGGAGAGCAGATTTTAGGCCTCTGGCTATTTCCTAAAGTGAATCTAAATAGGGGATAAAAAACATTTATGCCTCTTGCAACAGTTCTTAGGGAAAAACAAGGACCGCAGTAAGCGTAGAGTTTGAAATTATTAAATCATCAATGCTGTCACCATTTGTACATATCACCACTGGAGCTTCTACTGTGCTAAGGACTATGGCTTGAAATTTAGTCCTTCTCTTTTGTAATTTTCCAGAGGGAAGGATAGAATAGAATAGAATAGAATAGAATAGAATAGAATAGAATAGAATAGAATAGAATAGAATAGAATAGAATAGAATAGCAGATTTGGAAGGGACCTTGGAGGTCTTCTAGTCCAACCCCCTGCTCAGGCAGGAAACCCTCTACCATTTCAAACAAATGGTTATCCAACCTTTTCTTAAATACAGTACTTCCAGTGTTGGAGCATTCACAACTTCTGGAGGCAAGTTGTTCCACTGATTAATTGTTCTAACTGTCAGAAAATTCCTCCTTAGTTCTAAGTTGCTTCTCTCCTTGGTTAGTTTCCACCCATTGCTTCTTGTCCTGCCCTCAGGTGCTTTGGAGAATAGCTTGATTCCCTCTTCTTTGTGGCAACCCTTAAGATATCGGACACACTGCTATCATGTCACACCCATTCCTTTTCATTTTTTAAAAAAAAATTGATTTATATGCCGCCCTTCTCTGGAGACTCAGGGCGGCTTACAATGCATTAAGCAATAAACTAGATATTCCCAGGGGTGGGCGTCAAAAATTTTAGCAAGGGGTTCTCTGCTTGGTTGCTGGGTGGGCGTGGCCTAGTCAGCCTCCTGCACCACGGCAGTGGGGGAGGGGTGCTTTTGTCCTCCCTGGGCTCTGGAGGCATTCCTCGAGCCTTCGGAAAGGCAAAAATGGCCTCCCCAGGCTCCAGACCCCCTCTGGAGGCCAGGAACGAGCTCGTTTCCATCCTTCCTGAACTTCCGGTAGGCCCATTTTTCGCACTCTCCGAGCCTTCGTGCATGCCGTGCACTTACCTGCACATGCGTAGCACAATGCGCACCAAATGCACGCTAATGCAATTTCTATATCAAAAGACACTGGGGAAAGTCATCCCTGCTAACTCAAGACCTAGATTTGGCTGTCCGGCCCTGATTTGCTTGACTTCAGGGTGTGGATCACGTTTTAGAAGGCAAAAATTCAATAGGCAAAAATCAAGAACACGGGGACATCACCTCAAAGTGGCAGGAGGGAAGTTCCAAAGTCATGTTGGAAAGGATGACTTCACAGAAAGAGCAGTGGAAACTTGGAAGCAAATTCCAGCGGAGGTAATAAGTCAATCATCAGTAAGTGAGTTTAAACATGCTTGGGGTAAACTCCTGTTCCCTATCCGACAAACATTAAAAAAATAAACAAGAAATAAACAAGAAAATAAATAATCAAAATAACAACGTCTTATTGAAAGGAGTTTGTGACGGACAAAAAAGATAATTGTTTTCTATTGCTAGTCTAGAGAAAAGAAGGATTAAGGGGGGCATGACAGCACTATTCCAATATTTGAGAGGCTGCCACAAAGAGGAGGGGCTCAATTTATTTTCCAAAGAAATTAGAGGGCAGGACAAGAAACAATGGATGGAAACTAATCAAGGAGAGAAGCAACCTGGAATTAAGGAGAAAGTTCCCAACAGTGAGGACAATTAACCAGTGGAACAGCTTCCCTCCAGAAATTGTGGGTGCTCCATCACTGGATGTTTTTAAGAAGAGACTGGACTTGTCTGAAATGGTACATATAGGCTATAGCCGTGATGGCGAACCTATGGCATGTGTGCCAAAGGTGGCACATGTAGCCATATCAGTGGGCACGTGAGCTCAGCTCTGGTGCACATGTGCGCTCCAGCCAGCTGATTTTCGAGCCTTTTGGGCCCACCAGAAGTAGGAAAACAGGCTGTTTCCTGCCTCTGGACGGCCTCGGGGTGGGTGATGGGGGGATGGGGAAGGCTCATTTTTCTCTCTCACCTGGCTCCAGAGCCTCTCTAGGAGTCTGGGGAGGGCGAAAACGGCCTTCCCCACCCCCCGGAGGTCCTCCGGAGGCTGAAAACGGCCAGTTTGCCAACTTCCAGTGGGACCAGAAGGTCCATTTTTTGCTGCCCCTAGCCTCCAGGGGCTCCCTAGGAGTCTGGGGAGGGTGAAAACAGCCTTCACCACCCTCCTGGAGGTCCTTCAGAAGTCAAAAATGGCCTGTTTGCCAACTTCCGGTCTCCTGCTTGAGTAGTGGGCTGGCTGGACAAAAGACCTCCAAGATCAGTTCCAGCTCAATTCTGATTCTGATTTTCTTTCTTTCTTTCTTTCTTTCTTTCTTTCTTTCTTTCTTTCTTTCTTTCTTTCTTTCTTTCTTTCTTTCTTTCTTTCTCTCTCTCTCTCTCTCTCTCTCTTTCCTTCCTTCCTTCCTTCCTTCCTTCCTTCCTTCCTTCCTTCCTTCCTTCCTTCCTTCCTTCCTTCCTTTCTTTCTTTCTTATTTAACTATCATCCATCATCTATCTATCTATCTATCTATCTATCTATCTATCTATCTATCTATCTATCTATCTATCTATCTATCTATCATCTTCTATTCTCCAAGCTCCATTCTTATTACCATCTGGCTGCTGCTTCTCAGGTTATTAGAAACTCAAGAATCTGTTTTTAAGATTATTATTATTATTATTATTTTTAGCTTTTGATTGGCTAAATCAGAGCGTCTCCAAATTTGCCAACTGAAATATTTGTGGACTTCAGCAAAACCTCGCTGAGGAATTCTGGGAGCTGAAGTCCCTGAGTCTTAAGCGTTGCCAAGTTTGGAGAGCTCTGAACTAAACGATTGGCAAATTTTTTATTTGCTCCTTGTTTACATTTACATGCCACAACTCCAATGGTTTAAAGTTTAAGATAAACACCCCAGGCAGATGGATTTCAGTCCTTGAACCTTTGGGTTAAGGAGAAGTCTCGTTCTCACAGCAACCTTTGACGTCCATTAAAATAATGTTACCCTATACACACAAAGTGGTTTTAACCAGTGAGAAAGAAACACATCCTCTGCGAGACTTCCCAGCAAGAAGCTCCATTAATTCTTGTTTCCAGCTGAGCACATTTATTAAAGGATGGAGCAGGGAGAAGAGGTCAGAATGGATCAATTGCTTTTAAAATAGAATTAACTAGCCAAGACATTGCTGCCAGAGCATCGAATTCACTCACCAAAGCAGTATGTAGAAAGATAATGTGAGGAGGGCTCTTTGCATTTACTCAGAGACAAAGGAAGACATCACAAACAAAGGTATTTTTTAATAGAAGAAACCATTTGTGGCTCAGGAATGAACTTTGGTTCCTTGATGATACTCTCTGAGTTTAGTTGTTTTAGAAGATAGAAGCAGTGGTGGAATTCAGCCGGTTCAGGCTGGTTTGGACCGGTTTGGGAGAATTGGTTGTTAAATTTCTGGCTGGCCCCTTCCTGCCCCACCCCTTCCAGAAGTCCCCGCCCATGGCCCATTTTTGCTCTCAGGAGGCTGCAGGGAGGCCTATTAGGCCCAAAACGGGGCACGGGGGAGTGTGGCCCGGCTCCCCTGCGGCCCGGTTTTGCTCCGAGGAGGCTGCAGGGAGACCTACTAGGCTCAAAATGGGGTGCGAGGGGGTGCACAACCCCCCCACAGCCCATTTTTGCTCCCAGGGGGGTGCAGGAGGCCAAGTGCTGCCTGTCATACCCCTGGCCATTGCCCACCATGGCCATGCCCACCCAGCTGGTCATTAGGGCAGAGAACTGGTTGTTAAATTATTTGAATCCCATCCCTGGATAGAAGATGGGAGGGAGTCTGAGTGGCGTAGGAGGCTAATGCCTCCTACTAAGGCAGCATTTAGCATCCAGCTGCCTGCAATTACTGCGAGTTCAATTCTCACCAGGCCCAAGGTCGACTCAGTCTTCCATCCTTTCTAAGGTGGGTAAATTGAGGACCCAGTTTGTAGGGGCAATAAGCTGACTTTGTATAAAATATACAAAACTATGAAGGCTATTGCTTAACGCATTGTAAGCCGCCCTGAGTCTCCGAAGAAGGGCGGCATATAAATCAAATTAAAAAAAAAAGATAGAATCATAGGACTGGAAGGGACCTTGGAGGTTTTCTAGTCCAACCCCCTGCTCAAGGCAGGAGACTTTATATCAATGGTTCTCTTGTCTAATTTTGAAACCTCCAGTGATGGAGCACTGGAGCACAACTCCAGGGGATAAGCATTGATTAATTGTTCTTCCTGCCAGAAAATTTCTCCTCACTTCTAGATTGGATCTCTCTCTCTCTCTCTCTCTGACTACCCATTACTTCTTCTCCTGCTCTTTGGTGCTTTGGAGAATAAGACAGTTTCCTCTTTGTGATGAAACATTTGGACTTTAACTTCCAGAATTCCCCAGCCAGCTATCTAGCTGGGGTATACTAGGACACACATCTTCAAATGGCCAAGGTTGAGAAACACTGGATTAGACAGTATTGTCCCCTACCAGGGGTGAAATCCAGCAGATTCTGACAGGTTCTGGCAAACTGGCAGCGGAAATTTTGAGCAGTTCGGAGAACCGGCAAATGCCACCTCTTGCTGGCCCCAGAGTGGGGTGGGAATTGGGAATTAGCAGTATCCTTCCCCTGGAGTGGGGTGGGAATGGGGATTTTGCAGTATCCTTCCCCTGCCATGCCCACCAAGCCACGCCCACCAAGCCACACCCACAGAACCGGTAGTAAAAAAATTTGGATTTCACCACTGCCCACTACTAATGGTTTAACTCAGCGTAAAGCAGATTCATGAGCTTAAGAAAAATGTAACAGAATAACAAAGTTGGACGGGACCTTACAGGTCTTCTAATCCTACCCTTGTTCAAGCAAGGAACCCTATACCATTTTAGACAAATTGTTGTCCAATCTTGTCTTAAGAACCTCCAGTAATTGGAGCACCCACAACTTCTGGAGGCAAGTCGTTCCACTGATTAATTGTTCTGTCAGGAAATTTCTCCTTAGTTCTAAGTTGCTTCTCTTCTTGATTAGTTTCCATCCATTGCTTCTTGTTCTACCCTCAGGTGCTTTGGAGAAGAGCTTGACTCCGTCTTCTTTGTGGCAGCCCCTGAGATATTGGAAGACTGCTATCATGTCTCCCTTAGTCCACCTTTTCATTAAACTAGACATACCCAGTTCCTGCAACCGTTCTTCAAATGTTTTAGCCTCCAGTCCCTTAATCATTTTTGTTGCTCTTCTCTGCACTCTTTCTAGAGTCTCTGCATCTTTTTATTTATTTATATATTTGCTGACCAAACCAAATAATAACATCTGCATCTCAATGTCTTTTAAGCAGCAGCCAGATCTGAAATGGATTTCATATCCCGTGCGTTACTCCGTAAAGAAAATAAGAAGGAAGATAAAGGGGATGGGGTGAGGTGAGGTGCACCCAGCCAGGCCTTTCCGCGTATATTCTTAATCCATCACATGTTGTGCTTTGGATTGTCACCTTTTATTTTTGGCACCGAAATAAATATTAGCTCAGGAGCAGCGCCAGGAATTCTTAAATTATGTGCAGTATGTTCCTGCGATATTAGCCGTGTGATGACAGGCACAATTGATTCTCTGCGGCATCCCCAAAATTGGAGGTGTGACAGAAGCTGAAAGGAAGCCCACCTGCTGGATTTCCACCTGATACATTGCTACAGGTTGTCCCCGACTTACAACCACTCGTTTAGTGACCATTCGAAGTCACAGTGGCACTGAAAACAGTCACGGTTTTGCTTAAATCTTTATACTTACTATTTATTGTGCTGCAGAACTATATGGATGGTCCTCGACTTACAACTGTTTGACTGTTGAAGTTAAAACGGTACTGAAAAAAGTGACTTATGACCGTTTTTCATATTTAGGACCATTGCCGCATCCCCGTGGTCATGTTATAAAAACTCAGGCACTCGGCAATTGACTCAAATTTATGACGCTTGCATTGTCCTGGAGTAACGTGATCCCCACTGGTAACCTTCCCAGCCGGCTTATGACAAACAAAGGTATAGTGAGCCAGATTTATTTAATGACCGCATGATTCGCTTAACAACTGCAGCAATTAGCTTAACTGCAGTGGCAAGAAAGGTCATAAAATGAGGTATAACTCACTGAACAACTGCCCAGAGCCTCTCGGTGTGGGAGATAGGTAATTAAGAAGTTTGATTGTAAATAAGTACCGTAGTGGCCAAAATTGTGGAAACCTTTTGGGAAAAGTGTATTTTCTAAAACTAGCTAATAATACCACTTTTTTTTGGAGTGGTACCATAAAATTATATATCAATGGAAAGATAATTTAATCAAGAATGTAATGTAAGAACTTTTATGAAGGATTTGCTATTAGAATATCAGTTACAGTATAAAGAAGAAAAGTGAAACACGTAGAAAAAAATGAGATATACAAAAATGATCCCCATGTCAGTTAATACTTAGCATGAATTACGGCCTTACAACGTCTTCCCATGGAGTGAACCAAGTCTTTTAGTTCTGCAGCTGTTATCATGTGAAACCAAGATGGAATGATGGCTTCTATTAACTGGGTTTTATTGCTGGGTCGCTTCTGACTAACGAGTTTCTTTAGTCGGCTCCATAGATTTTCAATTGGGTTAAAGTCTGGGCTATTCCCAGGCCATTCCAGAAATGGAATAGGATTATCTTGAAACTCCCCCCAAAAAACCACCCTGGTATTATTAGCCATCATACATCAAAAATACACTTTTCCCAAAAGGTTTCCACAATTTTGGCCACTACTGTAAATAAATAACAACTGTCTTGCTTAGTAATAGAAGTGTTAGGCTCAATTGTGGTCATAACTTGAAAGCTACCTTGCACAGGTCGGAGAACGAGGAAAAATATTCACTGCCCATCCACTACAGGCCAACAGAGTTTGACTTGGTCTTGACTTTGGTGGGAAATCTTTTCTGTCTATCTCTCTTGATTCGTTGGAAATATTTTCAAAATGGCTCCTTCTGCTGATGTTTCCTTTTGAAGCCTGTTTGTTCATTTGACCGGAGATGAATGAGGTCATTCTGAAGACGAAGCTGCCACCCCCCCACCCCACCCCCACCCTGTTGTACAATTGCTAACCTTAAATTGGAACTGCCTGTGTGGTCTGCCCAGAAAGACAAGACATTCAAAAAGAGCATGGCTAAATTCAGCCCAGGGGATTTAGAAACTGAGATAACAAAGTCGGTTTGGTTGAGAGAAAATGGGGCATGTGGGGACTTCTGGAAGGGTCAGGGCAGGTCAGGGCGGGGCGAGCCAGCAATTTAACAACTGGTTTGGCCGAAGTGGTGCGAACCGGTTGAATCCTACCACTGGTTCCATTCCATTCTGTTCCATATTTTCTATTCTATTCTATTCTATTCTATTCTATTCTATTCTATTCTATTCTATTCTATTCTATTCTATATTAGAACAGAACAGAACAGAACAGAACAGAACAGAACAGAACAGAACAGAATAGAATAGAATAGAATAGAATAGAATAGAATAGAATAGAAAGTGGAGTGGAGTGGAGTGGAAGTATGGAATAGAGAGTAGAGTAGAGTAGAGTAGAATAGAATAGAATAGAATAGAATAGAATAGAATAGAATAGAATAGAATAGAATAGAATAGAATATAGAGTGGAATGGAGTGGAGTGGAGTGGAGTGGAACGGAACGGAACGGAACAGAACGGAACAGAACAGAACAGAATAACAGAGTTGGAAGGGACCTTGGAGGTCTTCTAGTCCAACCCCCTGCTTAGGCAGGAAACCCTACAGCACTTCAGACAAATGGTTATCCAACATCTTCTTATAAACTTCCAGCATTGGGGCATTCACAACTTCTGGAGGCAAGCCGTTACACTGATTAATTGTTCTCAATGTCAGGAAATTTCTCCTTAGTTCTAGGCTGCTTCTCTCCTTGATTAGTTTCCACCCATTGCTTCTTGTCTTGTCCTCAGGTGCTTTGGAGAATAGCTTGGCTACCTCTTCTTTGCGGCAGCCCCTGAGATATTGGAAGACTGTTATCATGTCTCTCCTAGTCCTTCTTTTTATTAAACTAGACATACTCAGTCCCTGCAGCCGTTCTTCAGATGTTTTAGCCTCCAGTCCCCTCATGATCTTTGTTGCTCTTCTCTGCACTCTTTCTAGAGTCTCCACATCCTTTTTACATCGAGGCGACCAAAACTGGATGCCGTATTCCAAGTGTGGCCTTCCCAAGGCATTATAAAGCGGTATTAACACTTCACCTGATCTTGATTCTATCCCTCTGGAATCCCTTCTTGCCACCGTGTATATTGTGTAGTGTGTATTGGAGGTGGTGACCCTTTGTGAGCTGTATACAACAAAATTTCATTTCAACGTATGCTGATTAGTGTACATTCAAAGTGTGAGGTAATTTCCGGGACACTGCAACTGACATAAATATGGGTTAGTTGTCGAGCAACTGAATTTTGGTCATGTGACCCCGGGGGTTGCTGCAACAGTGGTAAGTGTGAAAAACGGTCATTTTTTCAGTTCAGTGGTCACTTCAAAGGGTCTCTAAATGGACTGCTATAAGTTGAGGACTACCTGTGCTTGAGGGGCTGTCACAGAGATGAGAGGGTTGACGTCTTCTCTAGGGCATCAGAGGACAGGAAAAGAAGTCATGGGTGGAAGCTTGTCCAAAGAGAGGGACAACTTAGCAATAAGGAGAAATTTTCTAACAGTGAGAACCATTCATCAATGTCTCCTGGAGTTCTAGGTGCTCCATCACCGGAGGTTTTGAAAACGAGTCTGGACAACCATTTGACTGGGTTGGTATAAGACTTGCCTTGAGCAAGGGGTTAGACTGGAAGACCTCTGAGGTCCCTTCCAGCCCTAGAATTCTGTGACTTCTAGTTAAGTCTTGGTGCAGGAGGCTAACCTTGGAATTTCTGTGTCCCCTCTAGAGCAGGGGTATCAAACTCAATTTCATTGAGGGCCGCGTTAGGGCTGGGGTTGATCTTGGGGGGTTGGGTGGGCCTGACTGACTGGGTGGGTTTGGCTGACTGGGTGGGTGTGTCAGACTGGGTGGACATGGCAATGCCACCTCCCATACTGCTGCTGTCAGGGTTCCAAATAACACCCCCAACCAAGTAAAACTCCGAGGCAGGCAATTCCTCACTTCCATTTTATTAGAGATGTCATATTGTAAGGCGACCAATCGTCCTCCTTTAGGGAGGACAGTCCTTCTGGTGTAAGTTCTGTCCTCTCCTGAAAAGTGTCCTCCTTTTCGATATTTGAAGACAAATCTGTAACCCTCTGTATTCGATCGATGCCGATCCAATCCGTTGCGTGCGATGTGACGTATTTGTATTTGACATGACGATTCGTTAAGGCTCGGTACAGTGCGGCGAGACGTGATTATGAGATGTATGCGCTCTGCACAGGACAATTGTTTTGAGAGAGTGTGCCGCACACAAGAGTGCGCCACGCGCGAGTTTACTTCTTACCGAAACATGACACGGTATCAGCATGTCAAGATGCATATTATCCTAGTGCTGACATTAGAAGGAGGACGCAGAAGTCTGTGCGGGATGGTGGACTTTCACCTACTTATTTTTCGCTGGAGATAATGTTCCCAAGGAGATGGATGGGAGGGGGGAAATTCTTTGGATTGGAGCAGTAGATTAGGGGTGAATGATTGGGAAGATGGCCAATGAATGCAGAGGAGTGGGGGGAAGGAAGAGGAGGCTCTTTGGGTCAGCACGACAGTGCTGGCTGCATGGAGTCAGTGCGAAAGCTGCCGTGCTAAATAAAATGGAATTTTGTCTCATAAAAAAAGATTCTGTTTGAAATGCATTTATTTTGAAGACGGCCTGAGAACCCAACATGGCACACACACATGCATTAGACTCACTTTGTTTCTTTTATTTACGATATTTTTTTTCTTCGATTTATTTCTGTCCTCCTCATTGTAAAAAAGTTGGCCACCTTACATATTGGCACATCTGGGAAAACCCAAATCTGAAAGCCCCTGGGTTTTCCACACCCAAAAGAAAGTCAAAGACTCTTTTCCTGCACCCACATGTCCATCACATGGTCCAATCAATCCACCGTCCCAACTGGAGATGTTTCCCAGTCATGCCTCTCCAGGTGCAGGCTGAACGTCCTTGACTCCCAGAGAAAAGAATGTTGTTATGGCTATCTATCTCTATCCAGTCCATGCAACACCCCCTCCCAGTTTCCCACAGCAGGCCTATGCGCTAAATATGGCAGCTCTGAAAATCCAAAGAGAAAGATGGCCTCCAGGGCTGACAGCTGGCATGTTTCCTCTTCGCATTGGCTAGACTAGGCCGAAGCCATGCTGGCCCGATCTTTCCTCTTCGCATTGGCTAGACTAGGCCGAAGCCATGCTGGCCCAATCTTTCTTCTTCACATTGGGTAGACAGGGCCGAAACCAGGCTGGCCTGATCTTTCCTTTTCAAGCTAGGTAAACCAGGACGGCCCTGCGGGCTGGATCCGACCACATCCCAGGCCAGATTCGGCCCACGGGCCTTGAATTTGACACCCCTGCTCTAGCGTGATGTCCAGATGATGGGCACGGAAGCTCGGTCCTTCTTTGGAGAGTATCAAGTGGAACATAAAGGCTGCTTATAGTGAAAGCTGACAGCTGTGGAAGCCCACTTCATGCTGCTATTGCTGTATCCAATTGTTAAATTTGACATCAAGGTGACAAGTGCGATTTGCTCTCGAAACGGGAGATAAACAGCCAGCGGAAAAGTCACCAAGAAGCTGTTCTAAGTCCTTGCTAAATACCCCGTTCGGATCTCTCCTTCCTCCATGAAAACCAGCAGTGACACTAAATTAGAGATTCTCGCAATCGCGCTTCAACTTCTAAGTAGGGCAGGCAGAGGAAATTGGATGCAAACGCGTGAGCTTTTAGCGAAGTTGGTGCTGTTAATTGGAGGGATGTGGGGCTGATCAGCTGAAATTCCCCAGGTGAAAAGCCAGGGAAGCTTTGCCAAAATTGGACTGTCATTGCACCGTGATTGTTTAGTCCCAGGAGACAATCAGGAGGGACATGACTTTGCAAGTTTTCGGGGGAGGGGGGGGATAAAAGGTTGTGTCAAAACCCATTGGGCTTCAGGATTGTTATAAATGGGCAGGCAGGTACAGAATGACTCATTAGGGAAGAGAAAAACAAAAAGAAAGAAAGAAAAAGAAAGAAAGAAAGGAAGGAAGGAAGGAAGGAAGGAAGGAAGAAAGGAAGGAAGGAAGGAAGGAAGGAAGAAAGGGGGAAGGGGAAGGAAGGAATCAATTATTAAGCTACAGAAATTAAATACATAGTAATATGGTAATAAAATATAGCTACAGTTTACCAATATCATTCACATATTCTCTCTCTTTCCTTACCTTTGTATCCTTGTAAACCATCCACATGTCCAGCAACTCTATATCCTGCCATAAACATAGGTTTTTGCTTTTTAAACGAATCCTCTCTCACTTTCAGGAGTTCTCCAGTTCCATCTAACAGTTTCATAGCCTTCTCTTTCTTCTTGACTCATTCACTCCTCTTTTAAAGATGTTCTTTGTATCTCATTGATTTTCTTCATATCATCAAATCATAGCTTCTTTCATGTTGGTCCCTTCCTTCCTTCCTTCCCTCCCTCCCTTCTTTCCTTCCATCATCCTTCCATTCATCCATCCATCCATCCATCCATCCATCCATCCATCCTCTATCTTCCTTCCTTCCTTCCTTCCTTCCTTCCTTCCTTCCTTCCTTCCTTCCTTCCTTCCTTCCTTCCTTCCTTCCTTTCCCGACTGCCTGCCTGTCAACCTCCCTCCCTCCTATCCATCCATCCATCCATTTTATAGAATAGAATAGAATAGAATAGAATAGAATAGAATAGAATAGAATAGAATAGAATAGAATAGAATAGAATAGAATAGAATTCTTTATTGGCCAAGTGCGATTGGACATACAAAGAATTTGTCTTAGGTATATATGCTCTCAGTGTACATAAAATACATTAATCAAGAATAAAAAGATACAACACTTAGTGATAGTCAAGGTTACTAATAAGCTATCAAATCGTACTAGGAAACAAATAAAAACAATATAATTGAAAGATATAAGCAACATGGTTATAGTAATAAGTGGGAAGAGATAGATACTACTAAGGAAGAGAAGAATAATAGTAATACAGTCTTAGTAAATTATTTGTTGTGGGAATTAGTTGTTAAGCAGAATGAAAGGCATTCGGGAAAAAACTGTTCTTGTATCTAGTTGTTCTGGTGTGCATTGTCCTATAGCATCTGTTTGAGGGTAGGAGTTGAAACAATTTATGTCCAGGATGCGAGGGGCCTGTAGATATTTTCACAGCCTTTTTTTTGACTCGTGCAGTATACAGATCCTCCATGGAAGGCAGGTTGGTAGCCATTTTTTTTCCTGCAGTTCTAATTATCCTCTGAAGTTTGCGTCTCTCTTGTTGGGTTGCAGAGCCAAACCAGACAGTTATGGAGGTGCAGATGACAGACTTAATCATTCCTCTGTAGAACTGGATCAGCAGCTCTTTGGGCAGTTTGAGCTTTCTGAGTTTCTGCAGGAAGAACATTCTTTGTTGAGCCTTTTTGATAATGTTTTTGATGTTAGGTGTCCATTTTAAGTCTTGAAATATGATAGAACCTAGTAGAGTAGAAAGGACTCTACTGTTGATACTGTGTTGTCTAGTATTTTAAGAGGTGGTAGAATAGGAGGTCCACCACCATTTCTACAGTTTTGAGTGTATTTAGTTCAAGATTGTTCCGGTTGCACCGCAAGGCTAGTTGTTCAATTTCTGTATGCAGATTCATCGTTGTCTTGAATGAGACCAATCACTGTTGAATCATCTGCAAACTTGAGTATTTTAACAGAGGGATCTTTTGAGATGCAGTCATTGGTGCATAGAGAGAAGAGAAGTGGAGAGAGCATACAGCCCTGGGAGGCTTCTGTGCTAATCATGCAGTTATTTGATGTGATTTTACCTAGCTTCACCTGCAATCGCCTCTTCGGTCACATGCTTTGCGTGCGATAGCCATGCACATGCTCACTTTGCTCGCCTGTGCGCCAAATTTGCGCTTTGCGCAAGCGCATTGCGAATCTGCCTAGCTGAAGTGCGGCAATCTGCTCTGCCGCACCTCTCAGTTGGGCGAAAAAAGAAGAAATATAAGGTCAGCATAACACCGGGGTGGGCGGGAGGGCCCAGCTCCCAGAGACAGAGAACCGGTTCGGTGACGTCATATCGTCACTGCTACCGGCTCTCGGGAACCGGTGCGAAACAGGAGCAACCCACTACTGTGTTGAATGCTGAACTGAAGTCTACAAAGAGGACCCTTGCATAGGTCTTTGGAGATTCAAGATGTTGTAGGATGTAGTGCAGAGCCCTATTAACAGTATCATCTGTTGATCTATTTGCTCGGTAGGCAAATTGCAAGGCGGTCTAACAGCGGATCTGTGATGGCTTTCAAGTGGGACAGCACTAACCTTTCAAAGGTTTTCATGACTACAGATGTTAGAGCAACCGGTCTGAAGTCATTCAGTTCCTTGATGGAGGTTTTCTTTGGCACTGGGATGATAGTAAAGCATTTGAAAGAGGAAGGAACATAGCACATTTCTAGTGATTTATTAAAGATTTATTTATTATATGCCACCCACTTACCATAAGACTCCAAGCAGATAACAAAATTTTATTATTAGTTCGATTTATATGCTGCCCTTCTCCAGAGACTCAGGGCGGCTTACAATGCATTAAGCAATAGCCTTCATACTTTTGTATATACCTGCTTAGTAGGGCATTTGCTCCCCCCCCAGCGGTGTTCTTTTTTATACAAAGTCAGCTTATTGCCTCCACAATCCGGGTCCTCATTTTACCTATCTTGAAAGGATGGAAGGCTGAGTCAACCTTGAGCCTGGTGAGATTTGAACTTGCAGTAATTGCAGGCAGCTGGCAACTAAGTGCTACTTTAACAGCACTTAGTCCCCTGCGTCACCAGGCTCTTATAAAAGCCTATAAGCAGCCAATAATTAACCAGAGAAATAAGAAAGCCACATTCAAACATTTAAAATAAACTCATTATTAATCAACTCATTGCAGCTTATATAGACATACACTTTCATACACGTGTCATGGGAGCTTATCAGAGGGGCAAGGTTTTTTCCATAAGGTTGCCCACCATCTTGCAGATTAGAAAGCCTGCTGCTCCAGAAAAGTCCCAGAATCTCTAAGCAGGACAGCATCAGGCCCCCTTCCCAATAGGGATTCCACCATTCAATAATGGTCAGGAACTCGGGGTTAGGGACAGGCGGTGATACCTCTTCTGTGATGGCAACCCTTCTTCTATCAGCAATATTTGCTCAGCACCAACAATTATCTTCATTTTGGCATCAAATGAAATGTGATTTCTTCCTGGGAGGGAGTTTCAAACTGTTTCACCTGCGACTTGTTTTGCTGCTTTCGTTCGCCGTGATTTACTGCTTTACTGGCAAACTACATCCGTCAAATTGGAAAACCAAAAAATAAAATAAAATGGAAAGATGTAGCAATAGCAATAGCACTTAGCACAATATACTGCTTCACAGGGCTTTTACAGCCCTCTCTAAGCGGTTTACAGAGTCAGCATGTTGCTCCCAACCATCTGGGTCCTCATTTTACCTACCTCGGAAGGATGGAAGGCTGAGTCAACCTTGAGCCTAGTGATCAGCAGAAGTAGCCTGCAGTAAAAGATAAAGGTAATGGTTCTCCTTGCACATATGTGCTAGTTGTTCCCGACTCTAGGGGGTGGTGCTCATCTCTGTTTCAAAGCCGAAGAGCCAGCGATGTCCGAAGACATCGCCGTGGTCATGTGGCCAGCATGACTAAAAGCCCAAGGCACACAGAATGCTATTACCTTCCCACCAAAGGTGGTCCCTATTTTTCTACTTCCATTTTTTACCTGCTTTCGAACTGCTAGGTTGGGAGAAGCTGGGACAAGTAATGGGAGCTCACCCCGTTAGGCGGCACTAGGGATTCGAACCACTGAATTGCCGACCTTTCGATCAACAAGCCCATCATCTTAGCCACTGAGCCACCGCATTCCTTGTGTACTGATGGGTTGTGACATAATTAAAAAAAAAACTTAGAAAGACCAACTGTTTATTGATTTATTTTATGAAATAGTTCCTGCAGCGGCCCTTCTTACTGCTAACTCTGGGTGGCTACCAATGAATTAAACGCCCCAAAATGGCACAATAGCATAAATGTATTAAACAAGGAATCATAACAACAATTAGTATAGCAGAGATCCTCCCATCTTGAAGTCAACAATGAACAAACAAGCATCATATAAATCAGCTCACATAGCTCACCAGAGCCTGAGAACGTGAGAGAAGTACCAAGGCAAAGACAATAGAATTGGTGGTGACTTCTTTGGGTGAGTGCATGCCAAACCTTCACACACACCCCTCCATGTCAATGCATGCTCTTGAAGGAACTCAGTAGAGTGGAAGAATAGTTTTCTTCTAATGGTCCTGGAGGAACTTTGGGTAGAATAATCTGTTTTGCACACACAAAGTGCCAGATGTAGCCCATGAATTCTCCAAAGAAAACAATATTGTCCAAAATGTTGGAAGGAACCTGGGAGGTCTTCTAATCCAACCTTCTTCTTCTTCTTCTTCTTCTTCTTCTTCTTCTTCTTCTTCTTCTTCTTCTTCTTCTTCTTCTTCTTCTTCTTCTTCTTCTTCTTCTTCTTCTTCTTCTTCTTCTTCTTCTTCTTCTCCTTCTCCTTCTCCTTCTCCTTCTCCTTCTCCTTCTCCTTCTCCTCCTCCTCCTCCTCCTCCTCCTCCTCCTCCTCCTCCTCCTCCTCCTCCTCCTAGAATAGAGCTGGAAGGGACCTTGGCAGTTTTATAATCCAACCCCCTACTCAAGCAGAATACCCTATAGCCTTCTAGTCAAATGGCTATCTAATCTCTTCTTAGAAACATCCAGTATTAGAGCACCCTAATTAAACATCCTGGATAGCTCTGCAGACAAAGCACCCTAATTAAACATCCAGCTGTCTGCAATTACTCATGTTCGAATCTCGCCAGGCTCAAAGTTGACTCAGCCTTCCATCCTTTCTAAGGTAGGTAAATTGAGGACCCAGTTTGTGGGGGCAATAAACTGATTTTGTATAATATACAAAAGTATGAAGGCTATTGCTTAACACATTGTAAACCGCCCTGAGTCTTCGGAGAAAGGCGGCATATAAATCAAATTTTAAAAAAAACCCACAACTTCTGGAGGAAAGTAATTCCACTGTTTAATTGTTCTAACTGTCAGGAAATTTCTCCTTAGTTCTAGGTTGCTTTTCTCCTTCATTAGTTTCCATCCATTGCTTTTTGTCCTGCCTTCAGGTGCTTTGGAGAATAGCTTATCCCCTTCCTCTCCTTGGTGATTCTTCTTCAGATGTTGTGAAATGGGATGGAGTGGCTAGATTTTGATTTGAATAGATAGATGATAGATAAATAGATAGGATAGGATAGGATAGGATAGGATAGGATAGGATAGGATAGGATAGGATAGGATAGGATAAGATAAGATAAGATAAGATAAGATAAGATAAGATAAGATAAGATAAGATAAGATAAGATAACTTTATTCTCATTTTTTGTCAATCAGATAGATATGATGGCTGGATAAATGGATGGATGGATATGATGAGTGGATGGATGGATGGGTGGGTAATAGATAGATAGATAGATAGATAGATAGATAGATAGATAGATAGATAGATAGATAGATAGATAATAGACAAGGGATGAATGGATGATGAGACAGAGAGACAAATCGATAGATATGACAGGCGGGTGGATTATGTTCTTTCAGTCACTTGAATCAAAGAACGCTTTAAACACTTACACTGCATTAGAAACTTTCCCACTAGTCCGATGACTGCTTTGATGACTATTTTAGCAGTTCCTTGGTCCATTTTAACACATTTTATTGTGTTTTAATTTTCAGAACTTTAGTGAGTTTTATTTTTTTTAACTGTGCTGTAAACTACATTAGGAAAATGGGAGAGAATACAGACGATGACAACCAATGAGGAGGAGGAAATAATTTCCGTTCCTTATTTCTTTAGCTGTAGCGAGAGTGATACTCTTAGTACTAGGAGCATCAGCTACTCTTTATCGATTGGTAGCGGATGGGCTTCAGGGATGGCTTGTGAGAATGTGTGTCTCACAGATCTCTTCCAGAGTTGAGCCGTTCAGCTGATGATGGCCAGCAGAGCGAATAGAAGTTATCTACTGCTTCTTGACTCTCTCCTGCTGGGCACCAGGCACCCATGGTGAGAGGTTCCTGGAGGCATGACTAGCTAAAGTTTCAGAGACAAGAACTCTGTCATCTATCATGAGTTAATTATGAGCTTCCCGGCCATTGTCATTGGCCTGGGTTGATCTGCTAGAGCTAATGAGTTTGCCTTGCGCTGCCTGCTGGGATCTTGGGAGTTGCCAGCAGCTGTTCAAACCTCTCCGGAAAAATACCCATACCAGCAGAAAAATGGAAAATTTTCCTGTGGGAAGTACAGGGAACGATATTTCTTTGTTAAATCTTCGACTTACAACCATTTGTTGAGTGACCGTTCAAAGTTACACATTCTCAAAGAGCCATGGCGGCGGAGTGGTTAAAGTGCTGTATTGCAAGGCTAACTCTGCCCACTGCCAAGAGTTCGATCCTGACCGGTTGATTCAATCATTCATCTTTCCGAGGTCGGTAAAATGAGGAGCCAGGTGGTTGGGGGACAATATGCTGACTCTGTAAACCGCTTAGAATAGAATAGAATAGAATAGAATAGAATAGAATAGAATAGAATAGAATGGAATGGAATGGAATGGAATGGAATGGAATGGAGTGGAGTGGAGTGGAGTGGAGTGGAGTGGAGTGGAGTGGAGTGGAGTGGAGTGGAATTAGAATTAGAATTAGAATTAGAATTAGAATTAGAATTAGAATTAGAATTAGAATTAGAATTAGAATGCAGTGGAGTGGAGTGGAGTGGAGTGGAGTGAGGTGGAGTGCAATGAATTAGAATTAGAATTAGAATTAGAATTAGAATTAGAATTAGAATGGAGTGGAGCGGAGCGGAGCGGAGCGGAGCGGAGCGGAACGGAACGGAACGGAGTGGAACGGAACGGAACGGAACGGAACGGAACAGAACAGAACAGAACAGAACAGAACAGAATAGAATAGAATAGAATAGAATAACAGAGTTGGAAGGGACCTTGGAGGTCTTCTAGTCCAACCCCCTGCTTAGGCAGGAAACCCAACACCACTTCAGACCAATGGTTGTCCCATCTCTTCTTAAAAACTTCCAGTGTTGGAGCTCTACTGATTAATCATTCTAACTGTCAGGAAATTTCTCCTTAGTTCTAAGTTGCTTCTGTCCTTGATTAGAGAGGGCTATAAAGCACTGTAAAGTGGTATATAAGTCTAAATGCTATTGCTATTGCTACAATGTCACTGAAAAAAAAATTGACTTATGATGGATTTTCACACTCAAGACTGTTGCAGCATCCCTGTGGTCACATGATCAGAATTTGGACACTTGGCAACTGGCTCATAGTTATGACTGTTACAGAGGCTCAGAGTCGTGCGATCACCTCATGTGACCTTCTGAACTTCGGTCAATGGGAAAAGCCAGATTTATTTAACGAGCATGTTATTAATTTAACAACGGTGGTTCACTTAACAACTATGGCAAGAAGGGTCGTAAAATGGAGCAAAGCTCATTTAATAACTGTCCCATTTAGCAACAGAAATTTTGGGCTCAACTGTGGTCATAAGCCGAGGACTACCTGAATAAGTCGGATTTGCATATATAGGTGTATCTGTTAGGGAAAAAATTATGAATGAAAATGTTTTTTTTTTAAAAAAATAAGCATCAGTTTTTAAAACTTATAGGTTTTATTAGTAGGCACAATACTGACCGTGCTAGAACCAGACCAACCAAATGTTGAATGAGAGAAATAAGATTCCCCCCTCTTCCTAAACAATTCTGCATTATCTTCTCCTTCTCCTCTGAGAATAGAGCTGGAAGGGACCTTGGAAGTCTTCTAATCCAGTCCCGTGCTCAAGAAGGAGATCCTATATCCGTGATGGCGAACCTATGGCACGCGTGCCACAGGTGGCACATGGAGCCATATCTGTGGGCACGCGACATTGCCCTAGCTCAGCTCCAGCATGCATGTGCATACCAGCCAGCTGATTTTTGGGCCTTCCGGGCCCACTGGAAGTAGGGAAATGGGCCATTTCTGGCCTCCAGAGGGCCTCTGGGTGGAGTGGGAAGGCTGCCCTCCCCAGGCTCCAAGAAAGCCTCTGGAGCCTGGGGAGGCAAAAAATGGGCCTACTGGGCCCACTGTGCCATCACGTGCCAAAAGTGGGGGGAATGCGGGGTGGTGGTGGTCGCGCATGCATGCATGTGGGCGGGGGGCATTGACTTATGGATGTGGGCACACACATGTGCAAACCCCCCCCCCCACGCTCCCCACACTTTTGGCACACGAGAGCAAAAAGGTTACCCATCCCTGTCTTATACCATTACAGACAAGTGGCTGTCCAGTCTCTTCTTAAAACCCTTCAATATTGGAGCACCCACAACTTCTGGAGGAAAGTAATTCTACTGGTTAATTGTCCTCACTATTAGAAAGTTTCTCCTTCATTCCAGGTTGCTTCTCTCCTTGATTAGTTTCCATCCATTGTTTCTTCTCTTGCCTTCTGGTGCTTTTGAAAATAAATTGACCCGCTCCTCTCAAATAATTGGAATACTGCTATCCAGGGGTTTTAGCAAGGGGGTTCTCTGCCCGGTTGCTGGGTGGGCGTGGCCATGGTGGGCGTAATCTAGTCGGCCTCCTGCACCATGGTGGGGGGGGGGAGTTTTTGCCCTCCCCAGGCCCCTGAGGCTTTCCTTGAGCCACAGAGAGGGTGAAAACGGCCTCCCCAGGCTCCAGAGGCCCTCTGGAGGCCGGAAATGGGCCTGTTTCCGGCCTTCCCGAACTTCCGCTAGGCCCGTTTTTCACCGTCCCCAAGACTCCATGCGTGCCCTGCACTTACCTGCACCCAAAACGGTTCGCGTGAGGACTCCTGGGAGGGGCAGGTGGGTGGGTGGGGCCAGCCAGTGATTTGGGGGTTCTCTGAACTGCACAGAATCTTAGCTAGAGCTTCTCCTGAACTAGCCCATCTCTGGTTATACCAGGGGTGAAATGCTCCCGGTTCAGACCGGATCACCTGATCCAGTAGCGATGGTGGCGGGTAGTTCGGAGAACTGGTAGCAAAAATCCCTGCACCCCACCCCCCCCACCACCATGCCCAGCTGAGCCGCATGATCATCAGAGGCTTTTTTTCTTACTTTTAAAAGCATTTTTTCTACAACCTCTTCCGCCGAAAAAATGCTTTTAAAAGTAAAAAAAAAAAAGCCTCTGATGATCGCGCGGCTCAGCTGGGATCGTCAGAGGCTTTTCAAAGCATTTTTTTCTGCAACCTCTTCCGGGGAAGAGATGGTTAAAAAAATGCTTCGAAAAGGCTCTGACGATCAGGCAACACATCTGGGATTGTCAGAGCCTTTTCAAAGCATTTTTTAAACCACCTCTTCCCCGGAAGAGGTTGCAGAAAAAAAATGCTTTAAAAGCCTCTCTGACGATCCCAGCTGAGTTGCCTGATCCTCAGAGAGACTTTTCAAAGCATTTTTTAAAACAATCAGGCAACTCAGCTGGGCTCATCCGAGAGACTTTTAAAGCATTTTTTTCTGCAACCTCTTCAGCGACCATACCATTAGGGAAAGTCAAGCATCCTCTTCAGGCTAGCAGGTCCTGGAGGACATGGATAATGGGCTGGAAGGACATAACTCTACTAATTTTTATAGCCAGCAGGATATCCCCTCGGCTGGCTTGCTAATCTCAAATGTCAAGGACACTTCCCAATCACCCACTCAGAGACCTGTGAATAATGATAGGTTATAAATTATGCAGCCCATAAATCACCGAATTGTGGACTTGGAAGGGACCACAAGGGACCCACAAGGATCCGGCATCGGCAACTTGTGAGAAATTCAGTTCAGTTGCCTTGAAGAGGTGGATTAAAAAAAAACCTGTTTTTCTTAAATATACAAATGTATCTAGCCGCATCCAATTCGTACATAGGTGACTCTTTTATTTTTTTATGAAAAATAAAAAAAATTAAAATTTAAAAATCCACAATATAAGAAAACTTATTAAATGCCCCCCTCAACACAATGAAACACAATCAAGTCTACCAGTTGATCGGCTGTGTCTCTATTCGTGGTCCTTGGTCCTGCTGACACAGTAATTTTGTCCTGCATGACAAAGCTTCATTAAGCCTTTATAATGCCTTGGTAAGACCATCCTTAGAATTTTGCATCCAATATTCCTTGGAGAAGAGCAACCAAGATGGTTAGGGGACTGAACCAGGGGTGGGTTTCAAATCCTGTCGCTAATGGTTCACTCGTGGGCGCTTGCGCACGCACGTAATGCTTCTGCACATGCGCAGAAGCGTCCGGGCAGGTGGGTGGAGCCTCCTGCCGCCGCCGCTACCAGTTCGCCTGATCCGTAGCGAACTGGTAGCAACTGGTAGCAGGCTAAAATATATGAAGGACTGTTGCAGGAATTGAGTATGTCTAGTTTGATGAAAAAAAGGGTGGGCTTCAGTTCCTTCAGCAATGGGTTTGCTGCCCCATTACTGGGTGGGTGTGGCCATGGAAGGCGTGGCCTAGTTGGCTACCTACACCACAGAGAGGTATTTTTCACCCTCCCCAGGCTCTGGAGGCTTTTGTAGAGCCTCCGGAAGGGCGAAAACTGCTTTCCCCAGGGTCCGGAGACCCTCTGGAGGCCCGAAACCGGCCCGTTTCCAGATTTCCGGAACTTCCA
The DNA here is from genome assembly GCA_030761175.1 of Masticophis lateralis. NCBI lineage: Eukaryota > Metazoa > Chordata > Lepidosauria > Squamata > Colubridae > Masticophis > Masticophis lateralis. The sequence goes on along the minus strand of JAUDYJ010000002.1, from coordinate 274,928,079 downwards.
GGAGGCCCGTTTTTTGCCCTCCCCAGGCTCCTGGGGAAAGGATATTGCAAAATCTCCATTCCCACCCCACTCTGAGGCCAGCCAGAGGTGGTATTTGCCGGTTCTCTGAACTACTCAAAATTTCCGTTACTGGTTCTCCGAACTGCTGAAAACTTGCACTACAGGTTCTCCAGAACCTGTCAGAACCTGCTGGATTTCATCCTTGGGTCAAGCTATTCTCCAAAGCACCTGAGGGCAGGACAAGAAGCAATGGATGGAAACTAACCAAGGAGAGAAGCAACCTAGAACTAAGGAGAAATTTCCTGACAGTTAGGGAGAAGGAAATCATTTAGCAGTTCAAATATCCGAATCCAAATTAGGTGGAGGATCCAGATATTGACTGGAACGCAAGTTGGGGGAAGGAAACAGTGAAATTAAATTCCTTTCTGTAACACAATGAGAGACAGGCAATATTCTGTATGAGGTAGAAATCAGACGTGAGCGGTCTTTGGTTCTAAGGAGCTCCCACAAAGAAGAGGGAGTCAACCTATTCTCCGAAGGACCTGAGGGCAGGACAAGAAGCAATGGATTGAAAATAATCACAGAGAGAAGCAACCTAGAACTAAGGAGAAATTTCTTGACAGTTAGAACTATTAATCAGTGGAACAACTTGCCACCAGAAGTTGTGGGTGCTCCATCAATGGAGGTTTTTAAGAAGAGAGATTAGGCAACCATTTGCCTGAAATGGTATAGGATCTCCTGCTTGAACACGGGGTTGGACTAGAAGACCTCCAAGGTCCCTTCCAACTCTGTTATTTTGTTGTTTTCAGGGCCTGTCAGAAAAAAACAGCCAAGTGAGGGCAGGGGTATCTGGGAATTGAAGTCTGCAAGTCTTAAAGTTGCCAAAGTGGCTGTAGTCAATTATAAGATTACATCTTTTCCAAGATTGGTGCTTTTTATATATATAAAGGAGGCAATCTTCGGGCTGGTTCTTGTAGCGTATCTGTCACTTTTTATCAGAGTCCTTCCTAATGGGGTGCAGCAGGAGAAAACGCGGGACTATTCAGCTTGGAGTCATGAAACAATTGCCTGTTATCAGTGCAGTGATAAGCGCCGGACTGAACTGGAACTGCCGGTTCCCCCAGGACCGACTTCTCCCGTCTCTCGTCTGAGCCGAAAGAAGACAAATTTAGATGTTTTGCCATCACCTGCTGAGTCAGAATGTCACGGAGTCTTTCCAGGGCCTGGGGCCACTTGGGGGGACTCTTGGGATGGAAGCGCAACACAGAAATAGGAGCAGCTGATCTCTAGACAAAGACTCAGGCCCACAACGCAAGGATACACAGACTTTAGCCAATGCTGAGTCCCAGGGCAGGTTTCAAAATCTGTCGCTACCGGTTCGCTTATCTACTTTCCTACCTATCTACCTATCTCTGCCTGTCTCTCTGTCTCTCTGTCTTTGTCTCTCTCTCTCTACACCTGTTTGTCTACCTACCTACTTACATCTATCTCTGCCTGTCTGCCTTCCTACCTACTTACCTACATTTGTTTGTCTGCCTGCCTGCCTATCATCCATCCATCCATCCATCCCCCACTCTCTCTCTCTCTGTCTATCTATCTACATCTGTCTGTCTGTCTGTCGACCTACTTACCTACCTACTTCTGTCTCTGCCTATCTGTCTGTCTGTCTGTCTATCATGTACCTACCTACCTACCTATGTCTGTCTGTCTGTCTGTCTGTCTGTATCTATCTATCTATCTATCTATCTATCTATCTATCTATCTATCTTCTATCATCTCTCCCTCTCTATCATCTATCTATCCATCCATCCATCCATCCATCCATCCATCCATCCATCCAT